>WBNH01007894.1:19431-73437 GCA_013401255.1 Urocolius indicus | reverse complement strand
CCTCCCCTCCCCTCCCCTCCCCCGGCCCGGCCCGGCCCCGCTCGCTGCCCGGTGCCGGCGCATCGGGCGGAGGTTGTTGTGGGAACCGGGCCCCGCGGCACCTGCGCCGGGCGGGGGGAAGGCAGCGGCAGCCTTGAACGCGAGGACACGCTCCGAAAACACGGGCCCTGGAGCAGCGAGCGGCCCCCGGCCCTCGACCTTGAGGGCTGGGAAGAAGCCGCTGGAACACAACACGGAGAGCAAAAGTAATAGCTGAAGAAGGTAAACAGCTCGGCAACAGGATAAGGCACCTGCTGCTGCCTGGGAAAGGAGCCCTCTCCCGCCTGGCTAAGCAGAGGAGCATTGCCCACGCCGAGGAGATGCCCCCGTGGGGATCGGCAGGCTCTTTCGTTGCACACCAACAGGCAAAGCTGCCAGTGTGCTGCCCTGCGTGGCTTTTGGCTTGCCACCCTGCTACCTGTGGTGGCATGAGCATCTGACCACCCCCTAGACCTGGCTGTGCTCCGAACACATCCATTGCCTGCAAGTGCTGTGCATTCGTCCTCTCTGACCTCCCCGTGAACTTCACCCTGCCCGAAGGTGGGCAGTGGCTGCTGTGGGTACACAATCATCCGCGCTGCTCTCTGTCCATGAGGTGTTCAGGCACATACGAGGAGCACTTACTTAGGCAAGGAAAGCTCTGGGACGATCTCCTGCATGGTGTGGAAAAGACTGGGGCCAACACAGGAAGGGCTCCAGCACAGCCAAGTCAATTGGGAGCTCAGGACAGACGCACCATCAGGTAGATGGAAAGACCAGGGTGAGGTGGCCCAGAGCACTGACAGAAAGGAGGTGCCTCAGGCCCGTGATGTGTCCATTTGTCCCAAGATGTGGTGGCCCATGAGTGATGGGTATAGTACACTCCCATGCCAACAGCACTTCAGCACAAAGCTAATGCAGATTCTACCCAGGAGGCAGGGTCACCCCATTGTCCCCTCTCTGGGGCAGCACCCCACCAGCCCTGGGCAATTGGCTTACCCAGGCACTCTCCAAGGAACAGGACTGTGCAGGTCCTATAGTGATGACAACCATTCCTGGGGCAGAGACACCAGGCCAGGTGTCCTGGTGGTCAGGAGTAGAGAGGACAGAAAGGACAGATGGACACACAACAGGGCAGTATGCAGGCACCCCCAGGCCATGCAGAAAGCCCCAATGCCTTCACTCCTGCAGGCCAGTGCCGAGAGCTGCTGTAGGACCCTGGGGATCTGCCACATCTCCAGGGCCTGTGCCAGCTCTGCCACCTCCAGTATACTCTTTCCTCCCCAAAATGTCCGGCGCTGCCACCATCCAGGCACTGAGCCTGTACTACTGCAAGAGCCAACCCAAAGAAGGGGACAAAGTGCTACCCCTAAGAGCAGCCTTTTGGTTGAGCAAGCCCCAGCAGGGACCCTCCTGCCTTGCTGGGCTGCCCAGGGAGGTGCTCAGCATTTTTGGTCCTTTTCCTTCTTTCCATGTCCTTTCCTCAGCCTGGAAAGGGGTTATGGCAGCCTGCCCAGGTGTATGTGCTAGCTCCTAATAGTTCTCTGGGATGGGAGTTGCAACATGCATTGCTCCTGGGAGACTGACTAGTGGCCTCTCTTTGTCCATCTGTCCTTGTTTAATTCTAGTATGGTCTCTGCCTTCCCCTGATATCAGGCTCCCCATCACTGCAGCCCCGGTTCCCCAAGCTAATGCTCAGAGGCACCAAGGGTTTCTATTGCACTCACCACCTTTTGGACTTGTTTCCCTATTTGTTGTGCTGCCATCTGCCAAGCTTCATAGCAGCTGCCTGGGAAGGGCACAGCAAATGGGGAAACAAGTCCAAAAGGTGGTGAGTGCAATAGAAACCCTTGGTGCCTCTGAGCATTAGCTTGGGGAACCGGGGCTGCAGTGATGGGGAGCCTGATAACTGGTACAAGCCAGTCTCTTAAAATGCAGGTTTTTTTAAAAGCATGGTTTTAAGTCAAAGTATTTTAAATGTATGTGTGTAGATAGAAGAACTTTCAGGTTATATATATGAAACAGCAGCCCACTGTATACAACTGTAGTCAAGCACACATGCAGTGTTTTTTCCTCCAGTTCTGGAGAGACTTGGATTTTCAGGTTTTTCCTTTACAGTTCCATCAGTTCAGAAGTCTCCTTTTTTCCCTGACACTTTGATTCTCCCTTCTCTGCCTAAGCGGGGCTTGAAAATAGCAGAAGGCTCCCACTGAAAGATGAGAGGGAGCAAATCTGCACTCATTTGAAAAGCAACTTACAAAATGCTATACAAAAGCCTAGCACCGTGTCCCAACAAGTGCGAAATAGCATCTTCACCTTTAACTATAGCTAGTACAGCAAACAGTCTTCTCAAATATCCAAAGGCAGTTTCATGTTAAATAGTGTGATCAATTTTAGGTTGTTCACATCACATTACGTGTATCCTTTCTGCTATACGATTGATCAGATTCTCTTCTCATTACCGACATAAGAAGTTTTAAACTATTCCTGTTCCTTTCTGGTAACTTTTAAGCACCGTTTTCCTAAAAAATGAGGGATAACATGCTTGTAAAAAACCTCTCCTCACATCAGTCATCAAGCTACTGCAATCATGTTCCCATAGAGAAGGTACAGTTCTACTTGACACTGCTGTTTGTACATGCTCAAAATTAAACTGTTTTTCTAGTTGTAGAGGAAGACTATGTTAGCATTCCTGCAGAATTAGCAGCTGAGGAGCTCTTACAACTTGAGCTGCTGCTGCATCCCCACTGTGTGTAGCATTTAAGCTTGAATTCCTCTCTCCAACAGCCTGGCTGGTACAAGCTTAAAAGACCACCTAATTTGGACTACAGCTTAACATGGGCTCAGGGTGTGGGTTGGTATTACAGCCAGCTCGGGTACCTGCACAAGCCACTACAGTCACTTCAGGCACTGCAGGATAAACGTGAAGGTAAACAAGGTAACAGGGAGCAAGCTATGTCAGGAAAGAGCTGAAAAGATAGCAGGGTTTACTCATAGTGTCCCTTCAATGAGAGCTGAAGGTGGTTAGTTTTTTGGGTTTTTTTCCAAGATATCTACTAGATGTGAATTTAATGTTCTCAGGGTTTAGGAGGCAAATATGCTTTGCACAAAACTCAGCTGCATAAATGCTGTCAAAGAGTGAAAGCACCTGAGTGAGGGAAAATCCTTGATTCTTACAAAACTACTGCAGAGGTGTTTGGATCAGTTCGAGAAGCAGCTAAGCAGAGAGATGCCCAGTTACCATCCCTGTGTATGACTGCGGTAACCAGGAGATGCTAATCTCATGGATTTACAAGCGGTACCAGCATTCTCACACATACACAAAGGCTACAGGGAAAATGAGAGTGTTTCTTATTGCATAATGCCCTGGAGCATGGCAGCCACCTCCAAAGAAACTCTGTGAAAAGTCAGATTCCAGCAGAAAAACTGAACTTCCTGAAACATCCATTTCTTCCTAGAAACCATCTTATTCAATGCTTAAGTTACTACAACTAAAATTTCAGGGCACTCCAAACTATTTTAATGAAAGTATTTTAAAATTTCAGTTCAAAAACTGAAGTTTTTCCCAGATAGGGGAAAAAAAAAAAAAAAAAAAAAAAAAGACCTTCGTTGTCCTGAACAAACAGGCTGAGTACTTTGTGCCAAGAACTGCAACTCCCACTTGAGAGTCTGGCCCACAGCAACCCAAAGCATAAGCAATGCTGACCGCGACACTCTCGTGAGGTTTAGAGAGTGGTGCCTCCAGTGCTGGAAGACACTCTGACACACCAGTTAATCCCAGTAACTGCAGCGTTTCAAAGTGGGTGACACGCTCTGCCAGGGGGATAGGAAATGGCTGGAGATACTGCCCTTAATTTGCCATTTTCCTACCTCACACTGTCAGCAGCACTGTCTTTATTTTGATTAAACATGCTCAGCAGCAGCCTTGCCAAAACAAGCAGTGGCAGCATCTGCCTTGAGTATTTCAGCCAGCAAGAAAAAGTTCTCACAAGTGGTATCTTTAAGCCTCCAAGAGCCTCAGCACAGGCAGGAGGAACAACCAACACTGAGACACTCAGACAAATCCTCCCACCTTCCAAAAGGCCAAACAATCCTGGGAAAAGTAAGTTTACAAACCTAAGGCGCTGCTGGGAAGGACTAGGAAATATTAGCACCTGCTGTGGGGCAGCCTGGTAAGAAACTTAAAGTAACAGCAACCTTGTCCACATTAGTCTTTCCATTAATTAAAAGGGTTAATTTTGACATTCAGGCCATCTGGAGACCTAATTTCACGAACACATCCAGGAAATAATTTCTTGCTCTTGGCAGTAACGAGAGCTACACTGCTTTCATCACCCTAGAAGTGGTTAGAAACTTGACGCGTTTGCCCTTATTTCTTGTTTCAGAACAGGAAAAAATGATCTTTTTAAGAAGTAAGTTAATTATTAGGGTAAGAAAACTGAGTCAGTTTTGGCCTCTTGCACTGATTCTGGAGAATAAACCAAGAAAGTACTGTTTTTTCTAGACCCTCGTGGGCATTAGGTTTTCTCATTTTCAAAAATGTCTAGGTTTGCGACTGCATCTCGCCAACATCCTTGTCATCCCGGCCTTCCCCAGCCCAGGGAAAGTCATCTGTGAGATCTGGGGAAAACAAAGAAGGAACGCCCAGGACCCCCATTTGCCTCAGCGCCCCCGCCCCCATCGCGCATCAGGGCTTCACCCATCGGGACCTGCCTGATTTGCCTCTCCACGCAGCCGCTGGGGAGCAGTAGAAGGCTGCAGGAAGACCTTGCTTTGTCGCCCTGCTCTTCCCAAGCTCTGCGAGTTATCAGTGAAACCTGGGGAGAACAAGGAAAGAAATCAAGATATAGCCCCCTCCCAGCCTCATAGCACCCTTGTTACACATCCCACCTTCCAGTCTCACAGGCTGCTACCGAGCCCTCCTTAAAGCTCCCCTGCACCTTTGCTGAAGAGGAGAGACAAGGTGTTACAGACACCTTGCCTAGGAGGCAAAGCCCAGGTTTAGCCCAGGACAAGATGATGGGGGTAGAAGCGTCCTGGCCCTGATAGGTCCAACCTGGCTGCAGGGCTCTGATCCTTCCACCTAGGGAGCAGAAGGAAAATCATCAACAGCCCAGAAGCATCTCCCCAGGGTTGCAGGTGTGCAGGTCTCTTTGGGGGGACAGCCATGCCAGTAGGACACTAGAGGCCCCTCATTTGGTGACACACTCATGTGTGCACACACACACATATAGATCAATGCCCATATAGATTGGCACACACCTTTATGGATGCTGAAGGATTATTAGCAGCCCTCTGATACCCTGCTCCACTGAGCTGTTTCCTGCCAGGCAAGTCCGTCAGGTCGGTTTATCCTGGACACAATATTTAAAGCAACATGAAGTACTGCTGTCCTCCCTTGCTGCAGGTTTTGGCCAAGAGCTTGGGAAGATGGGCAAGACACCCATAAGCAGCTGAGTGTCCCTTGTATGGATGTGTGAGACTGCCTACAAAGATTAAGTGATGCTATGACTGGAAAAGGGCAACATTCACTGCCACTTATGACTGTAGATAGAATTCATCATTATGGCTTGTCAGCTCTCATGAGCAGTGCTTTCTGGCACAGTGCCTTCACTCTTCACACTATCCATAGATACACACACTTCTTACTTGCCCCTCCAGCCAGTCCTGCATTCAGGCAAGCTGACACTCCACACCAACGTGTTTCTACCCTTCCTGACAGGGACCTGGCCAAGTGTGATTTGGATCAGAAAACTTGGAGGCTCCTTGCTGCAGAATAACCGGCTGTCCATAACTTGCTCTTCCCCAAACCAAAATAAAACCCTTTGATGGGAAAAGAAAAAGTGTCAGAATCCTTTCCTTCTATTTTTCCATCCTCTACTTAATAGATCCAAGTTCCTCCTTGCCCATACCCCATCTCTGGTTCAGCATTCAACACACAAAGTGAACACCCCTGGCAAAGATGAATTCCCACTGTGACTTGGCTAAGCTCATTAGCTAACAGAGTAAAAGTCCAGCTCATGAGAAAAGGAGTAGCAAACCCAATGTTGCTCCAACATCACAGATACATGTTAGCATCAAGTCACTGGTTTTGGATGCTTAATAAGGCATACGAGATCTGGGTACACTCAGTCCTCACCAACAGAGGCAGAGTTGGTGTCCTGGGTCAAGACATCCTCCTTGGCTCATGAGATTACCCTGAAGTCACTGATGCCCACTCTCAGTGTTTACATTAAAACCTCATCTACTTTCATTGCTCCAGACATGGGGCGACAGTGCAGGCCATTGCCATGGGAAGCACACGGTGAAGGCGCTCATGCAGCAAGCAACAACAAACCTCATCCTCTGCCAACTCTTCTAGGGTCACTTTAATGACTCTAAGCAGCACTGAAAGCTGCAGGGAGACAAAGTAGGCTATAAAACAGGCCGATCTGGCCTCCTCTCAGGCTATCACAGCAGATCTCACTTACTGCCAACAAGCAATAAAGCATTATAACCCTGGGACAGCCTGTGCTCCACACATCACCTCCCTTTCTTCTTCCTCAAGGAGCTTTCAACACATTTAAGGAAAAAAAAAAAGCCACAAAGTAACAGAAATGATGTTTGAGGAGTGGAGAGAGAACTGGAAAAACATGCTGTTCTCCCCAAAACCTCACCCAGGTTCCAACATTTCTTGAGCCAGACAAGGTGTCTCCACCTAATAGCCCTTGATGGCTTTGTATCCCTTTTTGAACTCCTGCAAACCTCAATATCCCACAGCAGAAACTTCCTCCTCTCAGCTCTGCACTCTGAGAAGGAACCAGCTTTACTTGTTTCCTTGTAGCAGGACATCCGAGAGCTTCAGCTCGTGAAAGACAGCTCCTTGCCCACTCACAGCTGTTCCTCATCTGTCCTCTCAAGGCTGCATAACCTTACCCTGTTGCTTGTGTAGAAATTATCACAGACTTTAAACAATCCTTAGTACTGGGGAGACCTGAAATATCAGCACTTCCTGGCCGCAGGTATGCTGCTGTAAGGGGCACTTGCATTTGGTTCCTTTTGGAGACATTCCTAAGGTCTCCCTCTGATGTGGCTGGGGTTCATCCTTTCCTTGGCATTTGAGAGCTGCAGCTAGCAGCCAGGTGCTTGTGAAACAGGGCATCTCCACTGCTAACACATACCTGCACAGCTTTCTATCGATGATGTGCTCTGCTGGGATATGCAGCTAACCCTCACTCTTCATGCTTCTTACCTTGCACCATCACCTTGGGTTTGAGCACAAACCCAGGGCAAATCCAAGGTGTAAGACTTCACGTGCAGGAGTACTCCTTGCATCTCTGCCTCTACCATGTAGTGAATTTCCGTGTACTTCCAGGCTAAATCTTCTCCTCCAAAAGTTCTTCAGAAGCAGCCAAGAGCACATGGTACTAAACAAATGAGTTAGCTCGGCCTGGCATAAACAGAAAGAGATGATGTGACCAGGTTAGTGCTGACCATGAAAGCTCTCCTGTTGCCTTGCAGGATGCAAGACCCACCCGGACATGTTCCTACGCGACCTGATCTAGGTGAACCTGCTTCTGCAGGGGGCTTGGACTAGATGATCTCTAAAGATCCCTTCCAACCCTACCATTCTATGATTCTATGCTGCTCTTCAGCGTCAGCACTTGCACTTACTGGAGCAGATGCCACAGTGTACCCCAGGGGAGAGAATGGCAGGTGCCAGAGACACAAACTGCTTTAAAATAGATGCACATGTGGTTTTGCTTATCACAGCCCATTCTTGTCATCCTTCTTGATTGGCAGTGCTGGAAACAACATTAGCTGCGCGGGAAATGTGCCTTGCTTTCTGTTTCTCTTATTGCAAGAGCATGGAAGACACCTTTCCGTGTGGGGTGCCAGGAACAGCATGCTAACATCAAATTATCCACCTTGAGGATATTAGCCTTGGAGGGTTGACACTTATGATCCTATTGCCTGGTACAAGTCTGGTCACTTCCCAAGCACAGGTTTTGCTTCACCTTCCACTTTCCTGCTAGGTCTCCAGATCACAGGATGAAGAAATTAAAAGCAGTAAGATGGGCTCAGGCCCTTGCAGTCTGGCATCACCATGCCACCCCTGCTGCCAAAGTCAATCCCCAGCAGCTGTTCCTCTTACCTAGCAGAGACCAAGAAGGTGGGCAGTTGGAGCAAGAGGATCATCAGCCCAGGCAGCTACAGCTGTTTGTTATTGTAGAGCCCACATTTTGCAATGGGCTTGGCTATGTGCTTGCCATATTTAAGCCTTTCTTGTGGAGTGTCTGTCTCCCTTGAGTTTGAAACAAGCAGAGAAATCCCAATGTTCAAGCAAAGGGGAGGAGCACTCAAGGGAGACTCAATGGGAGCAAGAGATGTAGGCAGGGTTAGTCTTCCTCCCTGGAATACCACTGCCTAAACCGTACTGATTGCAAATGTCTCACGCAGGATGAGCCTTTTGGCTTTATTTCATGAGTCATGGCATCTCTGCTCTCTGCCAGGTCAAACTGCACCACACACTGCTTTACACTGACTGGGCTTTAGCCCCACGTGAAACACTGCTGTTGCCATACTGACCTAAAGCAGACACCCGGGGGAGCTGAGGCTGCATCCAGAGCATCTTGCTTAATCTCACAAATACCAGTTCTCACCAAAATAGAAACAATTGCTTTCTGACAGAGGAGGTTGATGGATCAAGTTTCTAGTGCTCACAGCAACCAAGATAAATTAGTATTATCTTTGTGGCTGGTAGATTAGGTAGTTTCTTTCCTGTGTTGTTAAATAAATAAGGGATTTGTGTGTGTGTGTGTGTTTCGAGGAGGTAGGGGGACTAGAGCATGTCTTTACCTTTATGACATACTGTGCCCACTTAATTTTTTGCATTGATGACATGAAAAGTATTCTGGAAGCCCAAAATGGAGCTTGTTTGCCACACATAGCAAGTGTGTTGGCATAGAGAGGCTGGTTCAGTTAATCAAGCAGCCTGCATTATTTAAAACAATTCTAAGCCTCCAGCAGGCCCTGCAGTTAGCACATAATCTCCAGAACTCAGCATCTGGGACAATGCTGCTGTGGCAAACTCACTGGGATGGGACTGGGAAACAAGCGGAGGAGAGAGCCCTGTGGCCACGGCTCTGACATTGCCTCAATTTTCATATAAGAAGTATTCAAATGGGCTTGCCAAGATTGCTTTGGAGGCTAGTCTGACATCTCAGGGCAGGGTTTTCATTTCCAAGACGCAGCCTTTCTTTCATTTTACTGCCAGAATTTTAATCAACTTCAAATGAATAAATGCAAAAGGTTTGTGTACACGCTTGCTACTGCTCGCTGTCACTTCACCCTGTCTCAGGTGGCTGCTGGTAAGATGCCCTGCCAGCACTCTCTGGAAAACCTGAGGGAAGGTTTTTAAATCTCCTGTAATTTGGCCTGTCTGTTCAAGCAAGATTCCCGGAAGCTACTGAGGCCTTGAATTTTAGGGAGTGCAAGGCCTTTCTCGGAGACTGGCAGTCTCCCAAGAGGTGCCCAAATGCCCTGGGAAGTGCTGACGCCCACCCTCCAGAGCACAGCCACCTCTTGGGGAGCGGGAGGTCTCTGCATTTTCCCTTCAGAGCAATGTGAGAGTGCTGGAGCTGAGGATTTTGTTGTCCCTTGGAGGGACCGTGCCACTAAGTGTTGGGGCACTCTTTTAGAGTGGGACCCTCCTTCACTAATCCCAGCCCTCTCTGGTTTAACTCCATTTCCTACAAGCAGGGCTTGTTTGATACTGACCATTCAGTCTGTGGGTCCCTTTCTCAAAGCTCTTTAAACCCACAAGTCAACAGCAAGCCATAGGTCAACATTAGACCCAAGCATAAAGGTCTAGAATAGATCCCAGTTCCAGGAAAATCAAGCCCAGTAGAGGTGGGAGAACTCCTGGCAGCACCTCCCTTCATCCAAGCAGCACCATTGCCCAAAATCACAGAGCAACATGGCAACGTGGGCTGTCGGCTCTGCTCAATGGGACATCATTTGTCCCTGCCTCGGGCACCCTCAGCATACGTTCTTGCCACCACAAAGGAAGAGCTTCAGAGTGAAGGGTAGGCCTGTAACCTCCAGTGCACCGCTTTCCTACAGCAAGGGGATGCTGACAATCCCTTTGAAAAGGCCTGGGGCTGGCTGTAGCAGCACGTCTACTGCAAGCTAGAGCTCTGGGTAGCTACAGGTTGCAGCATCTAGTATGAATGCATGACACAGTTGCTTTTTTTTTCTGGGAAAGAAAGACATGTGAGCCTTAGGACCATGACTATTGTGCTCTTGCTTTCTGAAAGTGGAGCTGCACTGATCGAGCCAAACATGTTCCCTGTGGCCTTGTAGCTTTTTGGGGAAGTACCAAGGGGCAGGTNATTTCCTACAAGCAGGGCTTGTTTGATACTGACCATTCAGTCTGTGGGTCCCTTTCTCAAAGCTCTTTAAACCCACAAGTCAACAGCAAGCCATAGGTCAACATTAGACCCAAGCATAAAGGTCTAGAATAGATCCCAGTTCCAGGAAAATCAAGCCCAGTAGAGGTGGGAGAACTCCTGGCAGCACCTCCCTTCATCCAAGCAGCGCTATTGCCCAAAATCACAGAGTAACATGGGCTGTCGGCTCTGCTCAATGGGACATCATTTGTCCCTGCCCCGAGCACCCTCAGCATACATTCTTGCCACCACAAAGGAAGAGCTTCAGAGTGAAGGGTAGGCCTGTAACCTCCAGTGCACCTCTTTCCTGCAGCAAGGGGATGCTGACAATCCCTTTGAAAAGGCCTGGGGCTGGCTGTAGCAGCACGTCTACTGCAAGCTAGAGCTCTGGGTAGCTACAGGTTGCAGCATCTAGTATGAATGCATGACACAGTTGCTTTTTTTTTTCTGGGAAAGAAAGACATGTGAGCCTTAGGACCATGACTATTGTGCTCTTGCTTTCTGAAAGTGGAGCTGCACTGATCGAGCCAAACATGTTCCCTGTGGCCTTGTAGCTTTTTGGGGAAGTACCAAGGGGCAGGTGACACTGACATGAACAAACAGCACTGCCTGAGCTGGCTGACAGGAAGATGGGGAGTGTGCATGAGATGCTGTCATGCAGGAGATGCTGCGTGTGATTAGCTTTGCATTCCACATGGCTGGGGAGAGAACCTGTCCTGAGCAGGCTGTGTGGTATGGAGACACCAGGGTAAAGATGGGGCAGCCCAAAATCTTCAGCATAGAATCATAGAATCATTTGGTTGGAAAAGACCTTTAAGATCAGCATGTCGAACCACCTAACCCAACACTGCCAAGCTCACCACTGAACCATGTCCCACAGCACCTCTCTACGTGTTTTTTTAGTATCTCCGGGGATGGTGACTCCACCACCTCCCTGGGCAGCCCGTTCCTGTGTTTAAACCTCTCCCGGTGCAACTTGAGGCCATTTCCTCTTGTCCTGACACTCTTTACTTAGGAGAACAACTCTCAGGTCACTGCAACCTGTATTCAGGTAGTGGTAGAGTGTGATCACGTCTCCCCTCAGCTTCTCCTTCTCCAGACTAAACAACTCTAGTTCCCTCAGCTGCTCCTCATAAGACTTGTTCTCTAGCATGCAAGCATTGTTCACATATCTAAATGTGTGCCAGGATGCAGATTGCCTTATTCATGAAGAAAAAGCACATATTTAATGTAGCACCCACCCTCACAGCCCCCGTCTCCAATTAAGGCTGTTCCAGACCCTTTGGGGAGATGATAAATTAAACATTTATCATAGGAAATTAAAGGTAACTGGGACAAGCTCAAGGGCTGTGAAACTTCCTACCCCATTAGCTGCACATGCATATAACCTGCCAGGCTGTTTGGTTTCTCAGAGATAAGCCTGGGGTTACACACTCGGGAGCTCAGTCTGTCTGAGCCTGCCCACACCTCCCAGCCTCAGAGGAGGCCTCAAGCCTAAGTACCCTCCAGGGCAGAGCACAGCACAGTGCAGCACAGCACAAGGGCCAGAGGGCATGGTAATAATAACTGTGGCTTATTTGAACAGCCTTGGCCTGGCAACAAAAGGTAAAGCAGCAGGAGTGAGACCTTGGCAACTTTTGGTCTTGCAGGACTACCATGAAAGCAATTGCCAGCTGTTTCCTCAAGTGCCCTGCCTCCGGAGGAGGAAAGGGCAAAGCAACTTGCCCACTCTCAGTGCAGAGAGCTGGGCTTCAACCCCTTTGGGGGTGGCTGGCGCAACATAGTGCTGAGCCATGCCAGCTGGCTCTTCTCTCAGGCTGCAGCTCAAGGCCTGGCAGGAAGCTGTGTTGACTTTTAGCTCTAGGACTGCAGAGGCACATGCTCAGAGCTCACCACCCTGCACAGCAGCTCTTCTCAGAAGAAATCTGGGACTTCAACCCTGAAGCTGGCAGCGCTCACAGCACGCCACCTCCATGTGATCAGTGGCCAGCACAGACTCCACAGCTGCCCTCCTGCTTCCCCTGCGATGAGGACAAGGTATGCTACAAACCAGGCACATAAAGACCCCAGTGGGACAAGGAATATGTGTGATTTACCACATGGGAGCTTCAACATCCTCCCTCAGATGCTTTGTTTCACCATCACAATCCTGCCATTGGGCAAAGCAGAGGAACTACTCCCATCACCTCAACACTGTCACAGACAAGGTGATTTAGTCTGACATTCCTTGATGCTCCATTTCTGGCTTTTGGAGCCTACTCACTAGCAACACTCAGTTTCCTGCACACCTGTGGAGAGAGCAAAGCTTTCTACTGCTACATTCAGCCCTTGTTTCACCTTGCTCTTGAATGCCGCTGCAGGGTAGAGAGAGAAGGAGAGAATGAAAACACAGTGGGGCAGGAGCAGAAAGGACGAGAAGGCTGGGCAATTGTCAGCAACTGGTTTCCCAATAACTCTGCGTGAGTTCAGGGAGAAGATTGCTGACAGAAGATTATTGGCATGTTCACATTGCATGTCCACTGGATATAGGGGAAATAGGGGTTTCCGTTGCCATCCTCCAGGCTTGCCTAGAGGAGAGTCTGGCTTAGACTAAAGTGTGTGCTGACAGGCACCCTGTAGAAAGAGCTGCACAGATGCACTTGCTTCAGATGCAACTGCCTGTGCCTGAGGCGGATCGGCAGCAACCTCCCAGGGAGCTCAGACAGCCAGGGAAGGGAGGAAAGCCTCCCAGTCCCCAGTGGGGTGACAGGGAGACCACAGTGCTGCTCGATGTGAGCTGTCTTCTGGAAAGCATTTGCTCACCTTTTTTTTTTTTTTCTTTTCTTGAAGCCTGCAGTTAAGATTGAACTAACCAAACACAGCCCTGTGCTCCCCAAAGAGAGCCCAGTACCAGCATCACAGGCTTTGCAACAATATCCAATGTGAGCACCTGCTTGCTTTTTCCTCCAAGCTGAGTCCAGGCTGAGACTGAAAGGCATTAAACAACTGAAAAAAAATTGGAGAGAAGTTGAATATCCTTTTCCCAAGATAAAAGGGAGAGCAAGGTTAGGCCATGGTTTACTTTACAGTTAAAATACAGTCTCTGGTAGTCACATGGCCACATAGTAGCTGGCTGCCACTTTGTTTGGCACTGGGCTTATCTAGCACGCTCCTCTCAGATGCCAGCCCACGTCTGTCTCTTGCAGTCTCTAGCTTACCCCAGAAAGGAGTGTACTTTACCTCACGCTGAGGTCCACAGATCAAGATATCTCAGATGACCCAGTGAAAGAGCTCAGGAGTGCTCAGGAGTCTCTTTTGGATGACCTTCAGTCACTGTCAGGCCTGGTCACTGAGTGAGAAACTAGGCCACAACAAGGACAAAACTCCTCTGGTATAGGAAAGGCAAACCACAAGGGAGCCTCCAGTCACTGCTCTAATTTTTGGAGCTGGCAGCTGACTTTGATCTACCCCTGAATTTACACCTTGCTCTGATGCTAACGTCTGCACTGGCTTTGGGTCAGGCGCTTCAGACCAGACTCCAGGAGATTGCCTGTGGACAGGACGATAAGCACCACTGCAGAGTCCAGTGAGACACAGAAACTTATGAAAAACATCTTTTCCTGTTTCCCTGTCATGTTCCCTAAACCAGGCCAGCACAGTAGTAACCCATGATGAGAATACTACGGCTGACTGTGGGAGGCAAAGGCTGAGACCAGGGACATTGGGAAGGGCAGCAGCGAGTGCTGTGCCCTACCGTGGGGCCTGGGACACCTCAGAGGGAGGCCAGGGAGGACTGTGCAGCTTCTGGGGTCCTACCTTGGTGGCCAAGCTTGGTGATCTCTTGGATAACATCCTGACATTGCATTTGAAGCACATGCCATGCAATTCAAAGGGCTGCCTGTCACTCTAGGAAGCAATAACAAACGCTGCCAGCAAGCAGCTGGACCAGGCAAAGCAGTCTGGCATGCATGGCTCGGCAGGAAGGGCCACTCCTCATCACCCAGGGGGTGCCATGGACGCCAGCTCAAGCTCTGGGGACTGCCCAGGAGAAGGAATCTTCTCCTCATGCAGCTCAATGTAGGGCAGGCAAAGGATAGTATGTACACAGTGGCTTTGAGATGCAGCACGATGTGAGTCTCCTTTGGAGTGAAATATGACACTGAGTGTGTGGGGCAGGTGTCACCTCCTTGCATAGCAAGCCCCACTGCCCCAGCCCGTGTGTCCATATGAGGCATTCTCCAGCTGCCCTTGCCACTATTTCAGGACCACTCAAATTCCTGTCTCTTATCAGGCTTTTTCTAGACATGTAAGCCCTTGAGCTCAAATACCACTGAGCCACATCTGGGCCCTTCCCTACGCATGCACTGAGCCAGCTGCAAAGAAGTTGGAGTGCCAGCATTGACATAAAGGATAGCTTTTGGGTGATAAACTTTTTTACTTTGTTCAGAGGGTCACAGAAATCACAGCCTCTCAGGCTGCTACTTCTCAGAGCCCTGTTTATTATCAAGCAGAGACTCGTTTCACCTGCCCCAGGACAGGCACCTTTGAGTTTTACACCAGTGATGTTCAACGGTGCCCTTGCCGCCAGTCCAAAGTCTCCAGTACAGGATGGTTGGAGTTAGCAATGCTGCCGGAGTTGGCCAGATGTAGCATGTGGGTGGGAAAGTGTCACACCAGGATGGCCTTCGCTACCTGTCTCTGCAGGTGATTTCAAACCCTAAGAGCATTTCTACATGAGAGGTCTTGGGTAGAGAGGAGCTACTCTGCAGCTATCCCTCTGCCTCTAGGATTTCACCTTCTGTGAAGATTTCTAGGGAGAAATGCCAATATATTAGTGACAACGCACATGCTTTTTTGCAAGTCCTTAAGCTCAAACATGGCCCATCTTCCCCCCGCACCCTGTCTGGTAGTGACCTATGGCAGATGCCTGAGGAAGAGAAGCATTGGACAGACCTATAGTGATTCCTCTCTGGATTACGTTTCCAGACAGCTCAATTTGCAGATCAAGGATTTCCTGAAAAGGCAGCAGCGTCACTGTGTGCATCAGTGGCATTTTTTCTTCTGTGAATGTGTCTGGTCCCTTTTTGAATTCACATCAGTTTTTGGCATCCACAGGGTCGTATGACAGGGAGCTGCATATTTTACCTACGCCTCCTTTACCAATGGAAAAAAACAAAAGTGGCATGATGCTAGCAGCTGGTGGGATGACAGGATCTCTGATACCATCTTCAGCCCCACAGAAAGCCTTAGACCAGAGAGAGCGGTGAAGCAAACCAGCCAAACTTTCTAAAGCCAAGAGCAAGGGGAGCAGTTGAGCACGTTGTGGGTAACAGCGATACCCAGCATGAGCCCACGTGGCCTACAGCAGGAGGTTAAGGCAGGCAGCAGTCTTCAGAGGTACAAGAGTCACATCATATGCTGCAAAGGTCTGTGAGCCAGGGTGCTTGCACGCAGTCCACAGATAGGCTCCTTTGCTTTATGCAGAATATAATATCCCTGTGTTATCTTTATTAGTTAGAGATGCATGAGTTTACCTTAGATTAGGATAAGTCGGCTTTCGCATATTTCATTGTCTTCTACAGATTATGACAATTTTATATTAGTAATAAAGTAATTAAAGGAAGGGCTTTGCTCTGAGACAGTGTAGTGAGTTCACGCTCATCTACTGCTTCCTAATCTGCAAAAGCTTTTACTAAACCATTCTGAGAGCCTTCCTTCCTTCCTTCCTTCCTTCCTTCCTTCCTTCCTTCCTTCCTTCCTTGATTTCATACCACACTGATACACAAGTTCTCCGTGTCTTACCCACCTCTCATCGTTCTCTATTTGCTCATTGTATCACATACTCTTAATTTTAAGCACTGTGGTTTTTCACCTGTTCCTGTGAGAGCATTGGTCCTCTGAGATGAGTCTGTGAACCCCCACAGACTGCATCAGGGCATCAGCAGCCGTTGATGCTTTCAGGGGGCAACAGTTTCAAATGGTGAAATATAATCATATGACCATACACAGCTTCATGTGGGAGGGAGGTCTCTGGAGGTGTCTGTCTCCTCCCCACTCCTCATGTGGGGGCCACTCTCACAGTCAAGTCAGGATGTTTGGGGCAGCAGCTGGGTCAGGCTTGATGTTCGCTGATGGTCACTGAGGATGGAGATGCCACCACCTCTCTGGACCAGGTACTACTGCCACACTCATGAAGGTCTCTGTGTTGCTCTTGCCCTTTCACCAGGCGCTTCTGAAGAGGGTTTGGCTCTGCATTTCCTTTGTACCTCTCAAGCAGTGGAAGATGCATCTGTAGCCCTGTCAGCCATCTCCTCTGGCCCGAGAAAGCCCAGCTCCCTCAGTCTCTCATTATACACTATGTGCTCTACACCGTCACCACACCAGTGTCTGCCACCAGGCTGCAGCTTGTCACTATTTCTCTCACTCCAGGGACCCAGACTGGGTACAGTGCTCCACATACAGCCTACTGGAGAGGAACAGAGCCTCAGACTTCGGAATGACCTGGAAAACGCAGTTGAAGGTGAAGCACAGCAACATGCCTTTCACATATCACAGCCTTCCTGTCTGATCATAAGGCAGTAACACGCCCATAAGGGAGAGTGGGCTGCAACACAAAGGAAGCCCACTCAATAAAGAGGATGCATGCTCACGGGGCATGCAGAGGATGCATGCAGAGGGCCAGCAGCACCGTGGTAGGCAGTAGGCAGGCCCGTGGCAGACTGTCCACTGTAGAGTCCATACCAGATGGGGACATTGTTTGCTTTGCAATATTGGTATCAAGTGTCCTCCCTGCCCTGAGGCAGCTGCCTCCAGCCCTTTATTTAGAGATTTATTTTAAATATATTGTTTAACTTTAAAAATCTCTACAGCCTGATTTGCTCTGGAGTCTTACTTTGCAATTTATGCTTTATATTTTTCTATTACATATTGCGTATTGTAGCTATGTACAAGCATATTTATTGACACATAAGAGATAAATGTGTATTTTCATATTCATGGGTGCCTAGTGAAACACATGCCCGCCTCCCCACTGCCCAGCCTCCAAGGCAGCAATGAGCCAGGAGTATCGATGAACTTGGCCCCCAGCTGATGTGAGAGCTGAGGCCGAGAGCAGCCAAGCACTGACAAGCAGAGCCAGCTCCATGATCAAAACCCCTGGGTTAACCAGGGGCCACCGATTGCTATTTATAGCAGCCTTAGCTCCCATTTAAGCAGAGGCTTTAAAAAGCTGAGAGGCAGTTTGGGTGCCAGGGTAGCTCTGTCCTGCACATGCGACACGTGGTTCCTAGCATGACAACAGTGCAAAGCCCCAGTGTTGCCATTGTACAGGCTGGACCCAACCCTGGCTGTCAGGGAGGCTATGGACAGCTCAGGTTAAGCTGCTAATCAAACAGTAGTTGATTATTTGCTTTTATTAAGCTGAACCTGCCCACCTTTTAGAGGGCTCAAGCAAATACCTTACCTGAGAAACTCCTGCCGCAACCACAGCTCTAGTGGCTGTGGGACTGAGGGCTACAAACGTTGTCCTGTAACTGTCATGGCAGCAAAAATCTGAGCTGTGTTAGGCCTTGTAAGGATGCCCATGGGCAATCCAACCAGCAAAGACCTTGAGGAGAGGGGAAGTCAGAAGACTAGACTTGAATTCAAGACCACACCATCAAAGAGAGCTGAGAAAGTTGCCAGGGTTGGCAGCGGGGCAGCCAGCCTAGGCCTACAGCCCTTCTCTGGGACGTGACAGCACCTCCTGTCTCTGAGACGTGCTGATGACAAGATCCCAAAAGCCCCACGAATTTCAGAGTAGGTTAACAGCAACCAGCTTCAGGGAATGCAGCATTTGGTCTTTTCCAGGCTGTCACCATACCAGGAGCTCAAATGTCACAGGAGGCTTTGCCTTCTGAAGTGATCCTTACACAAATGGAAATATTTAGTGGAGTTGGGTGCCGCCTGCCATTTTTCAGCATTGCACTATGAGCATTGACAGAGTGGTACTGCACAAAATTGGGCTAATGCAATGGGGCCCAAACTATTTTTGAAAGATTAGGAAAGATGGCCTATCAGTAGGCATCAAGTGACATTTGGCTTTCGGAAAAAAACACCTGAGTTATCACTGCACTTCCTGAGGAGAAAAAAGATCAAAACTGAGGATAGATCCAAATCTATGCGACCAGGTTCCTTTTTTTTTGCCTGCAATTGAAAAAAACCTCAACAACAGATGACTTTCTTCTCTTTGAGCTCATCTGAGCATGGGGCATACGTGGAACTCTTACACTTTTCCATGGACATCTTTGTGCAAGAGTGTGTCCACGCAAGTAGGTGTCTATACGTCACACTGATGCCCAAGTTGCTGTCCTCTTGTGCAAGGCATGAAAAAGCAATATTGCATTCACTTCCTTTCTTGAAAAACCCCAGTCATCCAAAGCACAGCAGTCTCCAGGGGACATTCTGCTGCTGTGCGCTATTGCACCTCTTCTAGATTGGTCTCTCCTTTATCAGGAGCAGGTAAGTCAGCAAATCAAACCCCCAGCCTATTTATGGTGACTTTATGGTGGAGAAACATCGCATTTACTTCAACGCACTGGTTTTCCTATCACCCCTGGCCATTGCTGCTTTTTTTCCCCATCTTTTCTGGTGCCACTCGGTTCACATCACATCACTGTAAGCCAGTCATCCCAAAGACCTTCTCCTTCACCACTGGCTGTGTCCACACCACCTTGACCTGCCTTCCAGCACTTCACCTTCTGCCCAGGAAACAGTGGTACCTAGGGAAATCTGAGGGACACTAAACAGTTCACTTTGCTTTTTGGGGAGCGTGTGCGATTTTTTGCATCGCTTTTCAGCCACTGCAGGAGCACAGCAGCTGCTGCTCAAGGCTAGCAGCATCTCTCCTCTTCTGCGTGTCATCCCATGCAGAGAGAAACCAGGCAGATCAGTAATAGGAGAGGAACAAAGACTAGAGGAGGAGTGAAGGCTCTTGGAGGCCTGGGACATGCGCTGTTCCAAGCTGTCAGCACTGGAACACTGCTGAAGGTACTGTCTGATGGCCTGATTGCCTCCTCCCTGGCCAGACCCTGCAGCATGCTTCCTATAGATAACTAGCCTGTTTTCCAGGTCCTGTCTGAGCTATTCCTGACCTGGGTGTGTCACTTGCCTGCAGGCATGTTTCCTAAATACCCTGCCTCATCCAATCCAAGTTTAGAAGTCCTTGCTCTGGTGCAAAGATGCTGTATGTAACAGATCCCTCCTAGGTGCAAATGAGACAAGCTAGATCTTGTGGGATCAGGGAGGGAGAAAGCTGTTTCTGCAGGATCCTAAGCACTCGGGAGTGGAGGAAATGGCAGGCTACCTGCAGACAGGCAAGGTAGTTATATGCATCAAACCTGGAATTTCAAGTGATCCACTCAAGTTGCACTTAATGTGCAGCTTCAGAAGCACAAGAACTCCAGAGAGAGGTCATTTTTGCTAGCCAGTCAGCTTCTGCAAGAAGGAAACTTCAAACTTCTGGTTAATTGGGTAAATCCTTCAGTATCACTGGTTTGTTGCTTGTTGGTTTTTGTTTTGTTTTGTTTTTCCTGGGAATAAATTAAAACTTTCAAACAAAAAGGCCAGGTTCTGCTTGAAAAACATTTTGAAAGAACGCAAAGGCTGATGACAAGAGTAGGCCCTGCTGACCACCTTTCCCAGCACTCTCCTCTCAGCCCTTGCCTTTACCATTGACATTGTCCTTGGTACTTGCTCAAGGTACCATTTAAAATCAAGCATCTTGTTCCTGCTGATTTCCAGTTTCCCTCTGTAGTGAATGCACAGGGATAGGTGAGGCTGGGAAGCAACAGATGCCATCTTTCATTGACACTAATCTTAGGATAAGACACAATGCTTTATGGAGGTGCTGACCACTCTCTGCTGCAGCAGAGAGAGCCTGGATAATGACAGAGGCTCACCTGAAGGGCATGAACCCCTGAAAGGAGCTCAGGATCATATTTATCAAGAGCTACAATCACCTCTGAGTCTGACCTTTTCTCTCTCAGCCTTCATCAGCATAGAAATGACTTTGAGGGAAAGCACAGTCTCTCACAAAAAGTTAAGCCCTCTCAGTCCCCAGGTCTGGAGACCTGCAAGTTCCAGACATCTGCTCCACCAAATAAGGTTTGCAGTCTTTTTAGGGCACCAAAGTTAAAATATACATTGCTTCACTCTTACTTGTACATCTAAGACAGATCCAAACCCAGCCAGTCGGATGCTCGTATAGTGTAAGCAAGCCAAGCTCTCAATGCAGCTGGACTGGTTCAGCCTGCGTGAGAGGAGCTGAGCATCCTGCTGTCTCTGCAATCGTATCAGTGTCTCAATGGAAACAGCCTCAGCTCCTTTTAGTACACTCACCACTGCAGCCCAGCCCTTGCTGTCGCTCTCCTGCAAGAGCACACAGGGAATGGGGTGGATTTGAGATTCTAGTCCAGGCTCCTTGCTCCCTTCACGTAGGAGGGCAGCTACTGCTTACTTATTTTCTTAAACATCTTCACAACCAGGCACTCTGGTGTTCAAGCAAACAGCAGAAGGGATGGAAAGCCACTGTGTTTCTCTGCATCAACTGAACCATAACAAACAATTTTTTCTGTGAGGTGAAGCCAAACATCTCTGCAGTGCATGTTCACTAGGGCAAAGGATGCTCTTAAAAAAACCTCATACACCAAATGTAAGGACAAGTACATAGTTGTTGCACTGCTTTGTGCAATCTTGTGACAGACAACCAACCTCCTTTCTTTGGCTGTTTTTTTTCCAGGAATTCCCTGATGGGAGTGAAATCTGTAGACTGAATGAAGGCAAGATCTTGCAGCAAAAAACCATCACCGATATTGAGAAAGCAGGAGGTACTCATCTCTTCTTGGAAGGCCTTGCCCACTCTTAGGTCCCAGTCTCTGGGGAAGACATGGTTTTATGCTGGTACCCTGCATACAGTGCGTCACCTTAGCACTGCTATAACATTTTTGCCAAGCACATTTTAGGCCTGGCCATGGATTTACCTCTTTGTTCCTGCCCGCTTGTCATTTGGTCACTCTACTGTCATTTTGTCCCCTTCTGCTGCCCTTAGGACTCTTCCTTCACTGGAAGCCCATTTCCTTTTTCTCAGGGGGTGGCAGTTTTCCTTAAGGCATTTTTGGTAACTTATTTGCATTTGTTTCCTCGCCCATAACTTCCTTCTTTTTCTGAAAGAGTTTCCATGGTCTCTCTTGCTGGGCATTTTTCTTACTAGGAACAATAGTTCTATACTATTCAGTCTTGTTCTACAATACAGAGCAGCAGATCAGGCTTTGCATATGGCCCCACACTATCTTCTCTGTGCGTGCTGGGCTGGAATGGAAGGTGCCATCGTCCTCAGTGGGGCAGAGTACACGTTTCTCCAAGTGCTTGACCATGAGCACATGAGATCCAAAGGGAACGATGCCAAGGTAAATATCCTACCTCGGGCCTGCAGCCAATGTACTGAAGTAACTTGAAGCAATGAGGCCTCTGCCTTGGAGCACAAGTCCCCAAAGTGCAGTCAGGAGCTTTAATCAAGAGCAGGATGTTTTTAGCAGGATTTCCTTTGATGCTGGGGCTCATTGAATGCTCTTTGCTTCATTTCCTGGGATGGCTGCAGGAGTTTGAGACCTATGGAAACATACAAGAAGAATTTTATCACCTGACAGGACCTCTCAAGTCTTTTCTGTGGTAGAGCTGTATTTGCTGTGACCCTACAGGAGCTGGACAGGAGGCTGGGGCCACAAAGACCTCCCAGGCAACACACATCAGAGCTCAGCATGCAGGTGAAGCTTAGACCAAGTTGGCCGGTGAACCACAGAATGAGAGAAGCCTTGTTTCCTACAGATTTCTGTTGTGCTGTCCCTCTCCTGCTTTTGTTATCCCAGCTTTCTCCACCACTCCAGGAGCTGCCCCGTGACACACGCTACAGCTGGCCAAGGGGTGCAGACACCAGCTGGCCAGTGGCACACTGCAGCCAAGCCCTATTCCACTTTTGCTCAGTAAGGGTGCTCACTGGGTCTCACCCCACCAGCTGTTGATTCTCACAAAACTTAAAAGGGGTCTGTAAGCTTCCCCCCTCACTGCAATGGCAGCGGTACATGAAAAAGGGAGGAGGGAGGACTGACGGCCAGACAGGCACCCATCTCAGGCACAGATGTGCCCTTTCTGGAGGATGGCACATTGTGCTCCTGACCACCACTTCTCCTGGGGCACTACACTGGCCTGGCTGCCTCTCCCACCATGCCCAAAATAGCTTCTTCTCTTTCAGCCAGGCCCTCCTCATGACCACATGCCCTCAGTGACAAAAATTACTCCAAAATTAGTTTCTTGCTTTGCATTTTGATATGAGGCAATATCTGATGAAAGTTACTTCAGAGCTACCCTCACAACCTTGTTACAGGCAGACAGAGTTTAACAAAATCCCTCCTCTGCTTGGCACAAGCAGCACGTCCTGGATCAAAGGCAGCAGCGGTTTCTCAGCACTGATGATTTAGAAATCGCTGGCAAGCGCCAACGTTGCAACACCATCAGCCGCACCACCGCAGCGGGCACCTTGGCCACTGCCCCAAGGGCTTCCAGCAGCCAGGGATCATAGAAGGATGGAGACCCTTCTATGCTTCCATCACAGAGGGATCATAGAAAGATGAAGACCTCTCAGCAACCGCGCCGCTGGGCGCTCCTGGCCAGGCCTGGGCTGCAGTTGGGTGCAGAGGTGCAGGAGGCTGGACCCCTCTACCCATTGGCAGCAATGGGGGCTGGCAGCCAGGGTGGTGGGGAGAAGGTGGTAGCAGGGGGTGCTACTGGTACGGTAGAGGGGGTGAGGTGTGGGATGGGGTGTCGTGTGGCAGCAGCCCCGGCGTGGATCCCTGGGAAGCCCTGTTACATCAGCCGCTTCAGCAGTTTACACCGCTCGCCCTTGAGCCTTGGCCCCGCGGCCTGCCGCGCTGTGCACACATTGCACAACCCCACGGGCCTGCTCCCCTTCCCCGCCTCGGCTCTGCGGCCACTCACTGCTGCAAGGCCACTGGAGGAGCTGCCAGGACCAGGACGGTCCCCTGCTCAAGCCTGCTGGTAGAGGTGGTTCTTGAGGGGCTGTGGTGGGGGAAGGAAGGCTGCCCCACAGAAGGGACAGAGAAGCTCTGCCTCCCCTCCCATAGGAAGCCAGTAAGGCTGCACTCCAGGGGTGCTGGAGCCACCATGTCCTGACCCACGGGACCCTGGGGTAAATCCCCCAGCCAAACCGGGAACAAAAACCCATGGGACACTGGGACCCTCCTTCCAGAGCTGTCTGTCATGGACAGGATTAGTTCTGCAACATTCCCTCAGGGAGAAACAGCCCTGGAGCCTCTTCCTCATGCCAGGGAGCAAGCTCTTCCCTGTCTCAGCAGGGCGGGAGGGGTGGAAAGCTGTGGGGAAATTGCAAAGACCACTGTGCAAGGGCCTAGCACAGAGCTAAATATAGCCACTATCTCAGCTCCCCAAAGATAACAGCCTGTGTCCACAACCCACCACAATGCCCTGCCCCGACTTCCACCCATCTTTGCTTTGGGGGCAAACACCGAGCAGCCGTTGTGAAACACCTTGCCCTGCTCACAGCAAACAGGGCAGAAATGCACCCAAAGCCACCTTGCACACATCCCTTCCCAGGCACGGGGGGCTGCCTGGTCAAAACTCACACAGCTCAGAGGCTGACCAACATCTCCCTTGGCAGCTCCCTGGTGCCAAGCAGTTAGCAACACAGAGCAGAACCCTGCAGCAGAGCAACAAGTGTAAGTCAGGATGGGGCTTCCTGGTTTTTGGGCTCATCCCATTAAACTCAGTGCTTTTGCCTGAATCTTTCTAGTACCCCAAGATCAGCCACACTTAGCCAGGCTTTGATGACCCTGCCTGGAGAAGGGGAGCAGTGGAGAGGACCCATGGGCTGTGAACACCTTATCAGGTCTCTGTCTATCAGGTCATGGGAAGTCTGACCATGGCTCCCCTCATTGCTGCTGTAAACTCTGTCACTAAGTAGCAGGTTCTGAAATCCCACCGTACACAAAATATTGCCATAAATCTGCAGGAGTCCTGCAGCAAATATATTTTCCATCTCTCTCCTCAGCTTTGAATCTCATCGCTTCCCTTCTCCAAAAAGGGTTTCTAAAACAAAACAAAACAAAAGAAAAGTTGTTTTTTTCCATAAACAAAATGCTTTTGTCTCACCGGGTAATAAGTTTATGCAACGGCAGCTTCCAGCAGGAAGTCTCTGGCTTTAACAATAGCTGTGTGTGTTTCCACAAGTTAATTGAAAACGAATGTTGACACTTCAGTCCTGCCTTTATGCTCTGTAAAAGGGAGGCGAGAGAACGCAGCATTTCGCACAGCTGGGCGGCTGGAGGCCAGATGTGGCACGAAAAGAGTCAAATACTACCATCGCCACCGCGTCCATGGGGGTAGATGCACCATCCCCACCTCGGAGCAGGCAGCCTCTGTTCTCCACGCCGCTTCCCTGCCAGAGCAGCCAGCTCCAGCCACGCTTTTCGTATCACTGAGGACGTGGTGCTCTGTGCTAAAGCGTGTTTGGGGGCGCGGCCCCGGGGAGCAGAGATGGGAACTGGGGTGCAGGAGGGCACCTGGGAGGCCGCCCTGGCACAGCACGGATCCATGCCAGAGCACCGGCTCGCGTGGCACACGTGTTGGGAGGTGTCGGCAGCACCTGGCGGCTCGGTGGCTGGGCAGGGGCTCGGCGGGGGCTGGGGGGCGTGTGTAGGGGAGGCGTGCGCGTCTCTGTGCCACATGGGCCCCGCTGTCTTCTCCTGACGGTGAGTCACCTCTACGAGAAAGTAACTTTTTTCCGCTCCACGCCGTAAACATGGTCCCTCCGCAAAGCAGCGGCTGCCTTCGGAGTGCGACCCAACANGGGCGCGGGGGGATGCGCGGTTGGCGGCGGCGAGCCGGGGCTGCGGGGACTGCACTCATGCACTGCGCCAGGTATGGCCCCGCGGCTCGCGTCCTCTTCGCCNCCGCTCCGCTCCGCCGCCCGCCCGCTGCTGCCCCGCCGAGCTCCGACGCCGGCCCCTCGCCAGCGCCCGCCCCCCCCGCGCGCCTATTGGCCCCCCGCATCCCACGGAGCNCCGCTTGCCGCTTCGCCCTGGCCGTCGCTGCGGGGTCGCAGCTTCCCTCGGGTGCGGGTGCCGGGCGGGTGGATAGATGGGACCGTGTCGGCGGGGCGCCGGGGGCTGCGCTGGAGGGTGCCGGGAGTGCGCCGGGCTCGGGTGTGCGGGAGGGAGTGGCTGTAGCGGGGCGAATGCGGCGCCCTGGCCTCGGGTAAATGCCTGCGAGGGCTGTGCCCTCTCGGAACAGCTCGGCCGGTCCCCGCCCGCAGAGGAGGGCAGAACAGCCCCGCGTCCGCACACTTATGGCTTAGGATCTGCCGCGCAGCGAACCCTCGGCGAGGCGGCTGCCTAGTCAGCGCCGCGAACAGGATCGGGGCAGTTGAAGGGTTTTAACCGATGTAAATAACTCCTTTGCTCTGGCTTGCTTCTCTTTCGCAGAAAGAGAGGAGGGAAGAGCGAGCTGCTGCTCTTCACATCCTCTTTTGGAGAGGGTAAAACTGTGGGAAGATGTTCAGAGGCAATCCTAAGTCTGTCCTCTTCTTCTCGAGAGGAGGGGGAAAGCAATGAGCACCTGTCACCTATGTAGGACCTGGACTGTTTGCTTCCTAGAGCTCTCCTTCCCGTATGAGCTCTCAAAACTTTCCCTGCTTCCATGCATTCTGAGGTTCGAGAGGACTAACAGTAGCCCCAGAGTGAAGCCTTCCCTTGCTGGCTGCGAGTTGGGCATCAGTGAGCTGACGCAGAAGGAAATGTGTGGGGTGTCAAATGAGCTGAAAAGGGCAGTTTGTAAAAGCATGGGGCTCGGCCTAATAGATATGAGAAGCTCTTGCTGTAGTTCTTGGCTGGGAAGAAAAGCCCCAAGTAATGCAGGTCAGACTGGATATTTTATGCCTCTTCATTCTAAAAATTGTGAGTAACCAAGGCTTGCTAAGATTAACCTGACTTCTCAGCGGCTGTGGAAATTCAGCTGAGCGAATTTCCCTAGGAAAACATGCAATGAGGATCAAACTGGCGCCAGTAAGAAAGAAGCATTGGGGACCATATCAATTTAAAGCAGGAAATTGTCAGTATAAGTGTGCGTGAGTGAAAACTTGGCAAAACCAGGTAGAGGTGAACAGAGCTGTGTTAGCAGACAGGTGGATTTGCTGTGTGTCTTGTACAGCTGCCCTTAAGCTGAGAGGTGGCTGGAGGAGGCAATGCAGAAGGAGTTAGCTGGTGGGTATGTTGGGAAGCAAGCCTTGGCACATGTGCTCTGAATAAACAGAAGCCTTTGCTGAATGGATGCTCTGAAAGCCTGCTCAGAAACTGCTCTGTTGGTGTTGCAGGGTGGAGAGTTAAAGCACTGAATTGAAAAGCGTAGCTCTTGCTTTTTCTTGGCACGGGAGCAGCAATCAAGTACTAGAGCTGACCGTGTGTGGCTTTGGCAGCCAGCGCTCTGCCGCATCACGTGGCCAGTGGCTGCAGCTACCGCTGCTGGCTTGTCCAGCTCTGCGTGGTGGGAGCAGCTCTGGAGCCTGGTCTGCAGCCAAAGAGGTTTGTTTTTTTTTTTATTGGGGGAATACTTTTTCAAGTTTCAAGTCAGCTGCAGTGCCATTAGCTTAAGGAGGGTGTGTATGATAAAACTGTCCTGGGGTTTATCCAGAGTCAAGCCAAAGAGATTCTGCCAAAAGCATCCAGCCTATCCTCAGTGTAAGGGCAGGAGCAATAGGAACAAGGTTCTGGAAGCAGCCTGGGTGCAGAGGCAACTTCAGGGCTACATCTGGCAAGGTGCTGGGTCAGAGCTGCCCTGGAGTGGATGCACAGAGAAGAACAGACTGGGTGCTAGAGGAGGAGAGGCTGTGCCAGAGGGGCACGTGTCCTTCCCTGGAAGGCACAGGACTTGCTTCCAAAGGCTTGGTCAGCCTCAAGTAGGTGAGTTGTGTTTGGCAGAGCCCTGTGGCTATACAGATGTTTCTCAGAGGCTCAATGCAAGTGCTGAGGAGGCTGGACATAAAAATCTGCTTGGCCACCTGAGCTGACATCTGATTTCAAGTGCAGTAGAGCGAAGACAGTGGTCCCTCTGTAGGTGGGGAGCAATGTTGGCTAAGTCTCTCTACCCTACTGCTGTATGGGGCTGTTCCTATCCTTACAGTACTATTTGCAGGCATTTTAGATGGAGCAGTTCTAGGAGACTGATGAGCAAAGTAAGTAACTCAAGCAAATGAGTGCTTTTTAGCCTCTAAAAATACCAAATGATTGGGGGTTTTAGGAAAGGTGAGGTCAGTTGCATACAGCGGCTTGTGATAAACTGAGTTTATGCTTCTACAAAAGCACCCGATTCTCAGTGGAGAGCCCCTCTCTGGGAGAGAGGAGAGTGCAGCAGGAATACTGCTTTATGTGGCATTGAAACTCGATAATCTCTGGGTTTTGAGGACATCAGCAGAACTGAGCCACCGGCTTTGCTTTGGGTCAGAAATGCTCTGGAGCCTGCTATTGCTTGCCTAGTAGGCCAGTGTCTGCATGTGTCTTCACATGGTGACTCTGTCTCTGTAGCTATTGGAAGAGATCTTGTTTAAGGGCACAACGGGCTCTGGCCCTGCCACTTCTGCTGCAGCACATTTCTCATAGTGTCTGTAAATCACCCCACGCAAATACCTGTCTTTAAGCTTGAGATACTTTTGTTGATGGAAGCAAGTTTCTTTGGGATGGCTGGAGGGGAAGTGGTGTAGCAACTGTCTGACAAAAACCCTATTAAAATGCTTTTCTAACATCAGCCGAACCTTCTTGTTTTGCAGAGTACTAGACTATTTTCCTCACAAACAAGCGATGGCTGTGGACGTAGCGATGCAGCTGTACCTGTGCTCTTCACCCTTGCGAAGAGAGAAGTGCGCCTGCCAAATCGCTCCCAAGCCAAGCAAGCCATTGCGGCCCTGCATCCAGCTGAGTGGCAAGAGCCCGCTGGCTGGGTCGGAAGAGCCGACAAACTCCTTCACAAACAACAAAGTGAAGAAGAGGGTGTCGTTTGCAGATAACAGAGGCTTCGCTCTGACCATGGTGAAGGTGTTCTCGGAGTTTGACGATCCGCTCGATATTCCTTTCAACATTACGGAGCTGATAGACAACATTGTGGGCCTGACAACCGTGGGGAGGGACAGCTTTGTCCTGGATTTTGTTCAGCCCTCCGCGGACTACCTGGACTTCAGAAACCGCCTCCAGACAGACTGCGTCTGCCTTGAAAACTGTGTGCTAAAGGAGCGATCCGTAGTGGGAACAGTGAAGGTGAGGAACCTCGCCTTTGAAAAGACCGTGAAGATCAGGATGACGTTTGACACCTGGAAAAACTTTGTAGACTACCCGTGCCAGTATGTCAAAGATACGTACGGAGGGTCCGATCGGGACACGTTTTCCTTTGACATCAGCTTGCCCGAGGGAATTCCATCTCATGAAAGAGTTGAGTTTGCCATCTCCTTCGAGTGCAATGGGAAGGTGTACTGGGACAGCAACAGGGGCACAAATTACAGGATCATACGGTCAGAACTGAAGTCTGCCCAGGAGGCTGTCAGCCCTCCGCATGGCCCCGACTTTGGCAGCGCCTTTGACCAGTTTGGTAGCCCACGGTGCTCCTACGGCCTCTTTGCTGAGTGGCCCAGCTATACAGGCTATGAGAAGCTGGGTCCTTACTATTGACCCAAGGACAAATTCCCGATTGACTAACAGTTGCTGGTGTGTTCACAGGCCTGGGAGCTGCTCTGAAAGCGAGGTGTATAGAAAGGTGAAATAAGTACGGCTCTGTGTAGCTCTGCATAAGCCTTCCAGCAAAACCAGATGTGCAATGCTCTGCTGGCAGGGGGCTTATGGTCAGGGAAGCAGCTCTGGCATGAAGTACTGCCTTACCTGACACAACTCGGATAACTGGCTTCTCTGGATGCTCAAAGGACCAGAAGCTCTTGCTTGAAGGACCAAGAGCATCGCTCACATGTTCCTTCAGTGCTGCTACTCCTTTCTCTTCTGTAAAGCTGCTAGTCTCCAGGGAAACACTACAGTGCATCTGTCCAAGCTTTGTAGTGGTGGCTGGTTTGTATTGCTTGCCTAGTGTTAAAAGGCTTTTTCAAAATATGTTAGAGTATTCTGGTATTTCTAGTAGGCTGTACTTCAGCTGCAGGGTTTTCCTTGCGGAGCTGGCCTGTGGCTGTTGGGTAATAGAGCGGTTGGTTTGCAGGGAACAGAGTCCTCTCCTTGCATGTGTCCTTGTAGCGTGGGGCCCTTCCTACTGGAGGCAGAATGGGTGTGTTGGAAATGAAAATGCAACTGTGATGACAGGAAATGTGGCCTTACAGCCTGCCATATTAGGAGGCTTATGTACCCGTGGGAGAGGATCTGATACGTGTGGTCACCAGTTGTTTTATCAGCTGATCTTAAAAAAAAAAATCTCATTACACTCTTGGTGTTACCAAAAATAGCAATTAGCTGTAGCTGTGTGGTGCTTATAACACAGCTGTGGGTTGACAACCTTGAGTGCCTTCTTCAGAACCTTGTCTCTTTAATCATAAATGATCAAGGATGCCTTTTTCCCTTGATGGACATCTGGAGCCAGCTCTTGGCCATCCTGGGCCCTGAAAATGCAGTGTTTCCTGTGACTAAACCAGGGCTTTGTCTGCCTGAGGCCCAGGGTCCTGTGCAGGAGACTGTGCTCTGGTGTTACGGGAACTAAATGCAAATGGACCACATGGTTAGTCTATGCTGTGTCCTGTTAAAAGAAGGTGACTGTTGTGTACCTCCTGTGGTGGGAGTACCTTGACTGAGAAAGGGGTGGTACATGTGATCTCAGCAATGCTTTGGGATAAACAGGCTTTGGAAATGGCATTGCTTTTAAAAGAATGATCTCCTAATGGTTTGTGCCATGGACTGCTTGGCAGCTAATGGCAGGGCACTGCTCGCTTGTGAGGATGCTGTGGCTATACTGGATGAACATCAACATGCTGGGCTTCCCCTGCTGGTGTAGCAGTAACTGCCTTTTCAACCTCTCTGAATCTCACTCACTGTAACAAGTGAGTCACTCCACCTGTGCAAAGAACTAGCTGTGAGGAGTGTGAGATGTGGGATTTTCATGACACCACCCCACCTCTGGATGTGAAACAAATCACAGCTTTGAACCATCCCTGCCTTCAAAAAGATGGCTTGTGTCCTTGGCCTGTGCTGAGGTGAGGTGGCCAGCTTGTGCAGTGCCAAACAGCCTCAAAGCTTCTTGTGAGCTAGCTGAGCTCACAAGAGCTTCTTGAGAAGCTCAGCTTAAAGAGAGAGTGCTAAATAGTTTGTAGAAATAGAGGTCAAGGGAATCATACTTTCTAGTGCATAAGCTTTATATAATTTTTGGGTGCTTATAATAGTCTATAGATGGGCTGGAGCGAAGCAATGAGCTGTAGACTACTTAACTTTTAAAACCTAGCTTTTAATGCTGGAGACTACTGTACAAAATACTTAGGACCTGTTTTACCCTAATCTAGAAGGGATACTATAATCACTGTTGGATGCTGGAAGGGACAAGAGCTTGCAGAAATAATAGCCAGCCTTCAACTGCTGCTTTCTCAAAACCCAGCATCAATGCATGATATCACTGTGCTTGATCACTTAGTCCAGGTGGTAAATCTGCTTGTTGGCCTGGAGCGCATCAGGCTTGGTTCCTCTGTTCAATCAGCTTGCTGAGTCAGCGCTTGTAACCTGCATCTGGTCTCTCTTGAAGGGACTGTTGTCTAGCTTGGCTTGAATCTAGTTTTAAGCTAAAAGCAAGTCTGAATTACACTGATTTTTGTTTGTTTGTCTTTTTTAGTGTATGGCTCTAAGACACTGACTGTAGGAAAGTTGTTCTCCTGGCATGCTGTCATGCCTGCAGAGAGCTCTCTGGGGGTTGAAACAAGGCATGTACGTCTAGGGTGCTGTGGATGATGGTGTCTCCTTATGGGCCTGTTTGCTTGCAGGCTGTGGATGAGATGTGTTTGGGGAGGAACATGGAAGATAAGCTAGAAGAGCGATGCCATAAGTAAAAGCTAGGCTGAGAACTGACTATTTGACCAATAGCAGTTTAAAAAAAAATACTACTTGTGGCCTTTCCTCTTTTTCCCTTTTTCCCTTTTTCCATTGCCAATGTGAACATAGAAGTGAGGGGTTGCTCTCCTTGCTCTCTATGCCTGGAAGTGCCTTGTGGAGTGTATTGCATGTTTGTTTTTAAAAGATATTTTTGTACACAACATTCAAATGGAAAATGCACTTTATAATTGCCATGTAATGACTCATTTTAAAACTATGGTTCTGTTTTTAACTGATTGTTAAAATAAAGGTGGAACAAAATGTTGGCTGTGTGTCTTGCCATCTTATTTCAGTACCCACAGGGCTGGGAAGGCCACTTGGAGATGTGACCAGCTTCCTGCGAGTGGCAGTTGGCACAGAGGAGCACACATCTGCGGTGGGCTCTGCTGCCTGAAACGGGAAAGAGCTGCTTAATCCTGCTACCTTCCTGCCAGCACAAATGCTTCCAGAGCCCCTGCAGCTGTGGGAAGATGGAGGGGAGCAAAGCCCTGCTCTGAGGTTTCTCCAGTCACCACTCTGTTCCTGAACTACTCTTAGCTTGTTTGCTGCTTGCACTGACAGGAATAGCCTCTTTAGGTTTTTCTGTGTGTATCTGAGATCAGTCCATCCTTCCTCCCTCCTGGCTTGATCTGGGATCAGTGCTTTCCTCTCCACCTTGGTACTGCAGTGTGATGGATGCTAGGAGAGGTGTTAGAGTAGAAGGGTCAGGCTCTTTTCTAATACCAAGATCAAGTCAAAGTTAGACCCTTCTTTGTCTCGGGCTCATTGTTTCTGTTGTCTCTGCAGTAACATCCACTGGCAGGAAAGATGCCCCTCTGCAGAGAGAAAACAAGTCTGGTGTAAATGCCAGCTAGAGCTACTTTCAGAATTTGACCTGGCTTTGACCGCAGGTCAAAATAGTACCCCAAAGGTGTTGTATTTCAAACAACTGCTGATTTGTGTGGCTTTTGCCACTTAAAGATAAGGTAAGAAGGAATGCCGGGAGAGGGTGGTGGGGGGGAGCACCAACAGTCTTAGTGTGGGCTGCCTTGAGGGAATGTGCAGGCAGTGCTTCCCAAGATGGGGAGAGTGAGCTCAGGCTTAACTCTATATAAAATTACAACTGAGCACCTTCTGCCAGTGGCTATTTCAGGTTTCTTACTGTCACAAGATGAACTATCTTTCCAGGGTGTCTTGCTTTCTGTGGCAGCTGAGTCAGGTAAAGCTTTCAGTTTCTCAGGTTCCTTCCCCCGCTCTTTGTATCACAACACTAAGCATGCTGACACAGGGTGGGGGGGTGGCAGGGCTGGTGCGGGCTCTTCCACCAAGTTGTGAAGCTGCTCCCCTTGACAGAAGGGAGTGGGAAGGGCATGCCCCAGAGAAGAGAGGATGGTAAGGTGCTTCTTGCTGGTCTGTGAGCTTTTCCTCCTCTGGCTCAGGGGAGCCAGCATTGGCTGTCACTCACTACCATTTGTGCCCAGAGGCCCTTCTGGTGGTGTGTCTCTGGTGAAGGAAATTCTTCCAGGGGTGATTGATCTGAGAGCTGCTCTGCAACAGAAGTGCACCGGTCCTGGGAAAGGGAATAGCACAGGCTGAGGGAGAGGGAGTTATGGGTGTGCGCCATTTTTCATGTGCAGGTGGGTAAAAGAGAAACCATGAATGTAATCCTCTGGCTGACAGCAGTTATTCAATGAGAAGCAGCATGAGGCAAGGGACTTCACTTCCTTGGCAACCATTTTCCACTCCCTTTTCTTCCCAAATTCTTTGTCACCTCCACATCCAACCAACTGCTGTTAAGCACCATAGAAAAAGCTTCAGATGCTTATTTTATTTACTACTGCTCTTAGTTTAATCAAACATACAACACAAATCCTTTTAAAAGGCCACCTGATTGATTTTCTGGTTGGAGAGCGGGAAAAAAAAAAAAAAAATGTAAAGCTATTTGTGCCCCTGCCCCAATGCAAGGGATTCAAGTGGCTTGGCCAGGACTGCTTTCACATCCCAACACTGGCCCAAGCTCGTGAGCGAAACAACTGCAGTCAGCCGTTTCCTGTAACAGTTTTGTGGCCGAAAACCCTGCACGATGACGGTTTCTGTTTGAAAGAGAAGGAAGTCCAAGCTAATCCTACGGCTATCTGTGGCAGCCAAGGAGATATGCAAGCATTAGAAGTGCTGGGAGAACTTTTGGGTCTTTTTACTAATGCCCAGGTGTTACTTGCTAGAGGATATAGGCATTGCAATTACTACATTTGTAAAGCCCTTGGTGGCCGGTGTGATTGTACCCTTGCTGTTTAATATGCAAAGATTTCTCAGAGTGCTGCTGGTACCTCCCTGCCCCTTCAAGCCTTTGAAGTTCCCAAGCCTCTGTAGACTGAGGGTCTTCAGTGCAATCTCTTGGCAGAGGTAATTAAGCTGGAATGTTGTGTTTATCTCAGCTGAGGTACTTGGAGGTTTGAGTTTCCGAAGCCTGTGCCCCTTGGCCAGGTCTGTGAAGGGGAGGTGGGGCAGTTGTTTCCCTGGCCCACATCCAGCTCTCTTTGCCATGCACAGTCTCCTGCTGGTGCAGCAATGCAGTCCCACGGGGAAGCAGCCCAGCTGCACCACTGCCACTGCCCCAGCAAGAGCTCATGGGACTGCAAGTCCTGGCTGCAGTGACAAAGTTGGGATGCAGGCTCTCTGCACCCACAGCCTGGCAGAACACAATACTGTTTAAGAAGTTTATTAGAATTAGATCCAAGCACCCCAGGAAGACCACGGGTGAGAGATTGCTGCTTTCTTTGCACTTCTCCTGCTTGCTAAGAAGGTCCTTGCCGAGGAATATGGGCTGCCAGAGTTGTACCTAGCCTATTCTATTTCCCAGGGCAGGGCTGGTGATGGGCTGGAAAGGTTCCTTCTCTGAGGTTGCTCATATATTGAAGAAGGTCCTTGAGTTCAGGTTGCAACACATGCTTGGCTCATGGCCCAGCTTAATCAGAAAGCAAGGCTGTGTTGCTAACTGAGCACCCGACAAGAGTTCAAGCAGAGCTTCAGCTGAGACACACGAGCCTGAACATGGGGAGCTCAGGAGCAAATGTTTAGGAAATTCAAGAGAGGCTGCTTGCTTCCAAAACCAAAGAGGACAGTTCAGACTGCTATCTGTCTGTGTATGAGACAGATACTGCATGAGCACCTCGCAGTCCTGCTTTAGATGTTTGCCAGGCCAGATTCAGCATGGAGGATAATCCGGTGAAAAACTGTCCACAGCAGGTTAAGATGCAGAGGGAATGGAAAAAAATCTCTATCAAATCATGGGAGTGTAAATGCATTCAGATAGCACTTTGCTGATAGAGCAAATTCTTCTTTGGTGTTAAGTGTAGCTCTGACAAGTGCTCAAAGTGGAGAGTGACCTGTAGATGATGTGTTTGCCTTGCTAACGGGGCAGCAAGAGCGTAAGAGGGGAGGAAGACTGAGCACATCATTTCCCGACAGCACTCAGCATTTCTTCTTTGGTTTCCTCCCCACAAGCCATCAGCAAACGAGCCTCACTAAGAGACTGGGTCTTTGAGGGGCGTGCCTCTTGCCTGCAAGGCCAAGGGATAAACAGTGCTTCCTTTTATGCTACATACCACGGGGCTTTTTGATGCTCTATATGTAGTATCTCCCTTGTGCTCTACAGCAGGGCATTGCCCTCTTTTCTCTTATGCACCATGATGCTGTTTCCACCATGTCCAGCATAACCATTACCAAACCTAAGGATGGGCTTGGCTTCCTGATGTCTTCCACACTTGTGTGTGGTCTGGGTCAGGAAGGGCATTTGTGTGCAGTGAGAGGAGGCTGCGCTGAGGCTACAGCTCTCAGCAGCACTGAGAGCCCCCTGGGAACAGCACAGAGGTTTGCGAAGAAAACGGATTGCCATGTTCCCCAGCTCCCCTGGTATTTCCACAGACTTACTCCTGCTGGGCAGTTCGACTGGCTCTCAACTATGGCAATAAAACATATTTACATCCTTGTCCCTTTTGTGATGGAGCTGAGCTTCCAACCAGCTGCCCTGGGCCTGCCCACACTGCAGCCAGAGAAGCTGCCCAGCCTGCCTTTATCCACCCCCTTGAAGGGGTACTGTGCCAGAGAGTTAGCTGTCTTTAGAGACTTGTTGTTGACATTTATACAGAAATGTAAAAAAAAAAAAAAAAGAAAAAAGGGTGTCTTTGTTGAAAAATAATTGCAGCTGGTGTGTTCCTTTGGTACAGCTAAGTCAGAGCAGCCACCAAGTACTCTGTCTCCTGGAACAGGGATATGGGCAAGCCCTTCCAGCAATGGCATTAGTCACAGATCTCTCTACTCCAATTGCTGCTGTGTAGTCTTGGGGGGAGGGAAGGCTCAAACTTAATAACCCAGGAGATGTATGCTCAAAAGAGCATAAGAAGAGAGTGAAATGCTAAAGATATCTCCGTAAATGCTTCCATAGCTTCCAGCTATTTCTAACGTGTGGATCTTCTTGGGACCACAGTGGTATCTTCCTATTTAAGGAATCCTAGATGAATTTAGGTGGGAAAGGATCTCTAGGTGTCTGCTTCAAGCAGGACCACTCTCACAGCTAGCCGAGGTTACTCAAGGCCTCATCAATGTGGATGCCGATAATCTCAATAATGGAGATGCCTCCACATCTCTGTGCCCTGTCCTAGGTCTCCACTGCTCTCCTGGGGAAAAGGTCCTCAGGAATCAAAGGAGCTCTGAGTAGTGTTGCAGTCTTGCCAAAGCACTGTTGGTTCCAGCTCCTGCCCAGATTCAGGACATTTGGATGTGAAGGAATAAGGGAAGTGGCCACAGGAAACAAATATTTCATGTCTGGCGAGTCCTAACCCATGTGCGGTTTGGGGCAAGAGATCAGCTGCTACTTGCATATAGCAAGGTACTTGCCATTCCACAAGGCATCCTGCAGTGAAAGGTAGAGCCATGTTCCCAATACAATTGCTAGAAAACTGCTGCCAAGAGCTGAAGACCTAAACTGACCTACAGCCCAGCTTCCAACGATACCCATCAAGGTCAATCTAAGCAAACTAGACCCCAGTTTCCTTCCCAGCACTCCACATTTAGCAGTAGGGAACCCATGATCTCCTGCTCTTGCTTTCCACCTTTATGGTCCCTGCCATAAGAAAACTGGAGTGTTATCAACAGGAGTGTAATTCCTCAGTGTTTGTGTAGTAACACTCCGGTGCTATGGAAACAGGCACTTTTATAGGCAGAAATGTAAGTCCTTACCAGCCCCACTCAGGGTTTTATGACCGTTCCCCTTTCACACATTATTCCCCTGGACACCTGACAGGTGCTGCTTCTCACGCATTTCCCTGCTTGCCATGATTTATTGGCATCTGCGAGACCATCAGAAATTTATTCACCTACGAGCTCAGCTGTATGTGTCCTTGATGGTGCTGCAGGCAGAGCTTACAGTAGCTGTAGGTGATGTGGTGACAAAGACCATGAGCAGCACCTTCCACCCCTCACTCAAAAGCACACTCAATCACTGGGGTAGGAGATGTTGGCACAGGTCTCCCTCTAAGGACTGTCACAGTCCAGCTTTACTTTCACTCTGTCACTTTACTTTTCACTTTACTGTCACTCTGAGGACTGTCACAGTCCAGCTTTACTTTCTCCAAGAAGCTGTCTCCAAGCTTACCAACTCACAATAGGAGGCAAACTAAAAATACATAAATCTAGCAAACCCTCCACACCTCTGTGGTGGCTTCTGCAGGAGAAGAACTTCACTTCAGAGATCACAACAATTATCACTTGAATGCTTTATAGCCATGCAAGAAATCATAGCAGACACATACTAACTTTTTAAGTTGGTGGTCAACGAGATTTCTTAGACAACCAATGAATCTATACACAAATCTTTCAGTGCTTCTCAATGCCCTGCAGTAACAGCTCAGTGCTGGTAAATAGTGAGCCATAAAGCCAGCAGGGATGCACTCACTGAGGGTTAGTAGCAGGATGACTGAGCATTTTAGTAGTTTTTCCTCTTTTTACTTCTGGTGTTGCTACGAAGGAACATGGCTTTTGTTCAGGCAAGCTGTCTTGCAACTGTTATTTTTATTAATAGGTTTTCGTCAAAAATTGAGAAACTGAGGATTTATAAATGCTTTAATTTTGTCATTACTTAACTGTATCCAACCACTTACCTCAACAGGCACTTCACTCATGGCTTGGTGGCCCACTCTGAGACCCACGGCAGTTGCAGGCTGCTGAGGACTGTCAGAACTCACGGCTGTCTTTGGAGCTGGACACCGTGTGAGATCATAGAATGACAGAATCATTACAGTTGGAAAAGAGTTTTAAAATCATCAAGTCCAGCTGGCAACCCAGGATTACTCTGAAAAGGAAAGCATCGTTATCTCCCTCTGAAATCAGAGCAAAACATGGTAGCAAGGAAACACTTTCAAGGGTCTTGTCTCAGCCACAGTAGCACCTGTAGGATCACAGAATCACAGAATCTTAAGGGTTGGAAGTGACCTAAAAGAATTATCTAATCCAATCTCTGCCAGAGCAGGACCACCTTCAGTAGGTCACACAGGAACTTCTCCAGGTGGGTTTTGAATGTCCTCAGAGAAGGAGACTCCAAACCCATCTGGACAGCCTGTTCCAGTGCTCCGTCACCCTCACACTGAAGAATTTTTTCCTCGTGTTTCTTTAGAACCTTTTACATTCCAGCTTGTACCCATTGCCCCTTGGAGCGTGCATTGGCTGTCCTCCTCTGGCACACTGGCCACATGGAACAACTCAGCTGTGCTGGGAAGAGGCCACTCTTGTCCTTAAAGTGATTGGATGGTCAGGACACTGGCTACTCCAGCCACCTCTGCCCTTTGCCTCTCTTCCCCTCTTCCTAGAGTAATTCGTCAGGATGGGGGACAGGACCCTGGCGTTCAGTTCTTTTGGCACCTGTTAGCCCACACAGCCATGGGGCACAGAGGTGGCCTGGCAGGTGACAGCCCATAGACACTTCCTCACACTTATCCTTAGCTCCCTTGCTGAGGGTGCCAGAGGCCATGTGTACACTTATGGAAGTCACACAGGGAAGGCACAGAAATCCATACCAATCACCAGTTACTTGAACTGACATTAAAAACACAGCATGTTTTTTTAGGATGTGGGGACAACCAGCTAGTTACATGAGATCTGCATCTCTTGTGACCACACTACCTGCCAGCAGCTGAGCAGTGGTCTGCCTGTCCCCTTCCCTACCAGCTCAGATCTCAGGCAATGGGGTAGCAATGTCCCCTGTCCCAGCAGCCAGGCAGAACCACAGTCAGGCAGAAAGCAGTGCTTCAGTTAGACTCAGGATGGTGTGTTTCACAACGTGCACATCCTTCAATGCAGGCCTTGTGCTGTTCCCCAGGCTAGCTCCATGCTGTTTGTTGGAGCCAACTTGCCTGCAGCCTTTATTATTCACCTGCAGGTGTCTACAAGACCAGTCGTTAGTTCTGAGTGCTTGCTGTAATTTGTCTTGCTGCTGCTCTGCTATCTTGTAGCATGTATCTCAGAAAGCAGGAGGAATCAAGTGAGGTCCTTTCAGCACAAGCTGGAATTCTCATACGGTCCCCCAGGTCCAGCAGCAGCAGCATCAGCCAGAGGTGGCAAAATAACCCTTCTTCTAAAGATGGCTCACTAGGCGGACTTGTGGGTGCCAAGCTGGAGGTGGCCAAAATCTGACTATGCCAACACAATAGCAGATAACCATATAACCCTCCTCTTGAGCAAAGCAATGATATGTGAGAATCCATGGCTCTATATCATCTCAATGAAGCTAAATACTCTGTGTAAAGCTATAAAATGGGGTACACTCTTTCTGGGTAGCCCAAGTCCCGGGGAGGTGGCAGGACCAGGCCACCTCTGACGCCTATTGTGGAGAATGTGTTCTCGTGTTGTAGGGCCGGAGACAAGTTCCTTGTGCTGGGTTACACAACTGACATCAGAAATACTCCCTCCTCTTGCCTGCCTTGTGCTGGAAGGGCTAAATCCATTACAATTGCAGCTGGAATGTGTCTGCTGGTGAAAATCCCACCTCACCTCACAGACCAATGTCTGGAATGAAAGAGTGCCAGCGTGCCTGCACACTGTGCCAAGCTAAGCCAGCATAGGCTCTTACGTTCCCTCTGTCTTAATGCAGCTCAGCTCAAGTGCAGCATTAAAGCACTGTTCTTGATCCCAAGACACTGCAGCTGCACAGCCACTGCAGAAGGTGCAGCTCCTTTGAACACTCCTAAGCTACCTGTCAACTTGAGCCAATCAAGCTCAGCATTCTAATTAACAAAACGAGTCTAGGAAAAGCACCCACCTGTCAGGACCCTGCAGCTCCACCTTCAGGGAATCTGCATTTCTGACAATTTGCCTACTTGAGAGAATACAGTTCTGTGATTAGCTGCAAGCAGAGAGACTTGTGAGTCATTTCTGTACAAGCTGCTGTAAGTAAGGCTCCAACCCAGCTCTAGCTGCAGCCTAACAAAAGCAAAATCTCTTTTCTTCTGAAATACACAGGTCATAAGCTGGCTTGGAGCTGTATTTTCAGCTCTGACATTGGTTTTCAGCTCTGCTGCTTGTGTTTGTGCTTGGCTGCTTCTCCCTTTTCAAATTCCAGCGGTGGTTTGCCTTTGTTTCCTTAATGATGTGAAGGGAAAAGTTTGGATGTGGTCTTGCAGGAAAAAAGCAGATGCAATTTATAGCAACCAAGGGGACACTGAAACAACTAGGTGCCTCAAACCTATCTGAACCTGAACCAGCAGTCAGATTTTTCAAAGGTGCAGATGACCCATCAAGAGGGATTGGGTGAGCATCAAGGGGAGTGCCCAGCTATAGACCCTGAGAAAGGAAAAAAACAAACTGTCAAATCTGAACCCTGGGGAGATCTCCAGAACTCAAACTTTTCCATTGGTTGGAGAGAGTGATCCCTTCTTGGACGATCTGTCCCTTGGTACAGAGAGGCTCCGTGATCCAGCAAACAAAGCTGTAAATACAGCCCCAGGGAACCAGACCACTCCAAACTGGTGTAATTATTGAATTGTGGTCATGAATAATCATCCAAATAGCTTTCTCCAGGCAGGGAAGAAATGTCACCAACCACGTGAAAATTGAGACCATATGCTTCTAGGATGCTTTCTGAGTGGAGTGTGCTTGACAAAGCTGGAGTGAGTTCAAGCCTGGTTTCCAGGTTGGACCCCAGCACAGCAGTCACTCCTCTTCTGGAATGACTTCTCTCCCAGCTCTGGTGCCTACTTTTCTGCACTACCAGTGAAAGGCTGCAACTCCTTCAAGGCCAAGACAGACCTTGTGCTTTGTTTGGAAAAACAAAATGAATGCTAGAAAAAAAAAAACAGATGCTGGGGAACTGCTCCTGGTCTCCTCCATCTGTGCATGAAGACAGCTCCTCCATAGAGGCAACAGCCTTGCCTTCTACGTGGCAGGTGGTGTCTGGACTGAAGCCATAAATGTAGGCTCTATTTTCTGTTGAGCACGCAAAGCAGAAGCGGTTGCCTGGCACAGCCCATGCCAGAAAACACTTTGCTATGCACTGTAACAGCTGATCTGATAACACAGCGGTGCTGGCCCCTGTTCTCTCTGCTTCACTCCCTGAAGAAGCAGGGCGATCATTGTGTTTTCATTTTCTCTCCACAAGGAAGCTGTCAGACATAACCTGGCATCAGTTCTTCCGCTGTGAAATTAGTTTCTGGGAATTTTAGGGGGTCTTCCACATCCTGAAAGATGACATTTTCCACCTCTTGGGAGGCCTATCCCTCATTATCCAGCTCTCTGTGTACCAGTAATGAAGCCACATGTGCATGCGCCAGAGCCTCCCTGGCGCTTTGGCTCAGGGCACTGTGTTCTGAAAAGCCTCAGCTCCACTTCCCACATCTCTGGAGGGCACGCACCAAAGGCTGGGAAACTGGGAGAAGGCAAAGCCAGCCCTAATCAAGCCAGGCAGCTCGTTATTACCAAGCTGCCATTTTTACTGCAAGAAGCCCTGGAGCAGCAAAACTGCTCTCTTCATGTATGTTCATTAGCAGCACAGATAAGAGCAGCATTGATTGCCTGCTATAATTAGATCTCTGTGACCTCTCTGGACTGGCTGTCTCTGGCATTGTGCTGCTTTGAAAGCATTTCCGATTTCTTTTCTTATTCTTTTTTTCTTTTCTGAATGGTTGGGATGGCATTTCCCTATTCAGCAGATTTGGGATAGTTTCTGTTCGAGAGCTCCCAAGAGCTCTCCCCAACTTAGCACCACAAGCCCCACACCACAGACTTAGCAAAAGCTCCATTGTTTGACTACTTCTGGTCTCTTGGGCTTTAGAGCTGGACAAACTGTAGCCTTCCTCTTAGCACTGCATGGCTAAGGTGCCAAACAGCCCTCCCTGCTTTGCTTAGCTTGCCAAGATGTAGTTTTGTGAGTATCTTCCTCTGATGATGACTCTGATTTTCCTGGAGTCGCTTTCTTAGCTTGTTCTGAGCAGCCAGCCTAGAGCACTCCCAGAAGGGATGGGTGCAGTAAGTCAGAGCTAAGCATGTACTCCAGGCATGGTGGCCTACATGGAAATTATTACTCCTTCCCTGGAGTGCTGTAAAACAGCCTCAGCATCCACTCAATGAAAATGAGGGAGGAGGAGTCAAGGGAAAGACCCATGGCACAAAAGCCTGGTGTTCACCTACCAACGTTCCACATGGTGAATTCGATGGGGGGTTCTCCTTGTGTCTGGCTTCCCCTCCAAAATCCACATCCACAGACCTCTCCTGTATCCCACCTGGGAACTGTAGACCAAGGGCCAAACACCCACACCTGATGCCTGGCTGACCCATGAGTCGAAGGAGAATCTGAAGAAGTGCTTTTTTGCCCCCAAAAAACCAAGGGTTTTGAACCCAAGGTTTTTTTTTGTTTTGATTGCCAAGCCAACTGCAATTAAAGCAAGTTTCTGAGTGGCACTCTCTCTGAGGACAGAAACTCACCCAGAACAAAGCATTTTGGTGATGAGCTGCTTTTCAGCTTCCTGTGTTCTCATCCCAAACCTGCCAACCTCACACTGACCTGAGCCAGAGATACCGAGTGCCTGTCTCTTTCCAATACCTCCAGGCAGCAATGCAAACTCTGACCCACCCAATGCAAGCTGATTGTGCTATTTTCTGCAATGTCAACATGAATTTTATCCTATTGTTTGTGCTTCAAAGCTGTGTGAATTGTTGGGAGCAATTTTATCTTTATTCCATAGCCTCTCCTTCCCTTCACTTTCTCATCCCTAATCTTAAATTGCTTTTCTGCTGGTGTACATTTAAAGCGGTTTAAAGCTGAAGCTTTGCTCTGAGAAATGAGTTTGTGAAACTGCATTTGCTTGCATATGAAATTTGTTCCCTGTGTGAGATCTAAGCCAGACCTGCTGAGGTTAGTGGCTCTCATATGGGTTTATTGCTTGTTACGCTGAGCACAGGAAGAACCAGTCTAGCAAAGGGAAGTGGGTGTTTTATTCTGAGTGCATTTCTAATTACCTACACCAGCTCTGCACGTGCAAACCGCTATACCTAGCCAAAAGATCATCATCACAAGAACGTAGCTTGACCGGAGCTGAGAAACTTGATTATAAGCAAGTGGTGAAAAAGAAATTACAAGCTTCAGTTTCAGAGCCCTGCATGAATTCTGACCCAGCTCACGCTGATTAGCAGACAAAAATTTAGGAACAAGATCTCTATCAGTGGGTATGGCAGGAAGAAGTTCTTCAAACAGCATGAGTTGGGTCTCCCCGTTGACATTTTTTTCATATGTACGTGATTTTTGATCCAAAAAGAAATTTTCGTACCTAACTTCCCGTCTCCTCTGTAAGTCTAACGTTGTCTAGGGCAGTCTGTAATAAACCACGCCTGGAAATAATGTCAAATAATTTCTAGCACAGAATTGCCTGAGCAGTAGGACAAGAATGTTCCTGACCAGCAGGGCCAAGGACAGAGCCTCTGTCTGCCAAGACAACCATGGGTTTTTGGCAAACGGGTCTGGCAGGAAGAAGAAACAGCCACCACCATTTCTGTCCCAAGGCACTTGACAAGGAAATGCATAGTTTGCACTGGAGCCAAAGTCCATTAGTTTAGCAATGAAAAGCCGCAGCACCTGATTTTCTAATGTAACCTGATATCACTATTTAATGTCTACTGTGTGAATTATTAACCGAGTTCCACCCAACGCCTTATCGTTGGGAGGCTGGAAAAATCACCTGCTTTCAAGGTCAGGTTCAGTTTTCTTTGTCTGACCTAAATTCTATGATTCCCTTCCCCCTCCATCTTAGCCTTATTGACACTGCTAAATTGACATGCGTGACATGTGGCTTATCCCCCTGACAAACAAAGGGGTCACAGCCACTGCTCCCTATCTATTGGAAAGGAACAAGCTGAAAGGGAGGCAGAGAGAGAGACAGAGACAGGGAGAGAGGTGGTTCTGTTTTCTTTTGATATACTTTGGCACTGCAAATGCACATCTAAAAAGAAATTGAATGTTTAAAGGACACTAGACGGGAACCGGTTTGCACGCTAAAGATCAATCCTCTCCTGGCCAGACAGAAACTCAAGGTTATCTCTGCCTTTCCCTTGCCCTGCACTCCCCTGGAAGTCTTCCCTGATAGAAGCCTTCAGTTCAAGCATCCCATCTGGATGCTCCTGCTGCCCATATAGGCTGAGCAGCAAGCCCTGCCGTGACGTGCAAGACGTGACAGCCATGCTGCTCAAGGGCCTGGCTTCTTGCCCCATAATTGTCTCCGAGAAGAAAGAGTAAAAAAACTGTTTGCAAGAGTATCATGAAAAGACATTGAGACAGAGCTATTAATAACAGGTGAGACATAACCTGCCAGCCACATGTCACAGGGCCTCATGATGAGGCCACCGCTTGGTATGTGCAACTGAATGTGCCTTTGTGCAAATGTAACCCTCACTCCTGTAGACCTGCAGCTATTCAAACTTTACGCCGAATATCTCAGTGTTTTGCTATATTCTTGGGAAACACCTTAGAACCCCCTACGCCGGAGTGTTTCTCCCTTCTATCAATGATCTTCACTCAGTTCTGTGCCCATCCCCTGCCCCTGCAGAGGATGCCACAATGGGCAGGCATCATCCTTTTCAGTCCTTACATAGCTGAGCTGCCATAACTAGACATAGACTCACTCTGGGCAATTGCTGCCCCAGCCCCTCCGTGGGCATCTCAGCCTGCAGGGAGCTGCAGGAGCACATAGAGGCTGTGTGGTTATGCCCAGAAAACCAGCAGAGAGCCTGTCAGGCTTCCCTCTGTGGCACACGGATCTTGGTCCTGGGAGGACTGGCTGATTCACCAGAAGGCTGTGCTGCCATTCAGTGGGATCTCGACCGGCTTGAGAGTTGTGCAGAGGGAAACCTCATGACAAGTGCAAGAGTCTTGCACCTGGGGAGGAACAACCCTGTGTACCAGTACAGGCTGGGGGTTGACCTACCAGGGACCTGGGAGTTCTGGTTGATAATAAACTAACCATGAGCCAGCAATGTGCCCTTGGGGCCAAGAAGGCCAATGNCTAGATCAGGTCACACAGGAATATGCCCAGGTATAATCTGAAAACCTCCAGAGAAGGAGACTGCACACCCTCCTTGGGCAGCCTGTGCCAGGCCTCCCTCACTCTCACAGTAAAATACTTTTTCCTTATGTTTACAGCCTTGACTGTAAAGATCAAAGCAAGGAAGGCGCTCAGTACTTCAGCCTTCTCTGCATCCTCGGTCACCAGGGCACACCCTGTGTTCAGGAGCAAGCCCATATTCCCCTAGTCTTCCTTTTCCTTTGCTTTCCTGGGCAGGTTTAATTCTAAAAGGGCTTTAGCCTTCCTGGTTGCACCCCTGCAAGCTCTGGCAATGTTCCTCTACTCCTCCCAAGAAGTCCGGCCCTTTTTCCACCTCTCATAGATGGCTGCTTTCTCCCTGAGTTGTCTCCTGGGAGACAACTAGCATCTCTTTGTTCATCCATGGAGGCCTCTTGCCTTCTTTTCCTGCTTTCCTACACTTTGGGACACACTGATGCTGGGCTTGGAGGAAGTGGTGCTTGAAGACTGACCAGCTCTCTTGGGCACTTCTGTCTTCTAGAGTCATATCCCATGAGATCCATCCAAGTACATCTTTGAAGAGGCCAAAGTCAGGTTGCCTGAAATTCAGGGTTGCAATCCTGCTTAGAACCTCCTGGACTGTGTGTGCTTGGCTGTGTGGCTTTCCCAGCAAATATCAGGGAGGTTGAAGTCCCCCATGAGGACCAGGGATTGTGAGGCAGCTCTCAGCTGTTTGTAGAAGGCCTCATTCACTTCCTCGTCCTGATTAGGTGTCCTGTAGCAAACTCCTACAGCAGCATAACCTACCTTACCCTGCCCCTTAACTTTCACCCACAAACATTCAGACCATCATCCCCACCCAGGCAGAGCTCAATGCACTCTAATTGTTCTCTTCCACAGAGAGCAACTCCACCTCCTTGCTTCATTGGCCCGTCTTTCCTAAACAATACATGGCTGTGCTCCAGTCAAGGGAGCTGTCCCACTGTGTCTCAATAATTGCAATGAAGTTGTAGTCCTGCATCCTCACCCCCATCTCCCGTTCCTCCTGCTTATTCCCCAGGCTGTGTGCGTTGGTGTACAGGCAACACAGGGGCTTACTTGATCACAAAGGTTTCCATGGATAGATGCAAGAGGATGCAAGAGATAGCCCTCAGATAGCTACAGGGGAGACTCTGATTTGATACTCCCGCAGGGTGGTCAGCTTTCTGCTTCTCCTCTTGGTGTGGGGCTGAGGAGCACCCATCATTGCATTCCCTGACCTGGCTTGTTTCCCTGTTTGATGGGATGGCTTGTTCTTTTCCATTTCTCCCCTCCAACCCTCAAGTCCTTCAGTTTAAAGCACTCTTTATCAAGTTGGCCAGCCTATTGCCAAAGATTTAAGTGCCCTTGTGAGAGAGGTGTATTCCACCCTGCTCTATCAAATTACAGTCCCCAAAGTAGCTTCCATTGTCATAAAACCTTAAACCTCCCTGCTGGCACCACCCTCTTAGCCAGGAGTTAACTTGTGTAATTTTTGCATTAGTGACTGCCCCTCTTCCCCTAGTGGACAGAATGGAAGATAAAATAACTTGTGCCACCCTGCCCTTCGCTTTTCNTGTTTCCCTGTTTGATGGGATGGCTTGTTCTTTTCCATTTCTCCCCTCCAACCCTCAAGTCCTTCAGTTTAAAGCACTCTTTATCAAGTTGGCCAGCCTATTGCCAAAGATTTAAGTGCCCTTGTGAGAGAGGTGTATTCCACCCTGCTCTATCAAATTACAGTCCCCAAAGTAGCTTCCATTGTCATAAAACCTTAAACCTCCCTGCTGGCACCACCCTCTTAGCCAGGAGTTAACTTGTGTAATTTTTGCATTAGTGACTGCCCCTCTTCCCCTAGTGGACAGAATGGAAGATAAAATAACTTGTGCCACCCTGCCCTTCGCTTTTCCCCCCAAGGTTTTATAATCCTCCTTGATCATGGTAATGTCATGAGTCATTACATCATTCATACCCATGTGGAGAGGAGTAGGGGATAGTAACCTGCATCCCTGACAAGGCATTCTCTCAGCCACATCTGGGATCTTGGCTCCCAGCAGGCAGCACACCTCTCACCACTCCTTGTCTGATCAACAGATTGGTCTCTTGGTGCCTCTTAGCAATGAGTCACCCACAACAAGCACCCATCGCTTCTTTCTACAGTGCCCATTACCTGTTGCTGGTGGAGCAGCTGGAGTTGAATTGTTTGCTGAGTTTTCCCCTTCTAGCCCTTGCTTGTCTATGTGCCCCATCGTTAATACTTGTTTTTGATTGGCACACTTGAAGGAGGGTTATGAAGCAGAGTGCTGCTTTTTTTTATTACCAGGTTCCAAGGCATTTCAGTTTCAGTGGAGGATGGTACCTGGTTGTGGGACCATCTATCAATCTCCAGCTCTGCTCCTCTAATACTACGTAGTCTACTAATGATATCCTGTCTCTTTCACCTGATGCTGCAGCTCTTGAAGGCATCTATTACACATACTTACCTCAGCAGCAGGTATGCCTACACACCCCTTGCACTCCACCTGGACTGAAGCATCCTTGCTGACCAGCTCTGTCTGGGTGAATGTGTCAATCTTTTCCAGGGCATTCCCTTTCTGAATCCTGGCTTTAGCCCTCAGGCAAGTGCCTACCATCTTGTTATCTTGAGGCAGGAGCACTTCTCTGACTTGCAGCATTCTGTGTGGAACATGGGATTGTTCACCGTCTGTCCTGCCTGCTTGCCCTGCCTGTGCCAACTGCTGTGCCAGGCCCTGTTTGCTGCGCTCCTGGTCGCTAGAGTCCAGTGCAGGGCCACCAAGATGATCAGGGAACAGGAGCATCTTCCTTATGAGGAAAGGCTGCAGGAACTGGGGCTGTTCAGCCTGGAGAGGAGGAGGCTGAGAAGGGACTTCATTAATACTTACAGGTATTTGAAAGGTATATGTCAGGAGGGGGCAACACTTTTTTTTCCATAGTGTCCAGTGGTAGGACTAGAGGTAATGAACAAAAGCTGAGACACAAAAATTCCCACTTAAACTTAAGGAAGAACTTTCCTGCAAGGGTGAAGGAGCCCTGGCACAAGCTGCCCAGGGAGGATGTGGAGTTTCTTTCTCTGGAGGTTTTCAAAACCTGCCTGGACGCGTTCCTGTGTGACCTGATCTAGGTGGACCTGCTTCAGCAGGGGGGTGCACTAGATGGTCTTCAGAGGTCCTTTCAACCCCTACCATTCTGTGATTCTATGACCTACCTGTCCATCCCCTGCAGCTGCTCACTATCATGGAAGTCCCTCCATCCTCAGGACTGCAGATCCAGATGCTTTTTCCCCAGACTATACTGTATTTATCTATAGTGCCTCAAGAATTTTCCTTGCCTTGTTTTCTGCTCACCTTCCTAATTTTTTCCAGGGCAACTTGGGTTGTTATTCCATGTCACATTCAAAATCCTTAAAAGTTCTTGCAAGCACAAGCCCTCACTTGCCCTGGAGATGTGCAGTCTCAAACTCCCCTTTACACAACCCTGGCTTTTACACACAGATCCCAGCCCTCCTTCCGTGGGATCTAGTCTGCTATCCAACACCTCACAGACCCCTGGTGACATTATACCCAGCACAAACCATTCCTCCGTGGAGTCTGAGTGTCTCCCTTTCCTGCCAGCATCATGTGGCGACAATGGCCTGCTCCTTACCAGTGGTATTTTTTCTGTTGAAAACCACAGTTGCCTCTTGCTTTCCAGCAGTGAAAGCAGATCTCATTATTTCACTGAATTACTAGGAAATTAAATTATTTCACAATTTGCCAAAATATCCTTCTTTCCAGGTTTCAGTATGAGCAGGAACAGGAGGAGACGCTGCTAAAGAGCAGAGCATGGCATAGTTAAACAAGAATGCGCACAGCTGTCTGTGGCCAGTCTGCCTCTGAGACCAAACACATCTGCCTAGAGAGCCTGCAGGGCCTCCTGGAGACTGCTGTCCCGGGAAGGGCTCTTGAGGCCAGCCTCTTGCTTTTCATGGGGTAGCCCCCAGGTAAAGCCCAATTGCCCACATGGGAACCATCTTCCAGAACTCCAGTGCTACACACTCCCCAAGACTATGAGGTCTCTCCTGACACACACATGTATGAACACATGCTCTGCCCTGATGACAGAGAAAGCAGGGACGCCACAGGGATGAGTCCATGTACATGCCCACCCTGCTGAGACAAGGTGCTCTGCAGAGGGCAGACACCTTGGGGCACAGCTAAATACCTCCCCATTTATGGAGAAGGAAAGAGGCCAATAATCTGGGAAGGACTGGCAGCCATGCAGAGGGACAGCCTGGTTGGGGCTGGAGGAGGCTGACAGGTAAAGGTGGAGAAACCCCATCCCATTCCTCTCAGTAGTTTTGCTTTCCCCTCCTGACAATTCCCATAGACAATCACCAGGAAAGCAGCCATCAGCTGGTGAGAGGGACTGCCTTCAGGCTGTGGGAGGAGGAGGAGGAGGAGGGAGATACCTAGAGAAGGAACCTCAAGGTCAGAAAGACAGGTGGAGATGTTCCAGCACCACCAAAAAGTAACGATGGGACACTGAGATCAAAGGAAAGGGCAGTGGGAACCCTTTTCTGTTTGCACTGTGTGTCTTCACAGGCCTGAGGAAAGAGAGCAGAGTTCCTCAGGTCATCCTACCTTAACACAGTACTCCACAGTGGAAGAGAGTGAGGAACTAGCGAGAGGTCACTTCCTTGCCCAAGACACAGCAGCAACCACAGACAAGGACTCCTCAAGGTGAGGCAAGATGCACGTTTCTCATCTGCACAGCAAGCAGCTCCACCCAACAAATTCACCTGAGGAAAGGAGGAGAAAAATATGTCACGCCCTCACCAGAAGTCAGACAGCAGCTCACAGTCACATTAGCTGTCATAAAACTGCAAAATAATTGTGGCTTAGCTGAGTCAAACCCTGTTGCTCTGAAATTAATTTAGTAAAGCATATGCGACTCCAGTGAGAAGGCCTGTGAGAAACATCCCAAAAGACAGATACAAAGTTTTCTCAAAGTTGCTTGTAGACGAGGTGTTGTGGTTTAACCCCAGACAGCAACTAAGCACCATGCAGACATTTGTTCACTCCCTATGTTCCCAGTGGGATGGGGAGGAGAATTGGAAAAAAACCCCAAACAAACCTAAAACTCATGATTTAAGAACAGTTTCATAACTAAAATGAAATAAAATACACTAGTAACAACAACAACAACATGTAATAAAAAATGTAATTAAGATGAATATAACAAAAAGAGACAAATAGAAAACCCAAGGGGAAGAAACTCCCTAGTCTTCTAGCCATCTGGTGGGCATGATGCTCTATGGTATAAAATATCCCTTTGGCTAGTTTGGCTCAGCTGTCTGGCCATGCTCCCTCCCAACTCCTTAGCCCCTCCTCGCTGGCAGAGCATGGGAAACTGAGAAGTCCTTGACTTAGGAAAAGCACAACTTAGCGACAACTAAAACATCACTCTGTTATCAACATTATTCTCACAGTTAATCCAAACCACAGTCCTGAAACACCTACTGGGAAGAAAATTAACTCTGTCCCAGATGAAATCAGGACAATGGGTTAAGAAGGCCTTCCTTAGGTGACCGTGAATGGTCATCTAAGCACAGGGTAATGCAGAATCAGCTGTGATTTTGCTGGACTTTGGAAGCAAAAAATTCTCCCCGTGAGATAACCTGAAGCTGCTTAGGATCAAGTGTTTCATAAGAAAAGGTTGGGTCAAGAACGTCTCAGTTAAGAGGAAAACCATCAGACTTTTTAAAAGCCAAACATTAAGTGTTTGCAAACTGTGTGATGAGACATTTGTAGAAACTCAAACCAAAGTATCTCCTGACATTTGACCCTCCGTCCTGGTTTGAGGTGAGGAAAGAGGGAACATTTTTGGTTTTCTTGGCAAAAGCAAACCCCTTCCTACACGGGTGTTAGAATTAACTGTGAGAAAGGCCTGAAGGCTTGCAGGAAGCAGTGCCTGTGTAAGGCACAGCTGTGGCTTTCTCCCCATGGAAATCAAGGCACTCAATTTAGGCTTCTTGTTTTCTCCTCAGGGAGGCTTTTAACCAAAAAACCAAAGGATTAGCATGGAAAAAAATTACTCTTTGGGTACTGTGTTGGACTTCAGGGCTGTTTTGACTCATAGTGTTGGCAGAGCATCCCAAGCTGGTCTACAAAGTTGGACCCAGTCCTTGGAGACCTTAAAACCTCAGTGAGATTAGGAACCCGCTGTCTGAAAAGGCTCTCTGCCGGGCTCTGAGCCCGCTCCTGCTCACACAGGGCAGGGTCATTCCTCCTTGTTGGTTCCAAACCTTTCCTCTGGTGAAAGCAGTCACATTTTCTCCAGCTGCTGCACATCTCCATTCCTCTGTTGTTAACCTTCCTACCAGACAGAGCTGTGAACTCAGAGCATACCTGTCCTTCCCCTTGGGGTGAATCCCAAATTTCTTTGGTTTCTCTCAGAAGCAGATGGAGACATGGCAGCCCTCCTTAACTGCCTCCATGGCATGGGCTCATGAGAACACATGCCTGCTAGTCTGTCCTCTGATCAGCACCTGTCACAGACATGGGATGCCTGCAGCAGCCATCCTGCCTTTCTCCTGCCACCTTTCTCCTGACAGCAGTGTCAGATCAGTGATGCTGTTAAAGCACTGAAACCACTGTCTTGCATGGAGGTAACTTACACCATTTCACAGCCCTTCTGTGGTGAGGATAGATCCAAACAAGTGATGCTGAGACCTGGAGATGGGAGAAGCCCGGAGAGTCAGGGATGTGGGGAAGAAACAACATATCTCTTCAGCGAGTTTGCGAGGTGGAGACTGCAGCCTGCAAAGATGTGTAAGGATAGACAGCACTGGGCCTTGGTGTGGAGGAGTCAATACACCTACAGATAGCAAAAGCCCTACGAAGAAAAGAGGTGCCTGACTGGCTGCCCTTGGAGTCAGCCTACAGGATCTCAAAGGGTTTGGAGATGAAAGAAGTAGCAGTCAGATGGAGTAGACAGTAAAGGGGAATAAGCAGAAAGCATCAATGAGGCTCCATACAGTCTTTTGCACAAATGGCTGAATGCAGACAGAACAAAGGTCAGTTAGGAGACAGAGAAGAGGGAAGCCTGGACATCAGCCCAAGACTACCGAGGAGCAGTCTGACCAGGAAAGATAAGTCCTAAGAAGCTCTGAGGGTCAGCGCTGCTTCTCTGGGTTTGCTCTTGCAGTGAGAGGGGTATGACAGGCACCCACAGCAGTCCACGCTGATGGGCCTGAAGGTGACCGCAGAGGAATGCTGGGAAGCAAAGGCATTCACAGGAGATGAAGGCCATAGCGGCCATTTTGGTGATGATTACCATGTTTCAAGCCTGTTGGCAAGATTTGCAGACATGGAATTTTCCCCTGTGAAGTCATCTGATGGATCCACGCTGGAGCCAGAACCCCACTATCTTCCATATAGGGAATCAAACTTTGTGTCACTCCCTGACCTTCTGCCCCTGCATTTCTAAATGCTGTTTAAAAATAGGATGTTTCTGAGTTCAGCCTCCCCTAGTGAAAACCATAGGAACAGTTGCTATCCAAAACAGTGTTGTCATGAGTTCTGTACACTGAAAGATTGTAAAAATGAAGTGCAGAAAGCCAGTGACCTCACGAGAGGTAAAAATGGCTGCAAAATTACTCCCTCCCTGTTCAAATGTGTTGCTTTCTCAGGCAGTGCTTGCCAAAGGAGATAAATGATTTTTAATTATTCGACCGCAAAAGTCATTAAGTAGACTAGTACCAAGCTAGCTGAAGTCTGACATCTTTGGGTTAAAGGTTTTTTTTTTCTTTCTTTTTTTAACTAACATACTACATTTCCTTCAAAAAAACTATTTGCCATGTAAAAGAGCAAAAGCCAGCAGTCCATGTTTAATTGAGTTCCTGCATGCTTGGCTTATATGCACTTTAGGAGAGAGAGAAATATGCAAACATGGGAACAAGGCCAGCACTTGCAAAATTCATGAGATAAAAAAAAAACAACAGAGTCTCTGCTTCTGCAGAAGCACTGCCTCCCATGAATTTATGCTTGTACAACCAACAAACAGAAAAGAAAAGCACGCAGCATGGTCCCTAGTGCTTAGCTCTCCTTCCCTCCTCCCTCCAGCAGCACAGAGACATCAAGTCTGGGTAGTTTTACAGCCCATGATGCTGTGAGATAGGATCAAGACTGCTGAATAAGCTATCTGTAGTCTTTCTGTCAGTCAGATCTGCCTCAGTCAAATTCTCCTAGGAAGGTCAGAAATCTGCAGGAAGGAGCCGGCACATTGTTTGGGACTCAGCACCAAATCTGAGATGGTATGGCCTCATTCCAGAGCCCCACAGTGACTGTAGGTGAACAGTAGGTAACACCACCACATCCAAGCATACCAGTAGAGGTGGAAAAAGGGCCTGGTTTCTTGGGAAGAGTAGAGGAACATTGCCAGAGCTTGCAGGGGTGCAACCAGGAAGGCTAAAGCCCTTTTAGAATTAAACTTGCCCATGAAAGCAAAGGAAAATAAGAGAGGGTTTTCCAGCTACATCAGCAGTAAAAGGAAGACTAGGGGAATATGGGCTTGCTCCTGAACACAGGGGTTGCCCTGGTGACCGAGGATGCAGAGAAGGCCAAACTACTGCATTGCTGCAGTCTTTATGGCTGCATTGCTTCAGTCTTTATGGCCAAGGCCAGCCCTCAGGAAGCCCAGACAAGCAAGGATAATAGGATGGGCTGGATAGCAGAGAACTTGCCCTGGTTGCATGAGGAAGACGTTAAAGACTTGTTGGCCAAGCTTAAGGCTGATAAGTCAATGAGTCCTGATGGGATGCATCCTAGAGTGCTGAGGGAGCTGGCTGATGTG
>WBNH01007894.1:0-18877 GCA_013401255.1 Urocolius indicus | reverse complement strand
AGCAATGTGCCCTTGTGGCCAAGAAGGCCAATGGCACCTGGTGATGCATCAGAAGAGTGTGGTCAGCAGGTCAAAGGAGGTTCTGCTCCCCCTCTAGTCTGCCCTGGTGAGGCCTCATCTGGAGTTCTGTGTCCAGTTCTGGGCTCCTCAGCTCAAGAGGGACAGAGAACTTCTGGAGAGAGTCCAGTGCAGGGCCACCAAGATGATCAGGGACTGGAGCATCTTTCTTATGAGAAAAGGCTGCGGGAATGGAGGCTCTTTAGTCTGGAGAAGAGGAGACTGAGAGGGGATCTCATTAATACTTAAACATATCTGAATGGTGGATTTCAGGAGGTTGGGGCATCACTTTTTTTGCTGTTGTATCCAGTGACAGGACAAGGGGTAATGGAATGAAGCTGGAACACAAACAAGTTCCATTTAAACATAAGGAAAAAGTATTTTCCTGTCAAGGTGAGGGAGCCCTGGCACAGGCTGCCCAGGGAGGGTGTGGAGTCTCTTTCACTAGAGATTTTCAAAACACACCTGGATGTGTTCCTGAGTGACCTGACCTAGGTGGACCTTCCGCAGCAGGGGGGTTGGACTAGATGATCTCTAGAGGTCCCTTCCAACCCACACCATTCTGTTTGTGGGACACAGCTGGGCTGCAGTGCTCAGGCCTCCATCCAGCATAAGGCACAACATATTTCCAATCACACAACATGAGACGTCCAAGAAGGTGGTGATGGTGCAGCTGAGCTGTAAGACAAACCACTTGCCTCTGGCAGTGGAAGTGCTCTCCACTCAACTTTGAGCAGCTGAGTATGGTGAGCTTGCTGTGTTTTCCCACAGAGAGACCTTTTCTACACTGGTCTGAGGACAAGCAGAGTACAGACCACTTTTGAGTCAGACACTTGGCTCTGAGCAGACCACATTAAGTAGAACCAGGAACAAGAACAACTTACCAGCAGCTGGAAGGCCTCCTCAAGCAGAAGACTCTCAAAAGTGTTCAACAATATCTAGTGCCCTACAGCCTTGTCTGGAAACATCAAGAAAAGAAATTCTGAGCAGAAGACTTAGTAGTGGACAAACACAGACAAGGGACTGCCCCTGAATTTCTCAACAACCCTGAAACTCAAAGCTTCCTTCTTGGATATTATTTTCTAGTAAGCACAGTCCTTAAACAGAAAGTGTTTTCAGCAATGCAAGTAGAAACTATTGCAGCTGGCTTAAGCGATGGACAGCTATTGTGAAAAAGCCTACAATGAGACTTCTTTTCTGGAGGTTACTGCCCTCAAGCGTGTTTTCATCTCCCGCTACTAATTGTGCTTGCCTCTCCACAAAAATAACATCTGAAATGCAAGGGCTTTTCTCAAGATGAGACCCTCATCACCCCAGGACATTTTCACATGGAGCGTGCACAATGTGGAAATTTATCCTTGGATGATTCTTATAAAGTAAACAAGCAACAACACAATGCCTCTGAAAAGCAGGTACCTGTCAGGGGACTCCAAACACCTGAGAACTGGAATCATGTGTAGAGTAAACACTACTTTGGTACCTTCTCATATTTTCCTTGCTAGAGGTCTGTATACTAATAAACAAACAAAAAAAAATCTGTTTCAGTAGTCCACAGACAAGTCAAGAACCTGTGTGTATCAGATATCGGAAAGTTTACAAAAGAATCTAGGGCTGGAAAACAAAAAAACAAAGGTACTAGCAACTTGGGAAAAGCTCTGGTGCTTTTTTAGGAGCCTCACAAAAAGCTAAAACTAGCCTGAGCATCCCAAGAAATGCTTATGGCACAGACCCTCCTGCTTTTTCTATAAAACTGGATACTAGCATACTAGCCATGACTTGGAAGCCATTGGTCCTTCTCACCTCTGACTCCTTGTTGGGTGACCTTGGAAAGGTACTCTGGGGAACACCTAAAATGGGGCCAAATATAGGCACTAAGCAAAACCATTAATTTCCACATCTTGCCTTGACCCTTTCCTCAGACCTGCATCTCTCTGAGCACGTTCAGCCCCTCCCTGTCTGATGTGACATTTCTCCAGGTGTTGAGAGCTCAGAGGTACCTTGAGTAAAAGATGACAGCAGCACTATTTCCTCACACCCTGCTTCTCTCCTACAGTTATGGTTTAGGAGGAAGGTGTATCTCTGTCCATCACATGTACACCATTTATAGCAAACCACCCTGACCAAGGATTGTTCCTACCTTACTGGTGAGGAGTGTGGTTTTTCTGCCCACTTATTATTTTTTGGGCCTGCTTATATATAATTACTGCCTGGCTCACTCCGGTTTGCTGGCATCTTTCATCTGGAGGTGCTCAAACTGGACGCTGTGCTTCTGATACAAACCTACAAACACGAAGCAAAGGGAAACCAGTCATCTCCCCTGCTCCCATCACCTAGGTGCGAGCTAGGCAGGAGAAACTACCCAAGGACAAGACACATGTAGCTCTAGAACGTCAAGGCTACTTTCTGGCTTATCCAAAAAACTGGAATGAAGCCAGATGAGTACCACTCAGAACGGTGCTTAGAGGTGTAGTCATTCTGAAAGAGGGACTGCTGCATCTCAAAGCTGACAATCACTGCAGAAGTAAGGGCAGCAGCAGGGAAAAGGTGTTCTTATGGACAGCAAATCCCTGGGAACACGGTCTGCAGGAAAGTCCTAGTCACTGGCGAAGATGCATCTGGGTGTTAAGTTTATGCTAGAATTACATTTTCATGTTATCTATTCAGGAGTCCCTTTCTTTTCCATCTCATGGAATGTTGTTTTCTGAGTCCCTTAGCACTCACTGAAGATTCCCTTTGTGTTGAGCCTGCCACTATTGGGATCAAGATGAACTGTAATGAAACTTACAGCTTTATGTAGAGACAGTGTCCTATAGTCATCAGAAAAAGGCAAAGAGAGCGGAGATGTTACCTACAGAAACCTTGTAAGGATTCAGAGTTTAAGAAGTGTGTGCCCACTAAGCTCTCAGTGGACTCTGAATGAATACGAGCACCAATGGTAAGATGGTTATGAGGAAGAAAAAGTGCCAGCGGGCTGAACTCTGGGAAGGTGTTTCAGATGACAGCCTGAAGCCAGCATCCCATCCACCCTCAGCCCTGTTTTCAGTCTCCTCTAGAATAACATTGCTGATTTAACAAGTCTGGCATTGGCAAGCTGGTGAAACAATTTGTGCCTGATTTGCTAGGTAAAAGGAGACCAGTCTGTAGTGATGCTGTCATACAAGGTCAAAGTCACCTGTGAAATAGTGCAGGCCCCAGGCCAAAGACAGGGACAAGCCCACAATAGAAAGCCTTTGACTGTAGTATTACCATCTAAATTTAAGGGCAGCAGGACTGGTTGAATTATTCATTGCAAGCAAACTCTCTGACAAACCTTAGCCCTGCTACCTGTTAACAGACTGTGGGCAAACTGCCTTTCTGTTTACAGATGTTCGTTATGCAGAAGCGTATGAATTATTTATGCAAAACACTTCAACCTAGGAGCTGTCTGCCAGTTGTTGTACCATGTCTGAGATGACAGAGTGGTATCCCTGCTCCCTGTACCACTTGTGATCCTACCCATGGGCAAAAGAGAAATTCATCCCAGGGAGGAGGAGGATTCTTCTGCCTATGAAGTGTGTGGGCAGATTTCATCGTCCTTTTCTGCAGGTGCTCATGCATATATTTGCTTGTATTCATTTTCCACTCTTGTTTTCCTCTGGCGGATTATCTTCTTCCTCCAGTGGAGTTTTTTGTTGTCTGGGGACCAGACTGAAGACATCATTGAGAGTCCACCATTAGATTCACTTCTCCTGCTGTCTCTATTTGCAGCCAGCACTCTGTCCCTTTCTGCCTTCATCAGTTTCACAGCCATTTCCAATTCTCCTGGCTAAATAATCACAACAAAGCACTCCCAGGCTTGTGGAAGAGGCTAGTGCTCTGCTATCAGTGTTGCGGGCAGATCTCTTTGAAGCCTTGCCCTACCCTTTCCAGAGGCAGAGCTCCGTTACTATGGATGGTCTTGAGGACAGAAAAAATGCTTTCTGGGAAGAAGAAGGATGAGAATGAAGGCAGCCGAGAAAAGACTGGCTGCTCCAAACTTATGCAGGGAAAATAAAGTGGAAAAATACTATTTTCTTTTTTTTTTCTTCCCGCTTTTGAACATTCTTCTTTTGTGGCAGCGGGATGGTTGTCTTGCTGACCCCTCTCACCTATACTCAGCCTTTGTCTCGGTGTCTCACAAGGCTGGGTTCACTGTGTAGCACTCTAGTTTGCTCCACTTCTTCTCACACAGCTGCACAGAAAGCAGCTCTGTCCTGCTCAAGCAAGAAGTGCGTTTTCATCTTCTACCAGCAAAAAGGAGACAACAGTCTCAGGCTTTGTGGTTGGTGCAAACAGCCACAAGGATGGTTTGGCAGGCAGAAATTGCCCTGAAAGGGAGTGACACCTGACCCTGAAAGCACTCAGATAAGGCATCCCAAATGCAGCATTTTGCTCTAAGAAACTGAAAAGCTGAAGCCTCTTAATCCTAGTTTATATACTTCCATCAAACTACTACCAAACAATAAGCATCACCGTTCCTTACTTCAGCAAGTGCTTCGGAGACTCTTCCCAACTTTGAATGGGTTCAAGACTTCCTAAAGGCCAAAGGCTAAGCACTTGAAGCACTAATTGGCAATTGAAGACTTTGTCAAATAATTGATTTCCCAACAGATCAGCTCCTGCACCACTCCTGTGCAAACAGGCAGTAGAGTAGAAGGTGATCTCAATGATCCTATAGCAACTGTCACTATTTATTTTCACTAAGGCGTGTAGAAACAAAATAACTAAATCCAGATCTATCTGTCTTCCTTCCATGCTTTGGGGAAGGTGAGTGAGACAAACAGAAACACATCCTCATTTCCCAAAGCCTTTAGTGTCTGGGAGATGATGTCCTGGCCTCACAGCTGCATTTCCTCTCCTGGCTGCCTGAAATCCTCATCTGTCTAGCAAAGGGTCTGTGGAAGCTCATACGCCGCACAGCAGCAGCACAGCTTCTACCTTCCAGCCAAGTCATATGAAGAGGAAGCAACGACTCATGGGACAATCCATCCTCTGGCAGTACTTGTCTCTCCCTGTTGTCTGGGCCATGGGCTTGCTCCAGGGGCACCATTCCACTGCCCACACACACGTATGAGCAATAAATCTACTGAAGATATCTCAGGTCTCCAGTCTGGCCTCTAGACACTGCTTCAGAAGACAGGAGGACTCTTGCAAGTCCCATATTGTATCTGCAAGCTTTATACAAACAGCTCAGATACCAGAGGGCACCAGACAGCTATGTTTACATAACTACATCTTTCCCCTAGCAGGCCTTACAGGTCTAATTCTTAAAGAGCTTAAGATAGAGTAAATTATGTGCTGTTTGTGCCAAGCTCTTCTGAGACAGGAAGAAATAAAGAGGAATTGGAAACAGGACTGGAGGGAAAACTATAAATCTATGGCAAACCTAGTAACTGGGATCCATTTCTCATCTACAGACACCCTTCTGTCATCTTGAGAAAACAGTCTCATAGTTGGTCTCCATTTGCCCAGTAATCTGCCAAAAATGCACACTTGTTCATGCTTCCTTGAGATGTTCTATAGACTATGTCTGGAAAAACTCACAGACTCCTTTTCAAAGCCCATCACTGGGGGTTGTAGCCTTCAGAGTGGATCGCCAAACATGTTTTGTAGTAGGACACAGCAGTCCCTTGCCATGCTTTGAGTTTGCCCTCATATTGGTAAATCCTGGCAGGGTGGCTCCAGGCACTGCCAGATTGCCCAACAGTCCAGCAACTCATGGGTGTCTTAGCAGTGTGCTAACAGGTCCACAAACACCTTGCAACCCAAAGATTTGGCTGCAAAGCCACTTTTCATATTCCCTTGAAGCGAAAATAAACCCAGTGGAGGTTCCTGGAGAGACACTCTAGTGCTGTGGCTAAAAATCACTGTCAGCTACTGATTCCCAGCACACTTTCAAGAGTAAGACAACCTGTTGCAGAAAAGCAAGGAGCAGAAAATAGTGTCAGAACTTGCTTGTAAAGCTGCAAAATCAATCAGGAAGTGAAAGAGAAGAGACAGCTGGAAAGGGTGATTTGAAAAGGTGATTTTCCCCCAAAGACACTGAGCCAAGAATGAACACTTTGCACTCTAGCACTGCCTATGCACTGATGGATCACTCTTCTTGCAGCCACACTTCAGCAAAGCTCAAGGTGAGACTATAGAAATGAAGTGATTTTGTTGATGAAACCTCAAACTGGTTACACTGAAGCATACTCACATAAATGTAATCACAAGTACTGTGACATGTTTCCTTGTAGTCAGTCCAGAATGAAAGCATCAAGGGCTCATGTTCTTGCCAGGATCACTGGTAACCAGATGGAAGAAAAAAGATGGCACCTATCTTTCCCCCCACACTCAACTCTCAGATTGGTGAGCCTATTCATGTTTTGGATGTGCTCTCTGTACCTGTAGGAGTTCCACCTGTGATTAGGATCATCTTGTCTTTTCTCTGTGAATCGTTAAGATATGCTCACTGTCTTTTATCTCCATATCTCAACAGCTAATTACTCCAATCCCATTATTTTATTATCCAAACAGCCTATTTTTATACCTTGAGATTACAGGTTTGTCTTGTCTTGGTTTAGGTTTGCTCAGGTATTCTAAGGAGCTGTAGGTGTGCTGTAATTTTGATGACCTGCTAACACATGTGCCATCAGCGCTTGTCATTCTTATACACCTCTAACACACTCCTTCTAGTGCTTCTAGACACTCCTATTCCCTCTCTATTCATAGCAATGTGACTATTGCAAATCTCAGGAACTCCTGGTGGCATGAAAAAGCTAAACAACAATTGCTGATTCCCCCATGCAGTCATTCCAAACACAGTCTTCAGGTTTTACACTGGCAGTCCATGTGACTGCATGCATTCAGAGCTCTTGGAAGACTCAACACTAGGGCCAGTACAGGCAGACTGCAATGTCCCGTTGCTCAAGAAAGCATCCTGCGCATCCAGAGATGAGATGCAGAGCCAGCTGCTTTGAAGACCAGGAACTTGAGTGGAATTCCCTCAGGCAAAGGCTCAGCCAAAATCATAACAGTGGTTGCACAGCCTCTTCTTCTAGTGGCAGCCTACATTAAGATGTTGTCTACTGAAAAGAAACATAGAGTTTTGAGGACGCATCAGTTGAGATGAGCCAGCTGATTTCCATTTCTAGCACTATCCTCACTCACTGCATAAATTTGAACAGTAATTTAATTCTATGCCTGAATTTCATCCTCTTTAGAACAGGGCTAGTGACTTTGCTGTAAACCACAGCATAATCAACTCTCCTTAAAGCAAGCATAGGGCTCAGCCCAACTGTACATACTTTGGGAGATTGTATTCTTGACATGGAAGGGCTGCTGAACCATGATATGATGCCATGGCCAGGACCACAGCACGGGGTAAAGGAAAACAAGAGGGAGAAAGAGAAAAAGAAATGAGAAGCCTTAGTCCAGACGTGCACAGCACTGCCGGTGCAAGACTGAAAAGCAAAAGGAGGACAGAAAGCAGTCAGTTGTACTTCAAGGTACTTTACAGGCACTTAGTCCTGCCAAAAATCCCACAAGTGAACAGAGCAGTGGCAGCCTGCCAGGTTGAAGGGTATTTGGTGAGGATGGAGAAGCAGAGGTCATCTAGACTACGCAAAGGTAGCTCAGTCCATTTAACATGTGCTCCAGAACTCGAAGACCAGAGGTGGGGGGAAAGGAATTTTTAAGACATTTCTACAAGATGACTGTATGTACAAAGGACACTAGTGCATGAGGAACTGGCTGAGCTGCTGGATGTGCTTGAAGTGACTTCGTGTAATTTTTAAAAAGATTATGCAGATGGCAGAAAAGAAGAGGAGAAGGAGGAAAAGGTGGAAAGCTTCCCACAGCAATGGCCAGGTGACTGCAGCTCAGACATTAAGCTGTGAAGGCCTTTCATACACAGTATGAACAATCTTACTATATACCTAGTGACACACAGCCAAGCTCTATGTTCTTCACCTATCGGACACAAAAGCTGAGGTTTCCACTATAGAGTATTTTGTTGACAACCACAGCTACCAGGAGGGACCAGAATGAGGTCTGTGGTCCCTTCACTTAGGAAAGAAGTTCAACAGCCTTGAGCACAACTACAGTTCAAGCAGTTCAAGAAAAGTTTCATCCAGCACTACATGTCTACTGCAACCTCTACAAAAATGTTTCACACACAGACAGAATCAGCCAAGCACAGAGCCTCTGCCAAATCACACCATTAAACAGCCAACAAATTCTCATGTCTGTGTCAATCAGTATCCATCAGGTAGGCAGGTCTCTTGTCTGGAGGACAGGAAGCAGACATTTCTCTTTTCTGCCTGAAAGGGAGTTAAATCATAGCCTGGTTCAGTGATTCTGTTTCAATAGTGAAAGAGCATTGTCTGAGGATCAATCAATTTACAAGCCGTGATCCAACATTTATGAGAACATCACCATCTCCCAGACTAAACTATGGAAGAAAACTCCCTGCTGATGAGGTGTAGCATTTGTAATACAACTGACTTCCTCTATGGAGCTGCCACCATCTGAGCCTGGTAAGAGCTTGTCCTGTGCTAAAAGCTGCACTTGTGCTGCAATTGCTCCTTAAAAACAGCCAGCAAGGCTGATCAAGGTCCTCCACAGCTCCACTGTGCCACACTCCAGAATGTTCAACTGCTACACAATGCTAAATGCTACATAACTATCACAAGATGTCTCACTCCAAACAATATCTGTTCTGTTTCTCACACACTCCTATACTCAACAGCACAAAACCACCGTCTCAGCATGATTGTGCTGCTTCTAAAGTGCTTCCTGTTTTGCAGTCCTCCTGAAACCACATCTTCCCAATCTCCCAAATACAAATGTTTAAAATATTGTTATAAATTTAAAGATTATTTTTGTCTTTCAAGGCCAACACAAGTTTCCCATGCTTGAAGGCTAATGGCAATGTCAGAAAATCAAAGTCATTTGAACTGACTTAGTCAATGAATCTAGCAAAGCATCACTCTGCCTCCTCCACGTGATGTTGCACTTTTAAAAGTACAAGGGCTACTAACAAAGCTCTAGTGTTAGAAACAAATACCCATCATACAAACAAATACCCACCACACATGTCACTTAACTGGCACTCAGTTTCAAAATAACCCTGTCCTTGCCATGATTTTTAATCTCTAATTGTGGCAGCAGCCCAAGAGGAAATGTGCATGTGATAGGATGCACGACTGAAAGCACCATTAAGCCACGAGAACTTGCAACAAGCTTTTTGCCATAACTTGTGAAGGAAGCTGGGGGAATTCTCCATTTACTTATATTGTCTTTCCTACTGTTAGCATCTGTTAAATGTCTGCAGCATTCAGGAACTACAACACTATGCTATACAAGCGCCTAGCAAGGCAGCACTCCCTGATCTGATAAGGTTTCTGTAAGACCTGCTCATAACAGTTAGGCGAGTAGCGCAGACAAGATTACGGTATAGAGTACAGCTGCTTCCAGACATGGCTTGTTAGAAAATCTGTACAAGCAGGGTCAGGGAAGGACTACTTCATGTAAGCAAAACAAGTAAGAACAAGAAGTAAGTCAGTAAATTCCAGAGGAGTCAGTCCTGAGACCAGCACATTTGAAGTGTTCGAGAAGGGTCTGAAGAAGAAACATGTCCATGTAGCTCTGCAGATAAAGACAGGGAAATAAAAATACCAGCATAGCTGAAGGAAATTGCTTCCAAAGGTCTGCAGCACACCAAGAGATGGGTTTCGTAGCCACCACAGCAGTTCTCTCCAACACCAGGAAAGGATGCCCTATTTCTTTTTCAGCCATATCTACCCACGCTCCTCAAGCCAAACAAATGTCCCTTATCCACAGGGCTGCCCATTTACAGACTGCAAAGTGTGGTGACCTGCTCTATAGCATTACTCTCAGCAGGACATGGCTTAATTTTCCAAACTAATACATCGCAAGACACTGCACTAGTAGGAAAGAACAGCTCTCTATCAGTAATGACAAAGTCATCTGAAGAGTAAAACTGGTCTGAAGGCCCTACCTGTGGCACAAAACCATGGAAAATTCACAGTTAACTAAGTGATCCCAGCGGTAGATTAAGACTACTGGATGACCTGCAGCTTGGTTTTCCCTTTGCTTTTCACAGAACCAGAGCAGTGTTGTTTGGAAAGAAGGTGGGGAGGTCCCTTGTCCAGCCTTCCATTTAGAGCAGAGATATGACTAACATGAGGTAGGGGGTTGGCTCTGTCTTCCCTCTCTTAGAGAAGGACAGCATATATGGCTGTGCTACCCCCAAAACTCTGCCTACAGCCAAGCCTAGTGCAGCAGCAGTCAGTTATCCCCTCTGTACCTGGTGTTGGGCATCCCAAAAAGCCTGTTATCAAAGTTCATCGGCTGTATTAAACATTCAGACTACGTGGATAGGTGTAAGCATACAACTGGCCTACTCACGTGTCATTTCTACCTTCTTTTTAGGTCCCTGTCATTTTAGTCCATATCTGCATAAATGGAAATTAATCACAAACATTTGAAGGTTTTGAAGAGAGAAAGGGAGGCCCTTGGAGCCTCATGCTGCTGGCTGCTACACCTGTCTCTAAATTATATGTAGAGTGCTTTCGTGCTGCTCAGAGCAGAAGTATTCAACTACTTGCCAATTCAAACTATGAATTATTGCGAAATCAAGAAAGGGACACAGCAAGGAGACCTCCAAATCACAGCGATTGCAGTCGTAAGTAAACACAAGCGATGCCCAAGCATGGTGTTTGTTTTGCTGAGCATGTAGGTGTCTGGGAAGGTGTGTCACACTCCATGGCCAGCCTGCAGCCCAGGATCTGCACATCACCCCAAAGTGGAACACAAGCACGATGAAGCAATTCCTGATTATTGAGACATCTCTGGCTCACACTGGCCATGTGTGCTCTTTAAAAATCAACATCACTGAAATAGGGAACATATACAAAGGAGGTCTCAGTCACCCACAGGTATTTACCAATGCAAGATCATTACTATCATTCACTTCAGTAACTCAGCCAGGAAAGCAGACAGAAAACCTCCACCATGTATCTGCCCACACCACCACAAGATTTACAATTAACACAGTCGTGACCACACTAAGTTAGGATTGCGGGAGCAGGGCATGGTACTATCCATCAGGCCACAGCGACAGCTGCCTAAGCCATGCAATCATCTTCCTAATCAGAACACACAAAGGTCACTTCTGCCATAAAGAGGGGTCCAAGGCTCTTGTTCATTTGAAAAAGCCCTTCTTCCATGTGAGGTCACTTAGTGCAAAGCAGTCTTGCTCCTTTAATTTAAGGAGCACAGCAACAGGTACAAGCTGGAACGTAAGAGGTTCTGAAGAAACACAAGGAAAAAATTCTTCACAGTGAGGGTGACAGGGCACTGGAACAGGCTGCCCAGATGGGTTAGGGAGTCTCCTTCTCTGGGCACATTCAAAACCCACCTGGATGAGTTCCTGTGTGACCTACTCTGGGTGGTCCTGCTCTGGCAGGGGGGTTGGACTAGATGATCTTTTGAAGTCCCTTCCAGTCCTGTGATCCCTGAACCTACCTCAGGCTTTTCTCCCACAAAGTCCTCCAACTTAAAGAGGGCAAAAGCCAGTGTTGGAAGCTGTGAACACGCAAAGACCAAACTAGAACCTTAAAGAGAAGCAACTTCTCATCCTCCAAAGCCTTGTCTGCAGCCATACTTGAGATCAGCATATCCTTCTCCATCAGAGAGCAGGAAAGTCTTCTAAAATGAAATGTTATCCTGCTCCCTACTGTGGCTGTTCAGCTGGGTCAGGTCAACACAAGGGAGAGCAGAAGCACAGACTGACCACCATGTTGCTCCTTTATGTATTACCATGAGGGGGAAAACATCTGGTAAGCTGCCACTGTTACCCATGGGGTGGTCAAATATGAAGTCCTTGAGACGGAGCTAGAATGGTCTTGGTTGGGGCAGAACACAACAGAATGATTCCCTATACATTTGGCATGTTTCAAAAGATTCCAGTCAGTAAGTGGGTTTCTTGACACCTATCCTTCACAGGTAAGACTTCCAATTCCTTTTTAAAAGGCAGCTTTTGGGGGCCTTGGGGTTTTTGTTGATTGGTTAGTTTTTTTTCCATGGATCAAAAAGACCACTTAAAGATTTTACCCAGTACAAACTACTTTTCAGGGGAGGTAAAAGTTCACTAATGGAAGAAAAAGAGAGGACTTAAAACACAGCCTTGGGAACTGTCGAGCCAGACAAATGAGTTGTCCTTCAGCAAAGCTGTGGTGAAAAACCACTGCTTTTGCAAGGTGACCGAAGAGCAGTGAAGGCCTGCAGTGAAGCACTGAGAGCACTCCAAGAGCACAAGAACGTCAACTCAAGGTGAACTGAGGTTTGGTTCTTTTTACTTATTTCCACTGCTGAGAATAGCCCCTTCCTCACTGCAATGTTAGTTTCCAATAAAATTTGGAAACACAACTACCTTGTTAAACTAAATTATTAAATTACCTTGTAAGGTGAGCACAGATAGTTTCTATGGACAATTGATCTGCTGAGACTTGTCCCCGTAGCTGTACCTCCCTAGGAGGTTGAGGGGAGGCTACAGACTGTTGTGACAGTTGCTGAGGCTTTTGCTCATTGAAACAGAGGGCCTAATGCTCTTTAACCTGCCTGAGAAATCTTTTTTCCTCTCTAACACAATACCAAGATTCTGTGAATTCCCTCTCTCATTCATATAAATAGTTATTAAGAAATGTACTTGAAAGTGCTCATGCTAAAATTTGTCTGCAACTCTTGCTTTAGAATTCAGTAGTGCTTTACAAAGGCTGTCTGCAGTAGTGGTAGAATTGCTCAAGTACAGCTCGTGAAACATGAAATAAAAACAAACAACAACAAAACAAGGCCTCTATCAGCAGGATGATGTCTGCATGTTTGTTTTCCACATAGAAAAGACTGCTTACATGCTTGTCAATTAATTTTTGCACAATGGGATGACTCGTCTAATAAACAGAAATACTCATCAGAGCAGAGATGCATTCAGCAAGCTTCTCTGGATCAACAAACAAGATCAATGTGAAAAACCACTCTTTGGCTGAACACAAGTGTCACTACTAAAATCACCATACTATGTTGGTGGGGTTTTTTTGCCCTCAAATGCCTCCTTCCCCTTTAGCATGAAAGCATCCAGGAAAATTTATCCTTTTACTGAGTGTTGTGAAATTGTCACATTCATGAGGCTTAAGCCACCTAGCCATGGCAATATTCCTAGTCCACCAGAGAAGACTAATCAAGGCCCATGCTGAGACCAAGACCCCCAAGACTGCTGAAGTCATCCTGTGCTTTCAGTGAATTCAGTACCTGACATGTTAATAAATACCAACTTATTTTAATAAGTTTCTTTACATTTCATGAAAATCAACAAGTGTTGATAAAAGTCACTTCACCTCAATCACAGAATCAAACACTCTGTGAAAACACTTATGGTTTACACTTTGACATTAATCCAGCTTTGATTAAAAATAGCATCTGGAATGACTCTACTGACTTCTGCAACTCACTGACAAAAAACCTATTCAGGCAGAAAACAGAAGACAATTATTAATATTTAACCCTTATCTCAAAATACCTTTTTGAAGTTATTCAACAAAAATAAACAGCTCCGTACTTAAAATAAATGATGTAAAATTACAACAGCCCTTCACTTATGAAACCTGTAGTACTATCTGTAACAAAGAAATGTTTTTCATTGGACTGCAGACCTGGTTACAAATCTGTAAATAAAAGACCAGTAACAAAGTCTACGATACTGCCAGCATCCCAAGGGGAGATCTGCTGAGCTAGACTCTATTTCAACACAGAAAAAAAGGAAACTACTGTGGTTCTTCAGAAAAGAGGCTACCGTGGTTGCTATAGTGAGAAGCAAATATACAATTAACAACTGGTACAAAATATGGTCTGACAAATGAACGGTATTTCAGTGTAAGCATATGAGAGATTTCGATTTTACCCTTCTGCAAATGTATCAAGTATTGCTATGGAGAGAAAGGAAATGGTAAAGTTCAACAAAACTCTACAGGTGTTTACCATCAGAAAAAAATGAACATCATTCTAAAGCAGCTGTAGCTGTCCAGATCTGTGACTCTGGAAGGAAAACTGCTTCTTTCTTACGTACCAAGCAACTGAGAACTGACACTTCCCCATGACCCGCTTTAATAGTCAGAAGAGCAAGAGGAGGGGTTTGATTAGCCCAGCAGTGAATGTTCTCAAAGCAGCTTTATTACAAACTGGTTATTTTGTTTCCCGAATGTAAGTAACAGAAAGAATGAATTATAAGACAGGGGTACCGAACTAATGTTTTTTTTTCCCACTAAGAGTAACCAAAACTTGTTAATAATTACATGTGGCTTTTACTAATAACATTAATCTTCCAATGTTAAAGATTGAGATAAAGGCATAGGGTGGTGGCAGAGGTATGGGAAGGTACCAAAAATAGTTGAGCATGTCTTCAGCTATGAACTAGATGCTTCTACACGGCTCTTCTATTGGATATGGAAACAGACAAACATATCCCTTGAAGAAAAAACAAAACAAAACCAGTAACCTAACAACACAGTACTGCTCTAGTGCTGTAGAACTGATGAACCTGCTCCCATTTCACCTAGACTGTGTGGGAAAAAAAACAAAACAAAACCAGTAACCTAACAACACAGTACTTCTCTAGTGCTGTAGAACTGATGAACATGCTCCCATTTCACCTAGACTTTGTGGGAAAAAAAACAAACCAACAAAACGGCAGAACACGTAGAGGAGTGCTGTATCAGGAAAGGCCAGCCCAACCACTCCCTGTTTCAGTTCTTCCAGCAATGTCCTGTTTGTGTGCAATGAATAATCAGATGCTAGATACCCTTACAAGTAAAGGCATACTGAATAAATACTATCCACAGCAGTACATAGGCCCTAGCCATTTTGGCATGTGTTTAAATTATATGTTCTTAAAAGCTTAACACTTTGCTTGGATTCTGAGTATTAACATTTCTGCTAGAACAGCTGAAAAGTACATGAACAAAAAATAAATGATTATTATAAAAATAAAAAAGCTGTAACACAGGCATCAAAGAGCAAAGCGCTTCCACGCTCCATTTCAACACAGACGATTGGTTAAGGTGCTTTCAGATTCTGCATCGCAGACAGGTTGGCAGAGGTGGCCGTTTAAAATGGCTCTGAACAGTCTTTCGCGGGTATCCGAGAGCAGTTCCCAAGGCAGAAGCCCTAGTTCCTGTAGCGGGGCATCTGTGGAGCAGGGGCTCCCTCTAAGGGGGCTGAGGAAGAGACTGTCATCAGCTGGCCAGCGTGCATTCTCTCATTCACCCGCAGCTCACAGCCATCCTGTAGCATCCTTATAGCTATCCTTGCAATGTTTTTAGAGTCATCCAGTCCACTGTGAGGTCTCCCATCGTAATTCATGCCCAGCTTTTCAAGCATGATTGTCAGCTTGGTCTGGTTCCTAGGAACCTGATGGAGAAAGTGAACCACATTGAAGAATTAGGTTCTGTACCAACTCTTTCTGATCTAACACAGTGCAGTAGAAATGTATGCAGACTTTAAAGCCTGCTTAAGTCACATACAAGTTTCATGATGCCTTTTGTCAGATCACTAACGATTTAATTTTAAAGCACCTTGGTGAGACAGACACTCTCATTTTTACAGAGGAGACATAGCCAACAGGAGCTTGTCTAGACTCAGGATAATGTCAGAAGCCTCTCACCATGACCAGGACCAGCTCAGGATGCACCAGTGCTGGCAACAGTGGAAGCCATGGCCTAGCTAGGTTTAATAAGCCTTAAAAAAAAAAAAAAAAAGGGTTACCACCCAAAGTGGCACTGCAGAAGGAATCAGATTTTACCTTTCCTTTTCAATGCTAAGCAACTAAAGAAGCATCAGGCTCCTGGTTCCCACTTATGCCAAGCCTCTGAATGCTTCCAAATGCCATGGGAACAAATCAGCAACACCTATAGCAACAGCCCACGTTTACATGGATGACCAAGAGCATGAACAGACAAGGATGCTTAACTGACTGACCCATGCAAAGTGCTACACCAGCAAAAGCCCCAAGTTCTCTCTTGATTAACTACTAAACATGCATTTGTTCTCTGGAAAGGTCAAAGAAAAACAAAAGGATAACTTTAAAGGAAAACTTTTCTTTTGTTTGCTTGCTGGTGATGGTTGGGGGAACACAGGGCATGACAAGTTCCAGGATATTGCACCATACTGCTGGATTTAGTAGCTTGGCAGAATGGTGACAACACGGCTGCCAAAACCTGGCAATACACAACTTCAGTGGAAACACCCACAAACTTGGCAAGGGAGACACACTGCAGGTTGTGGGAGATTCTACAGGAAAGCTACAATACGTTCCTTGTCATTCATTTCATCTATAACAACAGGTTCCATAGCAGCACAGAACAGCTCAATGGAAGCACCAAACAACTACAAACGCTACAACTGTTTGTATTGATAAAAAAATAAAATCACAATGAGCAAAAAGAACCCTATTCCTTCTAGTTACAATCTTCATTGCCTTTGATGAAAAAGTACTCACTGCTCAACAGAGAGGGAAAAGGAACGTATGTCTAGACGAATGCTGATAGGACTAACAAGACTGTTCTGTGTTCTAGTATTTAAGTGACAGAAATGGTCATGCAGAGAATGCACAATAACAGAAGGAGAAGCGGAGTAGCCCTGTCAAATCTGGCCAGCACAAATTAAACTTTTTCTCTTCAGTGAACACAGACGCACAGTTTGCTACAATCTTCACCAACCCGTTTTACAGTAACCTGACAGTGAAAGCAAGCAGCAATAAGGTCCAGCACTGAACTTGGTGTTACTTTTTCTCTCGGCAATTTGATTCCACTAAAGATACGACCTGATCTTTCTCTGTCAAAAGTGGAGCTATGTGAGGATAATGATGCAAATTAGTTTTGTAGTATATTATATGAAAATAGGAAAAACTCATTGAAAAGTCAATACAGAGTCTGTTCAGCAGAACTACTTCAAGACACAGTTGTTCCAAGAGCACTGGCATGACTCTTGTAGACAATTCTTCATGGAGCATCTCCTGATTCTTAAACACTAGACTAAAAAATGTAGCAGGTTATATGATCTTCAACTAGTAAAGTAAGATCTGGGCATGAAGTACATTTGAAAGCCAGACCTCAGGCAGCTAGTTTAAGTACTGTAATTTTGTACGAGCAAAGACGACAAGTACGACAGGACATTCTAGACTTCTAAATCAAATCTTCCCGCAAGAGGAAGAAGGATTTGTACAAACCTTATAGAAGTTCCCATACGACTTGCGAATATTGATCCACTTTTTGGCAAAAGAAGGGTATTTGAGACGGCTACTACGGCACTGGATGTTCAAAAATTTGCTCATATCCCAAGATCTTAACAAGTGAGAAGAGAAAAAGAAAAACATATTAGTAATACATAATTCAGATGCCCCGAGTTCTACAGATTGCACAGCTGTAGCACAACAAGCTCCTTTTCTTTGCCGATCGATCAGTAGAGGGAAAACAGTTTAGGAAAGGCTCTTTTGCTATGGTAGATTTTTTTTTTAATATGAATTTGATAATCATGGGGAAAACAAACAATGCTACGAGCAAGATTTTCACTAGGATGGTTTCAGGTCCAACATGGTTAAAAAAAACCAAAAAAAAAAATAACTAGCAGGCCAAATTCTCTACCTATCATATCTGCTCCAAAAACTGCCAATAAACTAGGTGCTTACAGAGCGCTTGGCAAGCAAGCAACACCTTAATTTTTCCTTATTACTTGGGTACCTCTTGCATCTATCCAGGGAAACCTGTGTGATCAAGTACGCCCCTGCATTGCCTGTACAGCAAAGCACGCAGCCTGGGGAATGAGGAGGAACTGGAGATGGGGGTGAGGATGCAGGGCCATGACCTCATTGCTGTTACTGAGACATGGTGGGACAACTCAGTTCACATGACCGGAGCACAGCCATGAATGGCTGTGTATTGTTTAGGAAAGACAGGCCAATGAGGCGAGGAGTTGGAGTTGCTCTCTATGGGAGAGAACAATTAGAGTACATTGAGCTCTGCCTGGGTGGTGATGATGGGCCCACTGAATGTTGATGGGTAAAAAATTAAGGGGCAGGTTAAGGCAGGTGATGCTGTTGTGGGAGTTTGCTACAGGTCACCTGGTCAGTAAGAGGAAGTGGATGAGGCCTTCTACAAACAGCTGAGAGCTGCCTCATAGTCACAATCCCTGGTCCTCATGGGGGACTTCAACCTCCCTGGTATTTGCTGGCAAAGCCATACAGCCAAACACACACAGTCCAGGAGATTCCTACAGATTGTTGATGACAACTCCCTGTCACAGGTGATTGGAGAACCAATGAGGAGGGGTGTGCTGCTGGACCTGGTGCTGACAAATAAGGAGGGTCTGGTTGGGGATGTAAAGACTGGAGTCAACTTTGGCTGCAGTGACCATGAGATGATAGAGTTCAAGATCCTGTGTGGAAGAAGCAGGAAACCAAGATGGATTGCAGCCCTGGATTTCAGGCAAGCTGACTTTGGCTTCTTCAAAGACCTGCTTGGAGGGATCTCATGGGATAAGATCCTAGGAAGTAGAAGTGCCCAAGAGAGCTGGTCAATCTTCAAGCACCACTTCCTCTAAGCCCAGGATCAGTGTGTCTCTACGTGTAGAAAAGTGGGAAAAAGAGATAGGAGGCCTCCATGGATGAAAAAAAGAGGTGCTAGGACAACTCAGGGAGAAAGCAAAACTCTATGAGAGGTGGAAAAACCACCACATCCAAGCATACCAG
>WBNH01007893.1:10112-72349 GCA_013401255.1 Urocolius indicus | reverse complement strand
GGTTGGATGCGGGGGAAAAGGGGGANGGGAAGTGGGGGGCAGCCCCTGCGCTGGTTGGATGCGGGGGAAAAGGGGGAGCAGCCCCTGCGCTGGTTGGATGCGGGGAGTGTGGGGAAGGAGGGGGTAGCTCCCACGCGGGTTGGATGCGGGGGGCGTGGGGAGCAGCCCCTGTGCGGGGCGGTCGGACGCTGCGCGGCCCCTCCCCGCCGCGGAGCGATGCCCAACTTTCCCCTTCCCCCGCGGTGCGGAGCGGGGCCGGAGCGGTGCGGAGCGGTGCGCAGCGGGCAGCGGGGGGAGCTGGAGGGGCTGCTGAGCCCCGCCGGGCTGGGCCAACCGCCGCCGCCGCCCCCCCGGGGACCGATCCTCATCTCGCCGAGATGCCCGGGACGGTGCTGCTGCTCTGCCTGGCCCTCGGGCCGGTCCTGCGAGCCAGGTGAGCCCCCCTTTCCCTTTCCCTTTCCCTTTCCCTTTCCCTTTCCCTTTCCCTTTCCCTTTCCCCTCCCGCTGACCGGGACGCCCCCTCCCCGCCTTAGTTTACCCTCCGGAGAGGAAAGGGTTGGAGTCGCAGCATCTTTCCCCACGACCCCCACACCTCCGTGCCCCCCGCTGATCCATCCAGCCGACCCCGAGGCAAGGACCGGCTCTGATCTTGGCCCCCAATCCGGTGCCTGCGTGTCCTTTACTCCCCGAGCTCCCCCTTCTCATGCCGCGAATCAAGAAGATGTCCCGTTTTCCATCTCGCCATCATCTCGCTGGCTGAATCCTACCGGGGGCTGAGCTCCTTCCTGGGGGGGGGGGGNGGGGGTTTAATCCAGAGCAGGACCGCAGGGAGCTCAGCATCTCTTTGGGGAGCTCCATCCATCTCTGGAGCATCTCCCCGGTGGAGTCGGACTGGATGGGAAGGAGCTCGCGTCCTCCCTTCCCTACGCTGCCGTGTGTCCCGGGCACCCCGCCGGTGCCCCCGGGGGCTGGCAGCCTGGCAGGAGGAGGGTGACCGCTCCACAGGTTGGCACCGGCTGTGGGGGCAGCAGAGCTGGAGCTTGGGGCTGGCAGATGCCACCCGGCGACAAGGAAAGGCCCCAACACATAACGAGAGGGGTTCAAGTTACTTTTGCTGCGGTTTTGGTTTAGTTTCGGGGTGGTTTTGGGTTTTTTTGTCTCCTCTCACAATCCCCAGCCCGGCTTGGTGAGTTGAAGGGTCAGATCGAGGAAAGAACATGTTGGCAGCAGATTGTTGCCCCCAGGGCTCGGGTGAAGAGGGATTTTACTGGCTGAAGCTAATTGGCAGAATAAGCTGCCTTAAAGCCGATCAAATCCCATTACAAATGCAGCCAGGGATAGGGAGCAGGAATCCTGCTACTCGTGGTCTGCTCTGCCAAGGTTCCCTGACCCCCCCGAGAGCAGGCAGAAGGGTTTTGTCCCTGCCCTGCTCCTCTGGGCTCAGCCTTCTGCAGAGCAGCTGCCTGGTGTCTGCCTGGTGCTGGCCACACAGGCTCTCAACAGAGTGCTGGTGCTGAGGGGTTGGGAGGGTGGCATTTGAGAGCTGAGAGGAGGGTCTGTGGTGGTCCTGGCTCCTGCAGCCTCCTGTGCCTGCAGCACTGCGTTTGGAGAGGGTGAGTGGTAAGCTGCAGGATCACATGGAGGAGCAGTGGAGTGGTGCATTCACACGCCCTTCAGCGGGAAGATTTACCCCATAGCTGGCTCAGCTGCCCTTCTGCCCAGACCCTCGTGTGTGCCTCTTCCCTGAGCCCTTCTTTGCCAGGAGCAGTGCCTGTGCATGTTGGGGAGTTGGTGATGGAGTGGGAGAGGAAGCTTGTGAGAGAAGGAAAAGGTGCAAGTTCTATCAGGAGCTTGCTCTGCAGTCACTGGGGTTTTCCTGGCTGCACTTTGGCAGGATTAAATCTCAGCTGCCCCACTCTTGATGGTGAGTGCTGGGGTGAGGAACCTTGGTTCACATGCTCTGTGTGTGTGTGTGTGTGAGCTCTTCCCTGGGCACAACCTGCAAGACTCATACCCTGGTGCTGAAGGAGGCTGGATGCTTCGTGCCAGGTGACTCGGTGCCCCCCCATCACTTAATTCACCAGTGTTTCCCAGGCCACTGCCATGGCTGGGAACCAGAGCTCCCAGTGCTGAGCCCTGAAGGCAGGATCTCTGCACAGCATCACCCTGCTGGAAAGCTGGGCTTGGCAGGTGCTTGAAACTCTGCAGACTTGACCATTGGGTCTTCATGGAGTGTGCTGTGAGAGGTACAGAGCCATGGAAACAGGGACAGTCTAGTGATCCTGCTTCTAGAGTAATTTGCCTGAATGTCCCTTTGCCTGGGACCTTTGGGGTAGGGGCTAGAAGTGCACTTGTGGGAATTAGGGTTGGCCACAGTGCTTCTCACTGAAGGGAAATGTTGTTCTTGTGTTATTTTGCTCCATGAGAGCAGGGGAGGCTTTGAGCTGTGTTTGCAGAGGGGCTGGACAATCACAGCCCTGGTACCTGCATCTGCTCCAGGATGTTCCTGTCTCAGGGCCAGGGATGGCTGAGAGGCTGCCCAAATGGGGGCTGTGGAGGCTCCTTCTCTGGAGACATCCCACCCCAGCTGGATGAGTTCCTGTGTGCCCTGCTCTTGGTGGTCCTGCTCTGGCACTGGATGAGCTTTCCAGATCTCTCCCAGCCCTTGAGACTCTGTGATTCTGTGAGAGGGTGTGTGTCATCTTCCCAGTGGGTGCAGGTTCTGGGACAAAATCTTACTGGTCTCAGATGTCATTAAGACACTGGGTTAAAAATAGCAGTGGGTATGAATCCTGGTCAAGCACCAGCAGCTGTGCTACCAGGTAAAGAGCAGAAGAGTCTTCAAGGGCTCGTGGTACATGTTGTTCTTCCCCTCCCCCTGCCAAGGGAAACCTTGTCAGACAGTGTAGGCACAGAGGGAGAGAGCCAGCCATCAGCTCTTCAGGTGGCTTTTACTTGGACCACCAGTGTGCTCAGAAACCTCAGCAGAGCAGGTGCCTGCTGGAGTGAAGCAGAAGCAGGGAGGTGAGGCAGAGCACTGTCCTGCTGGGCTACCAGGAGCTGCCCAAGGAGGGCTGTCCAAGCCCATCCAGAGATGTGAATACATCCAAGAGGACACCTCCCTGCTGGGTAAGCCTCCTGCCCAGGGCACCAGTGGGAGCTGCCACAGCCCCAGCAGCCTCTGTCAGACCAGGGGCTTCCTCACCATGTCCCCTGCCTCACCCCCCCTGCCCACCCGCTGCGTTCCAGCCCCATGCCTGAGCTCAGCAGCGCTGGGAGGTGGATGTTTTGACATTTCAGCCAGCAGAGGTGAGGAAATGTGTCTCTGCCTTCCCTCCTGGCTGCACAGAGGCATATGAGAACTGGCTGTGCCGTGTCCCTGAGCCAGGCACATACATGAAGGGATGGAGCCACCGCCAGTGCTCACAGCACGTTGGGCAGCGCTGCCCCATCTGCACCATGACATTTCCAGCAGCAGCTGTGGGGGACACCCACATCTCCCCTGAAATCCTCCCCTCTGCAACAGCTCTTGTGCTCTTCCCTTCTCCATTTGAAATGAGGCCACAGGGAAGAGAGAGACTAGGGAGGAGGCAGGGGCTTGGGTAAGGTGGCATCGTAGTCACACTCCTTCGTGTGCACAGACACCCTGCAAAAGCATCTTTTCTCCAGCAAGAGCTGGCTTGCTGATGCTAAGATGGCTTAGTATGGTTTAGTAGCCCAGGATTATCTGCATTAGCAAAAGGCATGTTTCTGGTAGCATCACTGCATCTGTAACAGGGATGCAACTCTCTGGCATCACCACCCCAAGCCTCAGGGTGTTAATGAGTGGCACTAAACGGGTAGAAGCCAGGAGGTTGAGGGCTGAGTAAGCAGCTGGGTTTTGTTCAGTCCCACAGGGACTATTTCAGACTCTGCTGCGGCCTCACATCTTGCAGGAACTGGATTTTGGCAGCTCAGTGGGACACACAGGGCTCGGTGCTGGGGGGTGACCCATCGGGCTGCCTTCAGGCAGGGTCAAGGGAATGGTTTTGGTGTAGCTGTTCCCACTCTGCTAGAGGCAGCCTGCACTGCTCAAGCCACCAGCAGCAGCAAGGGGAGGCAGTTGGGGTTGCTTTCCCCTGCCCTGAGCCAGGCTGTGGGCACAGATCCCTGTTTGTGGCCCTGGTTTGATGGGCTCAGTGGTGGCCCCTGTGCCTCCCACAGGGACTGGCTGCCCACTCAAGCTGGCTTTGGGAGGCACACCACAGCTCCACAGGCAAGCCAGCCCTCTCTGCCACTGCTCAGATGGGGAAGCACATCCTGGCAGTGTTGTTAAGGCTCCTTAAGCAGCGTTAGAAAGTGCAGAGCAATCAGACAGGAGCCAAGCAGCTGATGCACCGATGCCTAACGCGCGGCGGCAGGCAGCCGCACACAGCCCAGCCCTCGCTGGGGGACACGTCCAGGTACCTGGGCACATGCAAAGAGCTTTCAAGTGATCCTGAGAGCAACTTCTTCCTGGGGTTTTAAAAGAGGAGCATCTGATAAATTGACTGTCACGTGTCCATTCAACTCTTTCTTCCCTCTCCTGCTGTGAGCCCCTTCCTGGAGCTGGAGCCTGAGCTGACACCAAGGGGCTGTGCTGCCCATGGAGGGCTCAGGCTCAGCATCCTTCCACAGATGGCTGTGTCATTCCAGGGATAAGCCTCTGAATGAGCTGCCCAGAGCAGCAGCAGGTGGTTGGAATTACCTGGGTGACCATGTGGACCTAATTAATTAACCTTCCCTTTAAGAAAAGGGAAGGGTAGGGAAGGTTTAGAGAGGGCAGATTTAAAAGGCAGGGGGAAGAGGCTGGTGCTAAGTAGATGATGTCTAGAGGAGACATCATCTACTTCCCCTGCCTGGGCTTGGACTGGAAGCTCAGGAAGATGGAGCATCATGGGAGCTCATGCCACAAGGTTGGGGAGGGAAGGATGGTATGTAAAGGGAATGGGCTGTGGCAGGTCTTGACCTGAGGGCAGAGGAGTTTGCATAAGGCTTTAGAGGCTCTGTGCAGGGCAGGTGGCTGGGCATGCTGCCTGGCTGGTAGTTACAGAACATCTTTCTTCTGAAATACTTTTCTTGTGTCATGCTCCCCAGAAACACTGTTTGGCCACTGTCCTCAGAGAAAGGCAGCTTTGGGTGCAAGTGGCTGGCAGAGCAGCTGAGGTATTAACTGGCAGCTCCAGAGGAGGGTCAGGAGTGGAACGGGCAAAAATGTGGTAGGGGAGGGCAGGGACTGGCTCCCAGGCTTGTGGGAATGGGCAATGTGTGTCCAAAGAGAGCTGGGAAGGATGTGGAGCACTGCTAGTCCTGACCAGTGGTGGTGAGGCTTTTAGCAGCATGGCTGAGAGGAGATCCTTGAGCTCCTGATGTTCTTCTGGCACTGCTACATCCTCCTCCTTTAGTATATCTGAAACCCTGCCCTGCCCCTACTCCCAAAGGGGGCCAGAGAGCTGCCACAGTGATATCTTTCTCCTTTTGATCTCTCTGCTCCAGGTGTGAGAGCACAGAGGAATATGATTATGATTACCTCAGCATCAACAAAACCTGGGTCCTCACCCCCAAGGCACAGGAGACTGATGCCACCCAGATCCTCAACTCGCTGCTGAAGAACTACGACAACAAGCTGAGGCCTGACATTGGCAGTAAGTGTCCCCTGAAGATCCCCCTGGCCACCTGGGACCTGTGTCTAGCACCTTCCATGCTTTTGTGGCTGCTGTAGTTGAGGTTTTTTTTGGTGAGATCTGGAGTCCTGTGGCCAGTGCTGGGCTCCCCAGCTGCAGAGGGACAGGGAACTGCTGCAGAGAGGCCAGTGCAGGGCCACCAAGATGCTCAGGGCACTGCAGCATCTTCCTGCTGAGGAAAGGCTGCGNGTTGGGCTGGATGAGCTCTAAAGGTCCCTTCCAACCCCCACCATGCTGTGATTCTATGAGATGGAGCCAGGCTGATCCCAGATGCTCTCCTAGTCCTTGGCCCTTCCCAAATGCTGACCCCAGCTGTTTCCTCTCCTTTACAGTCAAGCCCACGTTCATTGATGTGGATATCTACGTGAACAGCATCGGGCCCGTGTCTGTCATCCAGATGGTGAGTGGGGCCATTGCTGTGGGGTCATTGCCGTGGGGTCAGGTCATGGTGAGCTGTCCAGACACAGGGTGAAGGTGGTGTTGGCATGAGAAGGAGTGGATTTGTTGCCTTTCCTTTGGGGAAAAGGTTCTATGTCCTGCTAGTAGCTGGAGCCAGCCAGGCTTGAGAGCCATCTGTGTTGAGGAGCAAGGTATTCAAGCGGCCTTGGTGAGCTCAGCAATCCTGCCATGCTCATGAGCTCAGGGAGAAGGATGCTGCTGCTCTTTGGTCTGCACTGGCAAGGTGTGGACAGAGACCTCTGCCTGGTGGCTTTGCCATCTCCTGCCTGGGAAGTGTGTGGGCACCAGAGTGCTCGGGGAGAGTCGCACAGCCCTGGTTGTGCCAGTGTGGTGGTGGATGGGAGAGAAGCAGCAGCTGCCCAGGAGGACTGAAATCAGTACCTGGAGATGGTTTCCATGGCAATGGCCTGACAGTGTGAGCCTTGGGTGCCCCAGCACCTGCCTCAGTCCCTGTGGCTCTTCTTCAGTACGTAACACCTTAAGCTGCTGCCACCACCACCACTGTGATGGCTTCTGCTCGTGGCTCAGGACCCCACAGCACATGGGGGCTGCAGGAACAGTCCACACAGATGCTCTTTGGTCTGAGGAGCCTCCAAGCCGTGCACTGGAGAGCAACTGTTGCTGATGGATTTTGCACAGGAATTTTCCACTATACTTTTCCCTGTGAAGCCATTTCCCCTCCTCCCACCCTCTTTCTAGCAAGGAACAAACCTGGATAGAGGGGTAGAGAGGACAAAGGAGAGGTACAGCTCAGACCACGTGGCTTTTCTTGTCTCTCTCAATGCAAAATGGAACAGAAATAAACCCCAGCCCCTTTTAACCAAAAAGATAGTTAGTTCTTGGGATGGACACGTTGGTTTTAGCTTCCCAAGTGGAAAATTTCCACTGAACAAACCCTTCTGGGATTGGAGGAGTAGCACTGTCGTTGTAGTACCACCTGCCCTCCTAAAAGCATTTTGAAGCAGCCCTTCTGAGCCACCCCTGCTGAGCATGTGCCTCTGAGCAACATGGGCTACAGCCACAGCAGGGATGGTCTCAAGGCCAAAAGCTTCTGTGGCCTGGTCTCCAGGAGGACAACCACAGCATGTAGATGTCATCCCTGGCTGCCAGCAGATAGCACAAGCTCCTCCATCCCATGTGAGAGTGTGGACACGAAGCCTCAGTGCCACAAAAGCAGCGGTACAGGAGCCAGCTGTACTCCCCTCCCCAGCCAACTGCTGTGCCTGGATGTAGAGCATAAAAGTCAGGTTGTAGGTGGCTGTCCCATCTGCTCTGCACTGCACAAGGCTGTGCAAAGAAAAACCACGCTGCACATGCTCATTCTCTTTGCTTCTTTACCCCCTGTGCACTCCTGTTGGAGACTCTGCTCTCCTCCCTGTCAGAGGAGCACTGCAAGAGCCATGCAGGTGGTAGCTTCTAAAACCCAGCCTTGCATCCAGAGTTCATCTCTTCTCCTAAATGGAGATAGCAGGCAGTGCTGCTAGTCTGGTTTCCTAAGAAACACAGCTTATGCCATGGTGATGAGGATGAGAGAATGGCCATCCCAGTCTTGGAGTATTTTAGATGCACTGTGCTGATTCCAGCCACTCCTGGCTGCAGGTGCAGGAGCCTCAGGCACGCTCAGCGTGTTGTGAAGGAGGATGCAGGGCAGCGACAACAGCCATCCCCACCAAGTGTGAACTCCACACTTACTTGCCACCAAAGAATCGTGTGGGAGAGTGCTGCTGAAGACAGCCCTGAGCGCTCCTAGAGCAGCTCAGCCCATGTGTTTAGCTCTTTCTAAGAGTCAGCAGAAGCTTTTACCCTTCCTGAAGCAGGACTCCACGACTGCAGAGGGGGTCCTGGTGCACTTCACGTGAGCCAGGAGTGTGAAGGCAAGACTGGCACTTGGAACTGCCAACCTTTGCTGGGCAAGCTGCTGCTGTGGGGTCAGCCTACCCACATGCAGCCTTCCCAGCTGAGGATGGCATTGCTGTTTGTGGGAGTGGCATGGCACAATGCTGCTCAGGATGGGGAGGAGGCCACTCAGCCTAGAGGCAGTGGAGGGATTTTGTGGCATCAGTCACAACAGGCTGCACTGTCTTGCTGAAGGACTCAGATGCCAGGGGTCCCTGCTAGGTCCCAGCAGTTATCAATGATACAGAAACACCTCCACGTGACTCCCCATGGAGACTCTCTCTGGACATCTCTCCTTCCTTGTCTCCTTAGGTAACTTCCTAAGCTTGGATCCTTGAGCTTTAAAAGCTGTCTCCCTGAGATGCTGGGCTGATATTAAAGGTCCTGAGGACAGCTACCCCCAGGTCTTGCAGCCTTGGTTGGCAGAAAGCTGCCATCCACTCTCTGAAAACCAGCTCATGGGAGAGGCTACGTCCTACTACAGTGTCTCCTGCAGCGAGAGAGCTGTGACAAGGCTGATGGAGTGTCACCTCTAGACTTGGCTGTTTCCCTCACTTGTTTAGTGTTTGTTTGCTTTTTTTTCCATGCTGATGCAATGAAGTCACTCTGTGGGTCGTGCCAGCCACTGGCAGGCTGGCATCAAACGTATGATGCAGATTTGTCTTTGCTGGGGACGTGTCGTTCCCACTTTGTCCCTTCTCATGGAGCTCTCCTCCCAACGTGAGGAGCTCTGCCTTCCCTCAGCTGTCAGACCTGCCCCACGTGCCTCATCTTTCCCTTTTCCCATACACAGCCTGAGGAGATGCGCATTCCCAAGGGAAGGCAACCAGAACTTGACTCAGAGCTAGGTCTTCTGAGCCCATGGCGAGATTTCTGCTTGACACAGATGCAGAGGCTCGTGCAGGCTGGAAGGTCCACTTGAGGGGGAAACATCCCATCGATCTCTTCTGGGTGCATTGCAATGACAGTATCTTATGTAAATGCTTCTCTTTTGCGTAGCCAGGCTTTGGAGGGGATAAAAAACCTAGTTCTGCTTGGAAGAAATACAGCAGCATTGGCTTGGACCAGCATGGTCTGTGCACATGAAGCTGAAGACTTCATGGAGGCAGGGGGGGAGCCTGAGGTGCTGGTGGAACAGCAGCCTCCAACTCGAGCAACATGGGCTGAATACCACCGTCCTGTGATGATCTGCTTCCCCGCCTCAAAGGGTTAACTCCTCCCTGCTGCCTTCAGCCTGGTGATGCTCTGGCAGGGCTTGGAAGCTGGCCCCTGGTAGCCAGTGCTCAACCTCCAAGCGATCAATCACGTCAGGAAACAAAACTGGTTCTGGTCCTTACAAATGAAGAGGTGATTGGAACATGCCCCGTGCTGGGTGTGAATTCTGCATCCTCCTCATCAATCACTTGTCATAAATAACATTAACATTCAGCAGTCAGCAGAAGGCAGGCAAGGCTGGAAAGGGAAGAAATGTAAAGTGGTTTCCCGGTATCTTTTGTGGCCCAGAATGACTGTCTTGTTTCCCACTTAGGTAGTGGAGCAGATGTTGTGTTCTCTCCTCCCTGGGGGAAATGACCCTCTCTGCTCTGCCAGTCAAAATGTGGCAGTAACAACGGATCGAGTGAGGGGATGGTGAGGTGGCAGGACGTGGGACAGGGCTTGGTTGAAAGAGGATGGGCCAAGGGTGCAGAAAAGAGGGACCACTAGGTCTCACAGCTGTTTGCTCCGGTGGCTGCCTGGATTGGGATTTCCTCACCATCCCCATGAGCCTGTTGTCTTTGGGTGGGAATGGGGCACGTGGTGCTTCTCAAGGAGGTGGGAAGCTGTGTTTGTACCCTCAGGGAAAGGGTCTGCTCAGACACGAGCCCCTCCAGAAGCACCTGCAGCCCTTGGGTGCTGGCAGCAGCACCTCGAGCTAAGTTCTCACCCACAGTGCTGCAGCTTCCCGAGGGTCTGGACACCCAGTGTAAATTCCCATTCAGGCAGACAGCGTGTAGATGTCCTTGGCTTATCCCTAAGCTGAGCCTGGTGCAAAGACCCACCTTGTTTCCCTGAGCACGTTTGCAGAAGAGGTGCCAGGGCAGCGAGAGCACCAGTGCAGGAGGCTTTGGGTTCAATTTTTCCTGCTGACTGGTCACTTGCTCAGAGGGATTTGCTCCTGGTTTTGTTTCATAATGGCTTTATTGCTATAGATTATAGTTTTGACTGGTGTCAAGGGCACTTAGAGTTCTGGATCACCTTCTTTTAGGGATGCTTCACTCTCAGGAAATGATGCTGTAGAAGAAAAGTGGTTGCCAGATGTTGGGCNCACTTAGAGTTCTGGATCACCTTCCTTTAGGGATGCTTCACTCTCAAGAAATGATGCGAGTGTCTTCCAGTGCCCAGGATGTCCGTGAGAGGAGTGGAAAAGGTGCTCCTGTTCTGAGCTTGGGGATGGAATAAGTCCTGCTCAGAGCTTTTCACATTCCTCCCAGAGGTCAGAGCTGAATGTCCTTTAGGCTCGAGGAGTTGAACACTGAGAGCACAGCCACTGTAGGGGCTGCAGTGAGGGGAGACATGGCACCCACCCAGGGATGAGCTACAGTTACCTGCCTCAGCTGCCTGGCATCAGAGGCAGCACAGCCAGGGCTGACTGAGGAGCTGAACACTCCTCTCTTTGGGATGTGTGAGGGGATGCCCTCATGTGCCAAATTCTGTAGCAAAACTTGATGGCAGCTCTCCTGCTAGGGCTGTGCCTCACCTCAGTCCTAGTGGGGCTGTGCATCACCTCAATCTCATCACTTCAGATGGAAAAAGCCAAATTCTCCTCTGGTGTTCACCAGGGGCCAGATTCTGCTGCCTTTGAGGCATCTGTGATCCCCAGAGTGTAGGGCTAAGCAAATGATTTCCTTACCTCTGCCTGTGAACGGGGGACTGGAAGCCAAAGAGGGTGATTTGTCCAAATGCATGTGTTGCATAGTCCTCTCTCCCCTCTTTAGGAAGGAGATGCTGCCCAGAGCTTGAATTCCTAACTCCCTGCCTGGCTGCATTAGTTACCATGCAACACACCACACAAAACTGAGGATGAAGAACTCTTTTTTTCCCACGTCTGGAGTGCTGCAGAATAGATTGAATAGATTTGCATGTATGGTGCATTGGTGAAAACACTGTGAGAAAGGGGGAGGGAGGGAAGGGGGGGGGAAATGTTTATTCATTATCAGCTGATGAATAATTAATTTACAAACCTTGTCTTGTTAAATATAAATGAAATCCTCATTTGACACACTTTATAATTGAGGAGTATAAGCCCAGCATGAATGAAGAGAACTCCCCACTGACTGCTTTCATGTAAATCCCAAGAAGCCAGGGAGGGAGGTTTTGGCTTTCAGAGTTAAATCTGACAGGAGGCAGCGGTGAGGAAAGGGACTGCTGTGATGTAGGCAGCTTGGGGACCTGGGGAACTTTGTCTTTGCTCATGGTTGCTCTCTGTGCAGGGATGGCTTCGAGGCAGAGAGGCAGCGGCTGTCCTCACAGCCCTCTTTCAAGGATTGCTTCCTTCCCTGCTCAGAGCCACAGGTGGCAGAGCCGCTGAATCGCAGCTCTTTGGGTAAAACCCCCATCAAATGCTACTCTATCAGCGTGCAGCAAGCTGGCAGCTGCTTGTGAGTGGCTGAGCTGGCCCAGCAGCAAGGGCAGAGGTCTCCAGGAGAGGAGTCAGGCTCCACAGAAGCTGTGCAGGTCTGAGCCCCCCCTTACAGAGTGGTTTGAGGGGTCTGGGCAGGGAAGCAGAAGAGCGTGGCTGTGCTCTGTTGCAAGGCAGGTAGTGTGGGAGCAAGCCTTGGCTTGTAGCCCCAGGGTGCTGCTGCAAGGCTTGGCCTCACACCTTTGTTTCTTCTCAATAGATGGGGAAACTGAGCCCAGTAGTAATTGTCTGGCTCTGAGGAACACTTAAGCCTGGATTATGCTCGGCTTTGGAATAAGTAGGAAGGAAATGAAATGAAAATGGCACACTTTTTAACATGCTTGAACGTGTTGCTCTGGAGCAGGAGATAAACCCACAGGTAAAGGCAGTTTGTTAGCTTCCCCCCTTCATGCCTGATAATAACAGACTGCAGTGGCTGCACAGCACTTCTCCGCTCAGGGGACTTCAAACCGCTTCACAAACCATCTGTCTAGGAGGCAATAGCCCAGATGCACCCACTTCCAGGGTGGGTGACAGTGCCTGAAGCACACTGCAGTGCTGTGCCAAGGGCTGGGAGCTGCTCCTGGCCTGCCCAGTGTGCAGGCACCAGCAGCATCCATGCAGTGAAGCAGCTCAGGACACGCACCAGTGTAATGAGCTGGGTCAGGTTTTGGTCCCTGATAAGGATGTATCTCATAGAAATGGAAGAAATGTATCTCATAGAAATGAGTATTTGCTCACTAAGGCCTTTCTCTGGCTATTAGTTTCCACGCCTGAGCGATGGCTCAGCGCTGCTGGAGCTGGTTGTGCATTTGTAACACCTTCATCCCTCTGCTTGGAGAGGGATTTGCATCTCTTGATGTTCAGGAAGGGTCACCTGAGCACATTCCTGCGTGCCCAAGTGTGAGGAGAGGGTCTGGTCCTCACCTCATGAGGTCAGGGAGGCAGCAAAGGGCAGTGGTCCTCCTGTAGCCAGCTGTCTCTGCCTTAAGGAAAACAGAATCGTGAGGCCAGGGGAGGAACATCATCACTCATGTGTGACTTGTGGGACAAATCAGAGCTGCAACAGAAGGTCTTAATGAAGCAAATGAGTTATTCCCACCCTGACTGTATCCCAAGAGCTTCCCCAGCTTTCAGGGTCTGCTCCCAAATGGGAAAAGAGGCTGATTTAGTCACTGTGAATAATTCAGCCAGCTCCTTCTGTTATCCAGAACACACACTTAATTCCCTCCAAGATATTTGCTGTGTGACATCCATGTTAGTGTTTTGTTTATAGGCTGTTTATTGTGCAGAAAACACCAGGAGTCTGTTATCAGGAAACAGGGATAAAATGCTGGGTGCTTGCCTCTAAAATTTGGAACTACATAAAACATGAAAACCTGGACAGTGGCCTCCTGGGGGGAAAGGTACTTTCCTTCAGAGGCATTTCTGGAGAGCAAAACTCTGAAGTTAATTAACTGTGCTCCCCAACCCACCACTAAATGGGAGATGTCTGTGTGCTCGGTCAGGTTTTAAGCTTCAGGGTCAGTCCTGGCACACAGGTGCCACAGCTCCCGGCCCATGGGATAAATCAACATCCATAATGAAGCGAGAGGCTGTGGTGAATTCCTTCCCAGACCCAATTCCCAGCCTTCTGCTGACAGGAATGGCTCAGCCCCGGGTTCATTTTGTGTCTTTGTTTCTTCAGCCAGACTGAATGCAGAGGGCTTTTGGCCCTGAACCCTTGCAGGCAGCCCTGGAAGGATGCTTACTGCAGGCACTTCCCAAGTAGCCAGTGTGCTCACTGAGTGACCTGAGAGCACTGTAATTCAGGATTCCTCATTCTTGCCCACAGAAAACTTATACTGCAGCTCATGACTGCAGCAGCTGTGCCTGGACTCCCTTTGCAGAGGTGTCTGCCAGCAGCTGGAGTTTCTTGCTTATTAATAGACCATGATGATGGTTGTCCAGTGACCAGAGACTCTCCTTACTAGGGCCTGGAGCAGGCTGGAGGGATGTCCTTTGCCCTGGCCATGCTGGCAGATTGCAGCTCCCTCAGGTTGGATGGATGTGCTCTGGCAAGGCATTAAAAGCAGCTTGGATGTGCTGCACCTGCATGGCCATGGCTGCAGTCATGGTGGGGTTTGGAAGGGGATTCTAAAGATCATCCAGTCCAAACCCCCTGCCAAAGCAGCTCCCACCTAGATCAGGTCACACAGGCATGTGTCCAGGTGGGTTTGGAAACCTCCAGAGTAGGAGCCTTTACACTCTCCCTGGGCAGCCTGGGCCAGGGGTCCCTCACCCTCACAGGAAAGAAGTTTCTCCTATGTTTAAGTGGAACTTGTTGTGTCCCAGCTTTTGTGCATCACCCCTTGTCCTGGTACTGGACACTACAGAAAAAGGTGTTGCCCCATCCTCTTGACAAACACCTTGTAAATGCTCGTAACTATTAATGAGCTGCCCCCTCAGTCTCCTCTTCTCCAGACTGAACAGCCCCAGGGCCCGCAGCCTTTCCTCAGCAGGAAGATGCTGCAGTGCCCTGAGCATCTTGGTGGCCCTGCACTGGCCTCTCTGCAGCAGTTCCCTGTCCCTCTGCAGCTGGGGAGCCCAGAGCTGGCCACAGGACTCCAGATGAGTCCCTGGGCAGTGGGAAAGGACAGTTTTTCCCTCCTCACACGGGCAGGGCTGGGGGCTGCATGGCGTGAGGAGAAGCACAGGCCCATGCGGCTCCGTGGTTGAGGTGGCGGCTCCCCGGCACATGCCAAGAGCGTGGGTTTGCTTCAGGTTTCTCATCTGTGCTCTGAACCTCATTAAATTGATTCTTCCAAGTTAAAGGGAAAAAGCCTTGTTGTGTCAAATCTGAAAGACAGAGGCTCTGAGCTGTACCAATAGCTGTCACTCGATGGGCTGAAATGCTTCTAAGGCGGAGCTGATTTATCTGAGCTGAAGGTTTTACATCTCTCTGCGGCAGAGGTCTGGACGTTTCAGGTGTGTGAGAGCCAAGGCATAGAGCTGCTCAGAGGCTGGGCTTTCTGTTTTCTGGTCTAGAGTGAAGAGCCAGCATTGTCCCTTCTACTTGGGACAAACAGCCCGAATTCTTAAGCACTTCTGAAGGAAAACACCTGTAGGGACAATCCAAATGGTTACACTTGGTATCATCAGATTGGGTTGATTTGCTTTTCGATGGTGATAAATTGTGTTCCATAAGTACAGCAAGAAAAGGAGTGTTTGCAAGTAAAAGTGAATCAAAGAGATAAGGGTACAGTGAAATCTTTTGTTAAGTGGCTGAAGGGAAAACAAGGCTTGTGAATGAAAGGGTGAGGCTGAGCTCGTTCACTGTAGGTTTGGGCAGTTTTAATTTATTTGCATCCAAACTGGTGGGGTTTCTTTTTCTTGAGTAGAAACCAGCTCTGTTTTGTTCCCTGCATGCCCAGACCATGCAGTCCCACCACCTCCCCCTCAAAGACCTGCTGCACATTTGGTATTGTAAACAGAGACCATTTCTCAGGATTCAGTGGCTGTGGGTGACCAGAGGCAATATGCTTCACAGACCCTTTCATGCCTCGATGTTAAAGGCTGAATATTCAGACTATTACATCCCATCTCCGTGCACAGGAAGAGTTTAATTGCCCATGATACAAATTGCAAGCGAGCGGCAGTGGAGCGGTGATACTGCCGGCTCGAGCCTCCCTGTGGCACTGGGGCTGGCTGGGCTGAGGCAGAGCTTTGCTGCTGCTCCCTTTTGCCCCTCACATCTCCTCTGTGTTCCCAGAAACTTCCCTGGTGCCTCGGTGTCTTTCAGCTCGCTGTCTTTTGTGCTGATGGGTGGGCAGGTTCCTTCACGCTTGCAGGCAGCAGCCCATCCTTGCCCAGTGCTGCAGCCATCTCACACCAGCACTGCTGAGACTGGTTCCCAGTGCAAACAGCTCCTCAAAGCCCCAGAGGAATGGTGCTGGCTGCAAGGGGCACTCTGAGTAGGGTAATACATCTGGGCAGGCGTCTTGGGCTTGCTGTGTACTGAGCTTGGTGTGTGCTGGTAGCATAGAGCCGATGGTAGCTGGAGACCCTGTGGTCTAAGCCTTGCTTGTGCATCTTCATGTCCAGAGGGTTTTGCTGTGGGGATGTCTGTGGTTGTTCCCTGACAATAGCTCTGAGCATCACATCAGCTTTGCTCAGCTGATAAGGACTCACCCCCAGGCAGATGCACATGGGATGTGTGAATGAAAGCAGGAGTGCGGGTGCAGGAACACTTCGTCTCTGTGTCACTGGGGGAAGAGAGAAGGTCAGAGCAAGGGCTTTGCAAGCATTGTAAAGCCTTGTTTCTGCTTCTCTTTCCCTCCAGCTTTGCCAGTGTACCTGTTACACCTCCCATGCCAGGCCAAGTCTGTCATTCTCCTCCACAGACACCCAAAGCCACCTTACTGTAGTGATGACAGGGAGAGGAAGTGGAGTTAGGCTGGTTGATCCTACAGCCACAGAAAGGTAGAAGGGTGAGGTTAAGATGAAAACTGTCAGATCTCCTCTTCAGTTGCTCCTTGAAAAAAACCTGAAGGCAAAGAGAGCCAAAATATTCCAGACAACCATTTCCTTTCATGACCTGGCAGTGGTGGACTGACAGAGCTGCCCAGAGCTTGCAGCCTTGCTTTGTCAAACAAATGTGCACCTTGTGAGGAGGCACAATGGGCCCTGGTTCCCCCTGCCACAAGGAAGAGCAGGTCATGTGGTGACAAAGGGATCTGCAGAGTAAATCTCAGCAGGAGGCTTGTGGAGGGAAGGTCCCTGCAGAAAAGGCAGGGGATAGAAGGAGCACAGGGAACAGGGATGGTGGGCACCCAGTTTGAACTGCAAGGGAGAAGCCAAGCTCCCTCCCTGCTGCTCAAGGCTGTTTGAATGGGAGCTCTGCATGCAGCTTCCTGCAAAGCTTCCATCCAGCTCTGCAGCAGCGAGCTCAGGGGATGCTTGGACACTGATCCTCTCTCAGTGGATCAGCAAGAGGGGAGAGGAAAACCCCTCTATGTTACTGCCAAAGGCAGATGTGATGAGGAGCAGCAGAGAATGGGCTAGCCAGCTCCTGGGGAACTTTGGGCTAAGCTCAAGAGTTGGTTTCCTTGTGTGTGTGATTCTGGGATATACAAGCTCTGCCAGTGCATTCCTTATAGCTCTGTGTAGAAAACTTGAGCCCTCATCTTTCTCACTGCTCCTCAGAGATATCCTCAAGCCATCTAGGGGACTTGGGGAAGGTAGAGTGGTTGAGTTTTAAAGGAGGCATTTGCAGTAGGCTGAGTCTCTACAAACTAGTTGAATAGTAGAATACCACCAGCCTCTTGTTTCTGAGGAGCCTTGCAGCTGCTTGGTGCTGCAGGAAGGGAAGTGAGAAGCCCAGAGCAGGAGAACTCAGCAGGTCCTGCATGTCCTGGCCTTCAAATGACTACCACACCTGGTCTGAACCGTGGGTGTATTCCTGGAAAGAAGGAGCAGCCAGACCAGGGACCCTTCTCTAACTGCAACTCACTTTGACCTTCAAATACCCAGCAACGGAGACAGAAAGGAAGTGTTCTTTCTCTGCAACCTGATTCATTTCTCTGAGCTGCTTTCCTCAGCTCGGTGCTCCCTTGAAACCTCACGAGGGCTGAGCTGTGATTTGATGGTGGCTTGAAATGAAGAGCTGCGAAAGGAAAGCCAAAACAAAGCAGGGAGAAGGAGCTAAATCAAGGAACTGTCAGGGCAAGGATTGAAAGCTGGCAAAGCACAGCAAGGGGGCATGAGAGACAACATCAAACAGGTTTCCTCGAAAGAGTCAGTGGAGCAGTGTCCCCACACCTCCTCCATCTGTGGTGGCCAGGAGAGAACAGTGTCAGGAGGGAGGGGATCTGCAGAGGGCACACAACCCTCCCTTTCTGTCAAAGCAGAACTTGCCCAGGTTTTTTCTAGCTGTGCTTTTTCTCTTGGGGATGAGGATTTGAAAGGGATTTATACAGGCAAGCAGTGGTTTTTGGTCCTGGCTAGCACAGGTGTTGGATGGCATCCCAGGGACATGGGTGCACTGTGCTTTCTCAAGCCCAGCATGGTGTGAGGAGGACAGAGTAGCGTCAGAGCTTGGGAAGTGGGTCTTTCTCTCTGATGCCACCCTGGCTCACTGGTTCTGGGAGACTGTGGTAGGTTTGTGTGGGCAGGTTTTGGTAGTGGGGGGGTTACAGGAGTGGCTTCTGTGAGAAGCTGCCATGAAGAACTGAATCCCATGGGAAGGAGCCAGGCTGGAGCAGTTGGTGAGGAGCTGTTCCCGTGGGAAGGACCCCACAGTGCAGCAGTGGGAAGGGTGAGGAGGCCTCTGCCTGAGAAGCAGCAGCAGCAAAGTCCATCTGTAATGAACTGACTACATCCCCATCCCCTGCACTGCTGGGGGGAACGAAGGAGAGTCCTGGGCAGAGGGAGGAGTGGAGAGAGGTGTTTTGAGATTCAATTTTATTTCTCATTTCCCTACTCTGTTGTGATTGTTTGTTAACAAAACCAACCCATTTGTCCCCAGGCTGAGTCTGTTTTGCCTGTGACACCAATTGCTGATCCCCCTCTCCTTATCTCCACTCACAAACCTCCTGTTGTATTTCTCCCTCCCCTGTCCAGTTGAGGAGGGGGAGTGACAGAACAACTTGGTGGGCACCTGGCACCCAGGCAGGACTAAACCACCACAGAGACCTGAACCCCCTGCCCAGCCAGGGCCAGGTTCCTGGTGATGTTTTGTGCCTCCTGATGTAGCTTTGTACCTCCTGGTGATGCTTTGTGCCTCCTGGTGATATTTTGTGCATCCTGGTGTAGCTTTGTACCTCCTGGTGTAGCTTTGTGTCTCCTGGTGATGTTTTGTACCTCCTGGTCATGTTTGGTGCCTCCTGGTGATGCTTTGTGCCTGCTGGTGAAGCTTTGTACCTCCTGGTGATGTTTTCTACCTCCTGGTGGTGCTTTGTGCCTCCTGGTGATGTTTTGTGCGTATTGTGACTCCTTCTGTGGCTCAGCTGCCGTGGCTGGGGGTGATATCACTGCTTCAGTGTCAGCCCTGGGCTCTGCTGGCTTCTTCACCCTGTGAACGTGCTGCCTGTGAGGCTGGTTTGGCAGAGCTCAGTGCTCTCTCACAGAGGAGGGCATGTTTAGGAGAAGGCTGTAGGGATTTTCCTGATCCTTATACTCTGTCCCTAAGCTTCTGAGTGGCCACTGCAGGAGCCTGTTCGGACAGAGGGACACTGTCTGACACTATTTGCCCATTCTTATCCCCTCTGGTTTTGCACGCTGCTGTGCCACGCCATGCAATGGCATGATCCACACAGAAAGCAGACCTCCCATGGCTCCCTGCCAGACACCCTTTCCTTCTTCTCTTGACCTCAGAGCACAGCTTCTGTAGCAATTTCTTCAGCTGGATTTGATGACCTTAAGGATCTCTTCCAGCCTAAATGATCCTGTGATTCTCTTTGCATGGCAGCTGGCATCCAGCTGAGATCACTAGACGTCTTTCAGTCCATAGAGAGGGCAGTCTCTGCCTAGGAGAACCTACAGCTTCACTAAACAAAGCAAAGTCTCATGAGATGGTGGCAAGGGGATGGGAAATTATGTGATACTTGAATAGAACCATTACAATTAAAGCTATTTCTGTTTGAGGAGACATATGGGCAGGGTGGTAATGCATTTCTCCCTGAGGCACAGAGGCAGAATGGCAAGATAGAGAACAAAGGGAATGTGGAGAGGAGCACTGAGAGGAGGAGGAGGAAAGAAGACTGGGGCAAGGAGCAATGGGAAAAGGGGGAAACCCCAAGGAAGATACATCGAGAAGAGTGTGGGCAGCAGGGCCAGGGAGGTTCTGCTCCCCCTCTGCTCTGCCACAACTGCTGAGGCCTCATCTGGAGTCTTGTGGCCAGTGCTGGGCTCCCCAGCTGCAGAGGGACAGGGAACTGCTGCAGAGAGGCCAGTGCAGGGCCACCAAGATGCTCAGGGCACTGCAGCATCTTCCTGCTGAGGAAAGGCTGCGGGCCCTGGGGCTGTTCAGTCTGGAGAAGAGGAGACTGAGGGGGGAGCTCATGAACAGCTCCAAATCTCTCACTGGTGGGTGTCAGGAGCTTGGGGCAGCACTTTTCTCTTGTATCCAGTGCCAGGACAAGGGGTGATGGGATGAAGCTGCAACACAAACAGTTCCATTGAAACATGAGGAGAAACCTAAACCTCAGAGGCAGTGTTCACTTTGCCACCCCTTAGTCCATCTGGTGTGGCAGCAGCAGCAGCAACAGGCTCTTCTGGGCTCTGGCAAAGCCAGTGGTGATGCCGGTGGTGATCCCTTTTGATTGAGGTTCCAGACTGGAGACAGGCCCTAAGACTAGAAGGATACTTGCTCTAATACTTCAAAACCACACAGCCACACGCTGTCACATGCCTCTGACAGCTGAAGACATCCATGTCATTGAATGTAGGGAGGTCTTCCCTGCCTTCCTTCCCTCTACCTGAGAGCCACTTCCCTGCTGCTGCAACAGGACACTGCTCTCATTCCTGCCTCTCCATCCTAGGGAGGAGGCTGAGAGGCTGCAGTGTCCAGCTCCTGATCTGAGCAGGAGCCTGCAGGCAGGCTCATGAGCATTCACCAGCCCAGGACAGTGAATTTTGTTAAGGACAGAGGGATGGGCCAAGGAGCATCTCAGAGCTAGATGAACAAGTCACGTTCCCAGGCAACAAGAGACTTGCAGATGTCTCCATGGGGACAAACTGACCAACTCAGACACCTCAGGAGTGTTTAGGACTGGACACCCTGGGAGACTGTAGGACCTCCTACCTTCCTTTGCCTAGTGCAGCTGCAGCTCTCCCAGTCCTAGGCAGCATTAGCCAGCCCATCCCAATGTCTAGTTTTAATTGCAGTGGGTGGCATGGGAATGGGAATTGCAGTTATCTGAGCCTTGCCAAGCTGTCCTGGAGGAACAGTCTTGAGGAGTTAATTGTATGCAGTGAGAAAGTTTCATCTTCTGGCCCTTTCAAAGGCAATTTCTTTTTGTCTCATCAAACACCCCCTGAGCTTAAAGGGCAAATAAACAAGAGCACTCACTCAAAGGGCTATTCTCCTTCAGCTACCATATGTGTTTCTATCCTCACCTCTTCTCTTCCCCCACCTGCTTGCTTCTCCTGGCACAAAAGATGTTGCTTCCAGCCCAACATTGTGGAGGGCATTTAGGCATTAGCAGCAAGGTTTGACATGCAAACAAGGCTTTGGACAGGCATGGCTTTGCTCTGCAAGCAGCCTAGACATTTCCTAGGGATCCCAATAACTGAGCTGCATCCTTGCTTGCGTCAGAAGGTGCTTACACATGACTTTCCACACAGGCCATGTCTTGTCCTGAGGTTGGTGAAGAAACAGAAAGATGTAGCTCCTTCCCTATGGTGCTTTACATAATGTTTCATTGAAGTGCTCAGTCTCTTCCCCTTTAATTGCTTCTGCCCCATCTGCATACAGCATCCCATGTCTGCACCTCTGCCTTTCCAGTAATAACCTTGTCAGGGACAGTGCAGACAGACTGTGCTTCTATAAACCAGAGCCTGGCTGATGTCATGTCTCGACTCAAGGACTTTCCTTGATCCTTTGGGTAATGACTGTTAATCAGATGCTAAAACACACACGTCTAGGTCATGTGTCCCTGGGGCTCACAGGGAGAGAGGCTCCCGAGTGCCAGGCTGCAGCTCCCATGCAAAGAGAGCTGCCCCGTGGCAATCAGCAGCTATCTTGGGGCTGCAAGTGAGGAGAGAACATCACTGAAGGACAAGGAGCAGTAGTACAAAAGAACAGCTCACAAGAAAGGGTTTGGGGGTGGCAAGAAACAGCCTGGGGTGCTTGACTGAGTATAAAAGGCTGCCTTTTAGATGTCCCCTCTTCCACATGCAGGCAGGTGTGAGCAGGGCTGTGTGGGACCTCAGAAGCCAGCACTTGGTTCTGAAAGCCCCTTCCCTGTCTGCAGAGACTCCAAGGGTGAGCAGGCCACGACTTGTGGGGTGGGAGGGGGTTTGCAATCAACAGTGCAGCGTGGCTTGTTTGAAAGCTCTTGCCATGAGCACAGGACACAGTGATGGGTTTTAGCAGCCACCTTGTATTATAAAAAGAACTCTGTCTCAACTGAGATTCCCTGGACAGAGGCAAAAGACATTGAAAGGACAGCTCTGCCAGGGTTGCTGCAGCAGTGGAACAGATGGGAAGTTCAGGGTGTCACCTTGAAAACACAGAGCATCAGAGCTCTGCTCCTTTTGCCCTCGCGAGCTCGCCTCGTCACTCCAGCATCATACCCAGATTGCTCTCTGGGATCTGCTGTGGACAGAGGGAGACCTTGGAAATGGAATGAAACTTCTATCCTCGTTGTTTTGCTCTTGGTGTTGGGGAGACAAAACTCCCACGGAGCAGGGACACAGGGGCAAGCACCAGCGAGGTGTCTCACACTGCCAGGGGCAGAAGTGCTCGGTGCCCAGCCCTGGGCTGTAAGTGCACGTCCCCTCTGCTGTTCCTGCCCACAAGCTGTGGGGACAAGAAGCTGTGCATCAGATTTAGAGGCGATTCTAAAATAGAGGGGGTTTAGTTTCATTGACTTATTTGGTCTGGAGAGTGTCTCCAGACTTTTTGCTGTCACAGAGTGCGTCTCCTGGGATGTGGAGCTGGCTGCTGGGAGCAGCCCAGGGTTTGTCAAAGGTGTTTTTAGGCTGGGAGGGATGTTGTGGAGAGGAAAATGCTCACCTGTGTGGGGCTGTGCAGGTGTGGAGTTGCTGGACACAGTTCTGTCTGAAGGCGATGTGCTTGGGCTGACCCCTGTGTTGCAGAAGAGGGAGGCTGAAGCAGAGGCTTCCTGCCTTGCCTTGAGCTGCGCAGAGTAACCTGCCAGCCCTTGAAAGAAACACACCCCATTCCTGGGGTCTCCCCAGAGATTTCCCTGAATAGCAGCACCCCAAAGAGTTGACCTGTAACTCTCACTCTGCTTAACCCTGAGACTGACAGCACAGAGCCATCAGATTCACACCAGCCCAGCTAAAGTGCTTGGCCGCGCCTCCCAGGACAGCAGCCTGCTTTATTGTACTGCTGCCAGGGCTTTGCTTGGAGGTGCAGAGGGAAGCAGGCTCTATGAATAAAGACAAGTCTCAGAGCAATAAAAGCCAGAATGAGACTGGCTAGGATATTAATCTCTCAGCCTCACTGTTACTTAGAATTGTTCTAAACTGCCTCTCCAGGCAGAGGAAAATGGAGGAACCTGTTTCCAGGTCTCTGCTCTCTATTTGGAGGTTGTTCTTATTGCTGTCGAATACAAATAAAGCTGCAAACCCCACTCTTAAACCCTTCATTTTATCCTAATTTAGGGAAGCACCCAAGACACCTTCATCTCATGGTTTTGCTTCCCTCTCTGACATTAGTCAAAAAGCTGAGCTCTTAAAGAGCACAGAGGAAGAAGTTTGTTAGATGGGTACAGAGGAACCATGGGATGCCAACTTCTTTGTGTCCCACTAACTGCACCCTTGACCAGGGTCAGCTGAGCTGCGCACACAAACTTGCTTTGAGGCATTTGGAAAGGATCTTCTGGCAGGGCACAGCTGTTCTGTGTAACTGGAAGATGCAATCTGCTGGTTTCAAATTGTGTCATGCAAACCCTGGGAGCTGAAGCTGTCAGTCTGAAATGGGGTGGCCTTAACTCATATCTGCTCTGAACCCTGGGTGGAGCTTAGTCTAGAGTCGAGTTCCTGGGGCCAAATGCAACTGGAAGTGGGGGTTGATTCCCCATGTGTGTGCAGGTACACAGAGAGGTGAGAGAGGAGTCACAGGGAGGAGCTGGGGCATCGAGATGGGGAGCAGCAGGGTGCAGCAGGGTATCACACAATGAGAAAGGTGACCAGCTCTTGTGCTGGGGCCAGACTGATTCCTGAACCTCTTTTCCTTCAAGTTGAAAATGTTGGGTTTTTTTCTTTGAAGTGGCTTTTCACACAGCAATCCCATAGTTTTCCACTTTAGAAACAAAAGGGGTTGGGAGTGCAGTCAGAGCTTTGTGGTTTCTCCTTTTCCTCCCAAGATGAGTCATTCCTGTCAACACCACATCCCCTCATTTCCCACACTTGCTCTTGTACAGGGCAGGGGGTTTACTCAAGTCAGTGTTTTCCGCTTTAACCACTTTCTGGAGCTCGGTTTCCAGCAGCATTTGTGCTGCCCACATGAGGAAAATGAGGCCTGACCAGTGATGTGCAGCAGTGGCAGGTGATGACGGTGGCCAAGGGCCAGCAGGGACACGCCAAAGGGCTGAGCTTGCCACAAGCCCACACCAGCAACAGCAATGCTGCAGGGCCATCCTCAGCAGTGCATGAGCTCACATGACAGCATGTTTGGTATGCAAGGCTGCAGCCTTTGCCTTAGGGACAGCAGGCTTTGCTCTTTCTTAGCTGAAGTTGGGCGTAACGCTGCGTGCGTGCCGACGTGTGTGATCCAAATGGCACGACCTGACTTGTTGGGCTGATCTCTCCTCATTCATTAGCTCCTTCTGTTGAAAACGCTGAAGAAGCCCATGCTTTTAGAGAGAAGTGAGCAGGCTCCACGTGCTGAGTGGCAGATGGTACAGTAACGTCGGAGGCGTGCTTTACAAGAAGCTTTTTCCACACGAGGGAATTGAGGGAACTGAGAAGTCTCTTCCCTGTGCTCGAGAATGAATCAGGGGTAGAGAGAAACTTCAGGGCTGCAGGAGTTCAAGGAAAGGCACTGCTGTGAAGTTTTAGGGGCTTGAGCTCCTCCTGTCAAACTTTAGCTCTTCAGCCTTGGCCAGCCTGGACTCTTCTGAGGTCAGGATGAGCGTGAGGCTTTTCCAGAGAGTAACCTGGACTGCTTCATGTCAGGGTCTCCCACCACAAGTGCCTACCCCTCTCCAATGACTGAGGGAACCCATGGTCAAGCACTTCCTGTTTTAACCACCTTGGGCAGTTTTAATCACCCCTACAGCCAAGTGAGATCTGATTACTGACCAGAGAAAGGTGTGAGCACGGTCCCACAAGGTCCCCCAGTATCAATCTAAACCACGTAGAATAATAGAATGGTAGGGGTTGGAAGGGACCTTTAAAGATCATCCAGTCCAACCCCCCTGCAGAAGCAGGTTCATCTGCTGGGAAGAGCTGCTAAAGCCTTCAGGAACTGCTGGGGTTTAACCTCAGCTATCAAGCACCGTGGAGCCTCTCACTCACCTGCCTTCATGGGCTGAGGAAGGAGTTGGAAGGGCAGAAGTGCTCCCCAAGGCCAGAGCATTTTTGTATAGATCTTTGCCTGAGGAAATTCTGAATGAAAATGCATTTGTAAATGCCAACATATTCCCCCTGGGTTCCTCACCTAGAGACAAGGGAGCCAGCTCAGCTACTCAGTTCCTCCTGGTGAATAGCTGTGCTAATAATAGTCCCTGAAATTAGATCAAAGCACAGGACAGTGCCAACAACAGCTCAGGTCTTTCAGAGGAACTGAATGACTTGTGTGCTACACCTTTTGCTGACTGTGAATGGCACGTCAGGAGCTCTTTAATGCTGATCCCTCCTGAAAATCTGGCCTTGACAACAAGTCCTAAACTCCTGGGATAGCTGACCCTGCATTGTCCACCCGCTTAGGGCAGACCTGAACGCTGAACTTCACAGCAGGGCATCTAACCTGAGCAGCCAGCCCAGAAACAAGATCTCACAAGTGACTCCAGCTAGGAGTTAGAAACTGATAGTGGCATCTGACACGGATTTATCATTGCAATTTGGGTTGCTTTCTCCTGCATCAGAGATAGTGCTCTGGAGGATCACTGTAAGCTTATTCTGGCTCAAAGAGGATTTGCAGGGCTAAGGGAGAATATGCCAAATGTTGTGTGATTTTTGGCCTCAACAGCTGTCAAGGAAAAGAAAATGGCCCCAAGCAGAATAAAGTCAGCCCTCCCCATGTATGTCATTCCTGCCATTACCTCACCTTGTCCCTTCTGTACCAACACTTCTTTGTCTGACCGTGGGCTCTGTTTCACTGTCTCAACAGCCTGCTCCACGCTTTCATCACCACATCCTCTATGTCCAAGCAGTACCCAACGTGATCCAGAGCATTCAGCCCCTGGGGTGGGCTCTCCCCAGCTCCTTTTTTGGGGCAGTGGCCCTGCTGGTGTGCTTGGCTCTGAAGGCTGCTGCTTAGCCAAGCTCTGTGTCCGTTTGGAATGAACCGCAGAGGCACCTTGTGATGGTGCTGCAGCTGTCCCCATCGAGTGATATGTTAGGACTTCATCCCCATCACCTTTTGCTCATCCCTGTGTCTAACCAGGGTGAAGGATCACTCCTTGACTGCCTGACAGCGAGTGCTCTTTCTCACCACCTCATTCCTATGCGAGGGATGTTTTTGGACCAGGTCACTCACGGCGGGTTGGCCGAGGGTGCTGCAAGGACAATGGAGCAGGGAGTTCTGTGCTGCCCTGCTCTGCCTGCCCCTGGCAGGACACACTGTCCCAGGCATCTGTTTTAATGGCACGGTTTGAGGCTCTGAAGCAGCAGCCAGGGCAGCGAAGGAGGATGTGCTGCAGTCGTAAAAATGCCACCCGAGTTAAAGCAGAAGAGGAAGGAGGAGAAAGAGAGAGAGAGGGATGGCAAAGTCAGGCATCATTCATCTCTGGCCCACAGGAGAGAGGGGGTCATGCCTCTGTGGTCATTTAACAGGAGTGAGAGGGAGTGAAGTCCAAGACAGAGGAGCTGTCAGGAGCAGGTGACAGTGAAAGTGGTTTTGGGGGATCTGGCTCAGACAGCCATGGAGTGCCAGACATGCTCCTGCATGGCACTAATTAGCACCTTCTCAGGCAGGCTGAAAAGAAGGGTAAGGAGCAAATTGGCTTAGAGCAGCAAGCAGCAGGACAGTGGGCTAATGATGTGAACTCCTGCCAGTCCAGCCCAGAGAGGACCTGCCTCCCAGAAATGCTAATTATGGGTGAGCTAGGACACCAAAAGGCCTCATTTTGGTGAAAACTCTGTCTCCTGCCTGCAGACTCAAGACTTTGAACTGGTTTCACTGAGAGCTGGGCCCATAGCAGCACCTACCCCAGCCACATTTTCCAATCTTCAGCAAGGGGTATCTGCCCAGGAACCCACACTGCCCTGGTTTTGCCTATGAATGATTTACAGTATGAGTCCTACAGCAAAGGATGGGTTCTCACTAGGTTTATGCACAACACTGCTGTTGCTATATGTACAGATTAGGTGTATGGAGCACTGCTGGGCTACATGCTAATAAATAACAGAAAGAGCTGTCTCCTTGTCCTCTCTGCTAAACTGGTGAGCAGCTTTCCTTGCCTGTGTTTGAAAGGTGAAGCTGAACTTAGGACTGGATTCATCCAACAGCCACACTGTTCCTTCAGGCTTACGCTTTTAAAGGAGGGTTTGGCTGGTGTTGTCCATCAAGGGGAAGCCAAGCCCTTGTTTCTATCTTCTTGGCTTTCTAGGCATGGGTCAGTCCAAACATGCTATGATTCAGCCCACCACTCAACACACAGTCACAGAGCCTCAAGGGCTGGGAGGGAGCTGGAAATCTCACCCAGTGCAATCCCCCTGCCAGAGCAGCAGCACCTAGAGCAGGGCACACAGGGACTCATCCAGCTGGGGTGGGATGTCTGCAGAGAAGGAGCCTCCACAGCCCATCTGGGCAGCCCCTGCCAGTGCTCCCTCACTTCAACAGGGAAGAAATACAGTCTTTGGCTCTTCCTAAATGTGTCATAGATGTTCTGACCCCAAGCTAAAGACAAGCCTGGAAAGGTGTCAGCAGTCACCAACAGCTGCTCTCAGACTTAAAACAGCAAATGTAGTGGCCTGTAGACCAGAGGACAGGGCTCTGCTTTGCTTGAATACCTCTCCCAAAGACCTATCCCTCCTTCTCTTGCACAGGAGTACACCATAGATATCTTCTTTGCTCAGACTTGGTACGACCGGCGCCTTCGTTTCAACAGCACGTTGAAGGCCCTGACGCTGAACACCAACATGGTGAGCCGCATCTGGATCCCAGACACCTTCTTTAGGAACTCCAAGAGGGCTGATTCCCACTGGATAACCACTCCCAATCAGCTCCTGCGCATCTGGAACGATGGCAAAGTGCTCTATACGCTCAGGTACAGCCAGAAGGCACTTTAGCTGGTTGCTGAGGTGAGGGAACAGGAGCTGGTCAAAGCTGAGGAGGTGCTTTGAGGAGGTGGATGTGCCTCCCAGTGCTGCTGGGACAATAGAAGCAGTGCTGGTGTAGAATGGGCTTCCTTTTCCCAGGATGAAGGCTTCCAAACAAAAGCAAACTGCTTTTCTATATCAATACCTACAAAACAAAGCCAGAACTACACATGGTTTCCTAAAGCAAAATCCTTTCAGAGTTCCTCAGTCCAGCTCTTCCATTCTGATAAGAAACATTTGGCTTTTGTTCCCTTATATTTTCACTCCCATAAATGAAGCTGAAAAGCTCCCTACACACAAGGAAAGGCAGGGTTTGGGGATGTGAGAATTAGATGGTGGTTTTTGTCATGACTTTGAAAATACCCAAACATATGTTTTGCTTTGCTGCTCTTGTCAAATGTTCCTGCAAACAGACTGATCTCCAACAAACGAGTGTTTCTCTCTCAAGGAAGGGAGGATCCCTCTGTCACACTGTGGTGTTGGAATCAAACCACCTTCAGCAGCACGAAGCCTCAGTCTCCTCTCATCTCTCTCTCCCTCTCTCAGGCTGACAATCGAGGCTGAATGTCTGCTCCAGCTGCAGAACTTCCCCATGGACACTCATTCCTGCCCTTTGGTTTTTTCCAGCTGTGAGTACAGAGATGTTTAAGCTGGGCTTAGAAGGCAAGCAGAGAAAGCTGAGCAGAGTAAAACTCTTCTGGGGAAGCCACGTTTTTCCACCTGATCTCTGTGATTCTCTTGCTGTCATGCCCTGAAGCATCCTCCCACTCCTGGCCTTGCAGAGGTCTTCAGGGACAGATTCACAGCACCTCTGAGTTTCTCACTTTGGCTGGATGGTTGGAAGTGTTTGTTTCACTGACCCTCTGGTCACTCTACTCTGAATAATCCTTTTATCTGGCAGACAAATGGCTCCCATCCTGCTCTCTGAGAGCCTTCTTTCTGCTTCTGCTCTCTGAGAAGACAGCTTGGCTTTCCAGGCCTACTTTCTGCACCCAAAGCCATGGCAAAGGAGAGGTACTCAGACCTCCCCTCTCAGTCCCCACTTGTCCATTGCCATCAGCAGAGAGGGCTGCTGATCTCGGCACCTCTGCACTGGTAATTTTCTATACCAAGAGATTCCTGTCCTCATGCACTGCTTGGAAGTCTGATTTAGTCATCTTAGCTTGGGTTTGCCTCTCCCACTTCCCCTGCCCCTGAAGAGAGGCAGCTCACGTGGCTCTGAGGCAGCACGCTGAGGAGATACCATTCCCTCATCTCCCACCATCCCTCACTCCCTGCTAATTAACAAGACGTGCCATACATGCTTGATAATTGGAAAAACACTTGTAGTTAGCTGCCAAGCTCTTTCTCCTTCCCTCCTCTGAGGAGCTTTCGTAGGTGTCAAGGTCCCTGCTTCACAGTAGGCTTGCTTCCTTGTCAAGAATGGCAGAGCCAGGAGGAGCTGTGCTCCAGCCCTCAGGAGTCAGCTCTCCTTCTCCATGGAGAATGCACCCCTTCCTTTTTAAAGATAGCTTAAGTGTCAAGGGCAGAGGTACAGAGATGGTCAGAGCAGCCTCAGCCCTGCTGCCTCCCCTGCTGACAGCTCTGTGTTCCTGCTGTGTGCCTGCCTGGGAAAGGAGGGTGGTCACCAGGAGCAGTGAAGGCCCCATGTTGCCCCAGGGAGCTCAGACCCTTAAGGACTGCAGGCTCAGGGAGTCCCCTCACACCAACCCAAGCCTCATTCCCACCAGTGCAGTCGAGCATGGCTTTTCCCAGGGCTGGGCTTCGAAGCAGCACAAGAGGGGAGATGCTGTCCCTGCTGCCATTGCCTGTGGGGATGCCTGAAGGAATCCAAACCAAAGCTTCATCTTTACAAACCAGCTAGAAGTGAGGTGCCAGGGCTTTTGCTGTAAGTGAATGAGGCAGAGGCACACGAGGTACTCTTTCATTTGCTGTCCTTGCCCCCTTTTTCCCAGATGGCTACCCACGGGAGGAGATTGTCTATCGCTGGAGGCGATACTCCATTGAGGTCTCTGACCAGCGCACCTGGAGGCTCTACCAGTTTGACTTTACAGGGCTGAGGAACACCTCGGAAGTTCTCAGGACTGGGGCAGGTGAGGCAAAGGGAGACAGCCCACAAAAACACAGAGGGGTCATCCACAGTGGTGGAGAAGGAAGGTCATACAGACAGCAGAGCGAGACAGCAATAAGAGTGAAGGCACGTGGACCTTTGCTAGAGGGAGCAGAAGGGATGGAGATGGGGAGGGAAGGGTGGCAGAGCAGGACTGCTGACATCTGTGAACCGTGGGGTGACAATGCTGACGTGAATGAAGCTATTCCTAACTGAAGGGTCAGGAGGGAGAGGAGATACAGCTCAGATCCCCTCCCGCTGCAGTATGTGCACACTGTGTGATCCCTGAATGATGCTCATGATTGGAACAGGGGTGGGGAAACCACCCAGGCTCAACCTTTCCTTCTGTAAAGCTATGTGGGGCTGGTGTATGCTTTGAGAGACAGGAAGAAAGCTGTATGAAGAAACCTGGAGATGAAGGCACTTCAGCTCTTCCTCCTCACAATAGCTCTAGTTGCCTTTCCTTCCCCCAGACAAGCCTCTTTGCATTCCCACAGGTGGAGTGAGCTTGTATTTTAAAGCCCTGTGAAGCAGCAAGTTCAGGTGATGCTTCTCCCACTCTGCACAAAGCTGCTGCTGCCGCCAGCACCAGCAGCCAGCCTCTAACTGGGGTAGAAAGGCAGCACAAGCTGGTACAAGGAGTGGTGCAGTGGAAAGTGTGGGATGCACCAGTGGCTGTCTGATGTTTGTAATCCTCTTTTTGGGTAATTGCTTGCAAAGCTCCATCTTAACCCTGGGCCTGTCAAGTGGCTTTCTTCCAGCACTCACTAGGAGCCTCTGAAAAAAAGCAAGCAGCAGCTCAGCTGTAAGTTGCCAAATGAGCAATTAGGTTGTAGAGCACCACATGCCTTTTCCAGGGGCAGAACCAGAGTCTCAATGAAAATGATTGAAGGACACTTCCTTTGTCACAGCTCAGGCAGTTAGCAAGCCAGGACATGTAGCCTGTTACAGCTCAATAGCTTCTATAGAAAAGGAACCCTGGCAGCAATCAGCTGAAGATGAATGCTCTCTACAGTTTCTTCCCTGAAACTTTTCCAGCCAGTGTGCATTTCAGTGTGCTTGGACACATAGCCAGGCCAGTCCAAATGCAGCCTGTTGGCCACATAGCCAGCCAGGCAGGTAACCAGCTGGGCAACCACAAAGTCACTTCTTACATTAGGCACAAAGGCATTATGTCTGACAGCTACAGAGCCAGCCAGGTAGCCAGAGAGTCCACTAGCCACAGTGCCAGCCAGCCACACAGCTGCCCACTAAGCTAACAATGTGGGCAGCCACCAAGCCAACCACAAAACCAGCTGCCAGGTACTTAAAAGAACAAGAAAAAAACCTCACCAGAAGCTCCCCACACTCTGAAGCTTTGCTGGTGTTGTTTAGGAAGCCACATGTCACGAGCCCAAGGTCTGTGTGCTTTTTCCTAGGGGAGTACATGGTGATGACAGTCTCATTCGACCTGAGTAGACGGATGGGTTATTTTGCCATTCAGACCTACATTCCCTGCATCCTGACTGTTGTTCTTTCCTGGGTTTCCTTCTGGATCAAGAGAGACTCTACACCAGCCAGGACATCTCTGGGTAAGAGGCAGGTTGTTGCATGCCTGATCCTTGTGGAGCTCCAACAGGCTGGCAGTGCCAGAGGATGAAACCTCCTCAAGCACTTCTTCAGCTTACTGCAGCAAAGCCCACTCCTCCATCTTTCTGTTTGTAACACTATCCTCAAGCTCAACTGAATCTCCATCTGTGCTGCTTGGACTGCTTGGTTATTTCAGGGTAGGACACAGTCCCAGTTGCTCAAGGTCTGAAAGGGAGAGAGGGTGAGCTGTGGCATTGCAGTGCTGGCCAAAGGGCACCTGTCACATACATGTCTTCTCCATTTCCTCGTGGCTTTTCAGGGGCTCAGTGACATGAAGGTTGGCAGGGTAATGAGCAAAGCTGCTTGTCTGTGTGCATGGAGTCCCAGGCTCTGGCAGGATGCAGAAGCATTGTGGGTGCAGCCTTTCTCTGTCAGTCCCCTCCACAGTGGGAATCAAGGACGTGGCAACAGCTCTGCCTGTTGTTTAGATTTTCTCAGCAGCCTGCAGTGGCTGTTTGAGTTAGGAGGAAGCCTGTTTTGCTCTGATAGGTGACAGAGAGGTCTTTGAGAGTCTCTAATGTGCTTTGGCTCAGCAAGCTCTGCACTGTCCTTCCCACCTGCCCTACTGACTTTCCCTTTAATTGCAGGTAGCATTCCCAGCCCTGCCTGCAGGCCCCTGGGAGGAGGGAGAGCATCAGCAGGGCCATCAGCATCAGGCAGGGGCTATTCAGAGCCCATCTCTTCTGATTATCCCTCCCCACCTCCCTATCAAAATCCATTTCTTTGGGTGCCCATGGAGAGAGCAGGACGAGGAGTGGGGTGTCATTTCCAATGAAGATGAGGGTACACCATAGTCCACGTGGGAAAGGAAGGGACAGCAAGAGGCAAAATGTTGTGCACAGCTGACACCATTGTGGTGGCTGTCTCAAAAACCACAGGCAAGTTTCCTCAGGAGAGAGGCCCCTCTCTGTGGGAAGGGACCTCAGCACATCAAGAGTAATGTATCCTCTCCATAGCCCTTGTTGTACTTGATACAAATGATCCTCAGTACATTTCAAGCCTGCCAGCCTACATTAGAGAGATGTAAAGTGGACCAGTTGTGTTGGCATTTCAAAGATGTGGCAAGTCACATCACATCTGCTAATGCAAATACAGCAGGGAAACAGGAACATCTCTTGCCATGCTCCCACGCAGAGCCACTGCAGTGACCCCAGAGAAGGGTGGCAGGTGGATTTACATGAATGCTAAAGAAGGAAGAACGAGATGGAGTTCCTGCTTCTTCTCCACATCCTAAAAAGCAGTGGATGACATCATGAAACCAGCTCTTGCAGCTGATCCTTTGTTGGCTCGTGGTACTTTATCTCTGGGTATATGACCGTGAACATTGCTGCTGCGAAAACAATTCCAAGCCTCGTTTAAGTCAAAAGGGATTCCTTATCATCTCCTACTCACCTGCCAAGAAGGGGATAGATTGCAAAGATCTTTCTCTGAAGAATAGCCACAAGCAGGTTGAAAGCTTATGGGTGAGATGTAGAGACTGAGGAAACAAAGGGAACCTTGTGGTGGCCTGGTCTAGTACAGGCCACCTGAGCAAAGGGAGCCTGTTGCCAAAGCCTCCTTACTCCAGCTATGGGACACATAGTGCTCACAGGCTCTTGTTCTGCTGAGGGACTTCAGTCACCTCCAACACCTGCTAGAAAAGTCACACAGCGAGCTGTAGGTAGTCCAGGAGACTCCTGGAGTGCATCAAGGATAACTTCTTCAGCCAGGTAATAGCCCATACCAGAGGGGATTTGATGTTCACCAACATCAAGTGAGCTAATCATTGACATCAAGACTGGAGGCAGCCTGGGCTGCAGTGATCCTGCACCGGTGGATTCACAGTCCTGAGGGACTCTGCCTTTTAGGGAAGGAAAATTCCAGCTGTTCAAGTAGTTGGTCAATTAGATCCCCTGGGAAACTGCCCTCAGGGACAGGGGAGCAGAACAGAGCTGGCAGATCTTTAAGGACACTTTCCATAGAACACAAGAGCTCTCGCTCCTCAGGTCAGGAAAGGAAAGCACAAGACCAGCATGGATGGGCCAAGGCCTAGCAGTCAAGCTAAAGAGTGAGAAGGGAATGCACAGGCAGTGGAAGCAGAAATAAGTGTCCTGGGAGGAGTACAGGGGGGCTGCCTGGTCGTGTAGGGATGGCATCAGGGAGGCCAAGGGGCAGCTGGAGCTGAACTTGGCAAGGGATGCAAGGAATAACAAGAAAGGCTCCTATAGGTATCTCAGCCAGAAAAGGAAGGTCAAAGCAAGAGTATTGCCCCTGATGAACGTGACTGGCAAACTGGTGACAATGGGTGAGGAGAAGGCTGAGGTACTCAACAACTTTTGCCTCAGTCTTCACTGGCAACCTCTCTTCCCACACCTCCCAAGTGAATGGATGGCAAGACAGGGACTGGGGGAACAAAGTCCCTCACACTGTAAGAGAAGGTCAGCTTTGTGACCACCTGAGGAACCTGAGCATAAGCCTATGGGACCTGACACATCCCAGAGTCCTGAGGGAAGTGGCTGATGTCGTTGCCAAGCCACTGTCTATGATAGCTGAAAGGTCCTGGCAGTCAGCATCAGGGACTGGGGAAAGGAAAACATTTGTAAAGGGTAGGAAGGAGGGCCCTGGGGAGCACTGACCTGACAGCCTCACCTCTGTGCCTGGGAAGATCATGGGACATCATGCTAAGGCACATGGAGGCCAAAAAGGTGATTTGAGCCAGCCAGCATGGCTTCACTAAGGGCAAGTCCTGCCTGACCGACCCAGTGGCCTTCTGTGGTGCAGTGATTCCATCAGGGGACAAGGCAAGAGCTGTCATCTATCTGGACTATCTGTAAGGCCTTTGGCACAGTCCCACACAACATCGTTCTCTCTAAACTGGAGAGATGGGGATTTGATGGGTGGACTTGTTTGTGGATAACAAACTGGTTGGATGGTCACATCCAGAGAGTAGTGGTCAACTACCTGGTGGTTCAGACCTCGTGGTCTTCATCAGTGACACAGTGAGCTGGATGCTGCCCTCAGCCACTTTGCAGGTGACACCCAGCTGAGAGATGCAGTTGAGATGCCTGGGGGATGGGATGGGATGAGATGGGATGGGATGGGATGGGATGGGATGAGATTCAGAGGCACCTGGACAAGCTCAAGGAACGGGCCCATATGAACCTCATGAGGCTCCACAAGGCCAAGTGCAAGGAGCTGCCCCTGGGTTGGGGCAACCCCCAGTATCAACACAGGCTGGGAGATGAAGGGGTTAAGAGCAGCCCTGTGCAGAGGGACTTAGGGGTGCTGCTGGGTGAGAAGTTGGACATGAGCTGGCAAAGTGTGTGTGAGGCCCTGAAAGGCAACTGTGTCCTGGGCTTCATCAAAAGCAGCGTGGCCAGCAGGTGGAGGGAAAGGATCCTGCCCCTCTGCTCTGCCCTCTGAGACCCCAGCTGGAGTCTGCCCTCTGTGCACTTCAGGACAGGGAAGGCACAGAGCTGCTGGAGTGGGTGCAGAGGCCACAAAAGTCATCAGAGGGATGGAACACGTCTTCTAGAACAGGCTGTGAGAGTTGGGGTTGTTCAGCCTGGAGAAGGGAAGGCTCCAGGGAGACCTTATGGTGTCCTTTCAGTACTTAGAGGGGGCTTATAAGAAAGATGAGGAGAGACTTTTCCATAGGGCCTGTAGCAACAGGTCAAGTGGCTTTAAACTGAAAGAAAGTGGATTGAGACCAGGTGAAAGGAGTAAATTGGTTGTGATGAGGCTGGTGAAACACTGGCACAGGCTGCCCAGAGAGATGGTAGATGCCCCATCCCTGGAAACACTGCAGCTCAGGCTGGATGTGGTTCTGAGCAAGCTGATCTAGTTGAAGATGTCCCTGCTCATTGCAGGGGATTGGACTAGATGACCTTTAAAGGTGCCTTCCAACCCAAACTATTCTGTCATTCTATGAGCTTTATCACTGAGCTGAATTCTTCATCCTGGTAGCAAATGCTCAAAGACAAAAGGAGAACAAGAGCAGAGTCCTTTGCATTCCAGCTCAGACAGAAATAGCAGTCCTCTGTCACCTGAGACATTGCCATGCTTATTGCTGACTCAGCCAGACATAACTGGCAGCATCCCAGCTCACTCATTGCCTGCCCAAAGCCATCCACCTAGTGTTACAGCTTGTCTTGCCTTTGGACTCTCTTCCCATCACCCAAGTAGCTTTTCCTGAGTAGAGCCTTAAGCAGAGTCTGAGTTCCCCACTTCTTTCCCAGTCCCTGTTGATGTCCTGTGTGTCAGCTGGGGTCTGAACAGCTCCTTGTCCACAGAACGTCAGAGTGCATCTCAGGGCCACAAACAAAACCAGAACCAGGCAGCCAGAGGAATTTCTCTCCCACAGGAGAGGGGAAACGGGAATGTTTTAGGGGCTGGATACTTGTGGAAGACACAAGTGCTCCTCTTCATTACTTAACCCAGCTCTTTTGTCTCTTAGGTATCACAACCGTGCTAACAATGACCACCCTGAGTACCATCTCCCGCAAGCATCTGCCCCGTGTCTCCTACATCACAGCCATGGACCTCTTTGTCTCTGTGTGCTTCATCTTCGTCTTTGCAGCTCTCATGGAGTATGCTACACTCAACTACCTGGTGGGAAACAAGAAACCAGTTGAGCACAACAACAGGAAAGCCAGGCTGGTAGGTCAAAGGGGCCAGCAGAGGTGGGTGCTGTTAGAATCTCAAGCTGGTTACAAATATCCCTCCTGAACCTACACTGGAAACTGCTGATGTGCTTTAGTGTTTGATCCATACTGTGTTCATAAGGTCATCAGACAAGTCTGCATGCTGGGACTGAGCACCTCCAAGGTGAGGCACAACCAGAAAAAGCAGCTGAGCCTCCCCTGAGACAAGGTTTTTCACATGTATTGGTTTGATCTCTGTGGATTCCAGAGGTCTCTTAGGTTACAGAGATGCAGAAACCCCCTTTCTTATGTGGTCTATGGGAAGACCTCCCGAGTATGGGGATAGTGAACCCAGTGTGGTCATCATCCTCTTGAGATCTACCCAAGCTCATGGCAGGTGCATCTGCCTCTTCTCCTGGGCCAAGAGGCTGTGAGACACACACACAGCCCTTCCCCAGCCTTTTCTCCAGCAACTGATGGCAATCAGGAGACACATCTGGACTGTGTGCTGTGTCTTCACAGACAGCTGAGCTCAGGGGAATGAGGGAAGAGGCCAGGACAGATGAAACCAAACAGGTCCTGTTTCTGTGGCAAAGAGAAAACTCACAGTCATGCAGGAAGCTGCCAGGCCCCACTGTATAACAAGGTGGTGATTTACAGCCAGGTGCAGAAGGGAGGGATGATCAGTCATCCCTCTCCATTGAACTGCACCCATGCTATGAACTGATCTATTGCCAATTGTATGAGTTTGGCTACCTAGAACATGTTTTCTTGTCTTTTCCTTCCCTTTAACCCACCTTCCCCTCCTCGTTCCAGCCACCTGCCAGCTCACAGGTGATGCCATCCTTTACCACCATCAACATCAACAACATCATGCACTGGCCCCCAGAGATAGAGGAGGATGAGGATGAAGATCCTGGCTCTCCTTGTCTGGAGGGGAAGGAATGTGAGAGGTTCTTCTGCTGCATTGAGGACTGTCAGACAGGAATGTGGCGGGAGGGCAGGGTCCGCATCCACATCTCCCGCCTGGACTCCTACTCTCGTGTCTTCTTCCCCACTGCCTTCCTGCTCTTCAACATTGTCTACTGGATTGCCTATCTTTATCTCTAGCCAATCCCTTGCCCTCAGCTGGAACGGACTGGAGACCAGCAGGATGGGCTTCTCAAGGACCAGAGAGAACAGAGGCTCTCCCATTGTAGTCGATGGTCAGTCTGAACAATCCACCGTGGTGATTCCCTCTCTCCTGCCCTCTCATCTCTTCTGAGAAGAACCAGACAGCTTTTTTTTTCTTTTTCCAGCCTTATATCTTTTTAGAGAATCTACCCTTCCCAAAGCAACACCCTCTCCAGCACCACCAGCATCTTACTCCTTGTAAGATTACCCAAGACCACCCTATTCCCACCTCAAACATCAAGGGTTTTGTCAAAAGCAAAACCCGTAATGTGTTTCAGTTTTCCATCCAGTCCTGCTCCAACATTCCATGGGCACTGATGGCAGGTGGAGTTCTCCGTGTAGTTATTAAGACTGCAAAGGAAATAGAGTAGATCTTACCACTCCCGCATCACCAGAACAGACCTTGTGGAGTGCTAGAGGCTTCTGAAAGGTCACAAGGAAAGGAAGGGTGAAAGAGAGCAGAAGTACAGCTTTGCCACAGTAGCTGGGCTTGAGTCAAGTGTTTAGAATCTGCCCAGAGAGCTGACAGTTGCACCAGTGAGGATGGAGTAGCTGCAAGCCTCCACCATTCCTCAGCGTTCCTCATGGATTACTCCACTTGTTGGACCAAGTTGCTTCCCAAGGCATCCACTCACTGAGACGTGGCTGATTCTCACCAGCTGGCAGTGAGAAGCACTTCAAAGTCTGAAGGGCCCACCTGCCTTACTGGAGAAGACTCTTCAGGGCCCATGGTAACGTTCTGCTGTGTGGTCAGGACTCTGAGCAGGCTGTGCAGCTTACCTTGGCCATAGCCAAAGGAGGAGAAAGTCCTTATGCTGTAAAGACCAGTAGCAATCTCATGAGCCCGTGGTGAGGTAGCTTTCTTTGGGCTGTCTAGTGTGAGCTGGTCCCTGTTGTGCCATGCAGGGTCAGTCCTCTCCACAATGACACTTGTTGAAACCATCAGGACTGTGTTTGGTAGTAGGTGCTAACCTAAGACAGGGGTACTAGAAAAGGGAACACCATCAGCTGCCAGTGGTGGGGATGGAGCATTCCTGCAGTTCAAATGGCTTTCCTTGCTTCTTTTGTTTAATAATCACATAAAATAATCCCCAGACTTCACTAAACCTGTGACTCCTCCCAGTTGTCACCAATACTTGGCCCTTGGTAGATCTCAGGAAGGTGAGATGTAGTGAAGTGGTCCCTTATGATCCATCCTAAAGGGACAGAGAGATGCAAAACACAATCTTACAAAGGAAGAAACTGCACAGTGTAGAAGGTGAAACTCAGGCCCAAGGTCCATGATGTGCACATCAGCTGCCTCCCCATTTACACCAGCTGCTGATGTGGCCCACAGCATGTCTGTGAAAAAGCAACGTGCTATTACAGTGTCAGTTACAAACAACGACAAAATACCTTTAAACCCAGCATGTTTGAGAAACAATTAGTGCTTCCAAAGCTTGTCACCAGGAGAAAGCAGAGGAAGAGTCGAGAGCGAGTGGCTCACAGGCCAGCTAAGGAGGGGCAGGAGGGTTTTTACACCTTCTCACAGAGCAATTGAATCTGGTTTAAAGGTGGATTTTTGGACACTGTTAAATCTGATCTAAATAATGAAGTGTCATGCTTCATTCATTCATAAACACAGCCTTAACCTTGGTGCCAGAGGAACAGCTAGAGAGCACCTAATTAAGTATACAACAGTACAACACTCAGCTAAGTACAACCTAATGGGGTCAGCCCAGCCGTAGCTCTGGCAGGGGAAATGGTGCCTGTCTAACCTGTGCCAGGCTCTTCTTTTGAACATACCAAGTCAGAGGTAAAGGTTACCCAGAAGCATCATTTGCTGAGCAGCTTTTGAAAGGATGGCAAGAAATTGTGGCGGGTGCTTCTGGCTGAGGAAATGGATTTGGCCAAAAGAATGATTAAGGAGGTTCTAATTAGAGGAAATTTACCGAGGAGAGGGGTGGAGGGGGGGGAAAGAATTGTTAAGGAGGCTCTAATTAGAGGAAATTAATGTTTTACAAAGACACAGAAAGGGAGAAAGCTAAGAAAAGAAGCAAAACAAGTTCCAGACAAGAAGAGGTGCCGGGTGACAGTGCCGAGTTGCAGCCGAGAGGGTTGATGTTCTGCTCCCAAGAGCAAAGCACAGGGAGCTGTTAGAGGCAGAAAAACCTGCTCTGACTCAAGCACAGAATGCCAGGGAGCTAGCTGGAGGAAATGGGGTGCTGTGATCTCTGTGGGGAGCCAAAAAGGAAAGAGCATCCTAGCTGGAAACTGGCTCATGCGCCAGACTCTCGAGTGAAGCGTGGCTTCACATGGCAGGAGGCAGCTGCCAGCGTGAGCGTGGGAGGGGGCACCCGGCTGCAAACCAGGGCCTGTGCCAAACATGCTCATTACCAGGAGGGTGGCAGAAGAAGGTGTGCAAGGCAATGGAGGCTGCAGGGAGCACGGGCAGCAAAATGTGGAAGGGGAGCAGCAAGAGAAAGGGATGGTGGAAGGGAAAGAAGTTCACACCCTGTGTGGGAAGGAGCCCGAAGAACTGACTGTAGCTTCAAAGCACTTGGGAGCTGTGATGGACACAGATGGCTGTCCTGGCCACAGGAGTATAGGCCTCAACCCTCAGAGCAGCAGCTTGGTGAAATGAGACCTGTACAGAATCAGCCAGGAAAGAAGCAGGGTATACAAGCCACCTAAGAGGATGACAGGAGACTTGGGCAAAGTAGGCTTGAAAGATTAGAAGATTTCAGCTAACAAAAAAGAGAAGATCAAGCCAACACACACACACACACATACACATACATACCTCTAGGTATTTGAACTAGCAATGGAGGATTTGACAGAGGAAAATAGCCTAGCGTGGGCTGGAGCACAAGGAAGCTGATTACTAAGGCTGGGGAAGGAGGAGGGAGGGGGCTTTTTGGCTTAGGGAAATCTGTGCCCATCATAAATAGCTCAATAAATAAAGGCATGCACAAATTCAATCCTGGTTTCTTTAAGTTTCTACAGTGTCTCAAAAAAAGAAAAGCCAAGAAAAGCCAAGAAGAAAAATCTGCCATTTCTTGGAATTACTTTGCAAAGCTCGAGTTTCCTGAAAGAAAAAAAAAGGTTTCCCTGCCATCAGCAGGAAACTCGGGGCACAGGGACATCCAGGAGCCATGTGTGGCCCTGCTCAGCAAGGCAGTGGGAGCCTAGCCCCACTGGTCCTCTCCTAGACCAGCATGAAGCACCTGCATGTTGTACCTTCTGCTGTCACACCATAGTGGCATCTTCCAGCCCAGGGCAAGTTGTTGCCTCTTCACTCCAGGGGACACAGCTCAGGGACAGGGGCTGAGCTGTGCCACACCAGGCAGGAGAGATGGAGACACGTAGGTGGCTGTGCTGCCTCCTCCTCTCAAGTAGGTTTTGACTTTCTTCCTCACCCAGAAAGCTGGTGGAGGAGCTCTGTGTATCTGCATCACAGGCTGGGCTTCCCTCACCTGCTCCCTGCCTTTCCCAGCAACCTACCCGCAACACCTACAGAGGATCTCTGTCAGACAGCTACTACAGGACGAGCTTCCTTGCTGGGGAGCCTGAGAATGCCTGCTGCTGGCCACCATGGCTGATCCTGCAGCAGCAGGACACTGCTGTGAATGCAATCAGTTCCAACTCTTGCTGGACAATCATCTCTCCAACTTCCAGGATGGACAATGAACTCATTTGCCTCAAGGCTCTGCTCCAATCTATGGACACCCCACCATGGACATGAAAACTTCATGCAGGAGTATAACTTTTGACCTCTGGACTTGAACAAGGTCTCTTTCCAGCAGTGCCACAAGTCCAGCCTTCTAGTATGGAACCCACTGGATAAGTTGATTGTGTTCTTTGAGGGTGGAGTGTGAGCAGACGATGCAGTGGTGTGAACTAGAAGCTCAGCTGCAGCACAGGTGTCCTGGTTTCAAGAAACACAGCGCTGAACTACAGCAGCAAAAGAACCCAGTTTCCAAAGGGAAGGAACATTCCCCTACCAAAGTGGAGACAAACACAGCCAAGGATCCAGGAGGCACCAAGTGGAGAATCATCACTTGCATCAGAGAGCTCTGCAGCTCCTGTGGGGTCACGGGGGACTGGTTCATCCAGCTTTTGAGGAGACTGAAGATCTTCCTCAGAGACACAGTCTCCTAGCTGAAGCAAACACAACTGAAATTCAATGACAAGACTGGGAGGAAGAATTGAGGATGAAGCTGGCTGGAGGTAAAGGCACACCACTAAGGACCTGTTCTTCAGGAACTCTGGTGGGATTCTGTCCTTGCTGCAGAAGGAAGAATGGCACTTGGGGACTGTGTTCTTCAAGTGAATGGTGTCAACATCAGCAGTGTGACCCACTGCTGAGCTGGCTGCTTCCTGCACCCCTCAGGGCTCAGTTCTGGGGACAGGTCTGTTTAATATCTTTATCAATGATGTGAACAAAGGGATTGAGTGCACCCTCAGTGAGTTTGCAGATGGCACCAACTTGGGTGGGAGCGTTCATCTGCTTGAGGATAGGAATGTTCTTCAGAGGGACCTGGCCACGCTGGAGCCATGGGCCACAAGGACAATTGAATGAGGTTCAACACACACCAAGTGCCAAGTGAGTTACAACGACCACAGGCAACATCACAAGCCTGGGACAAAGTGGTGTGAAAGCTGCCCAGAAGAAAAGGACTCAAAGATGCTGGTCAATGGGCACCTGAACATGAGCCAGAAGTGTGTCCAGGTGGCCAAAAAGGCCAATGGCATTCTGGCTTCTATCAGAATTAGTGTGGCCTGAAGGACCATGGCACTGATTCACCAGGCACCTGTACAGGGGAGGCTGCATCTCCAGTCCTGTGTCCAGTTCTCGGCCCCTCAATACAGGAAGGACACTGAGGGGCTGGAGTATGTCCAGAGATGGGCAATGAAGCTGCTGAAGAGGCTGGAGCACAAGTGTGATGGGGAGCAGCTGAGGGAGCTGGGGGTGTTCAGCCTGGAGAAAGGAGGCTGAGGCCTTATGACTCTCTACAGCTACCTGACAGGAGGATGTAGTAAGGTGGGAATCAGTCTCTTCTGCCAAATAGCAACTTGATAGGACAAGAGGAAACACCCTACAGTTACACCAGTGGAGGTTTACATTAGATATCACAGATTCACAGCATGATGGCGGTTGGAAAGGACCTCTAAAGATCATCCANATGAGCTCCCCCTCAGTCTCCTCCAGACTAAACAGCCAGAGGTCCCTCAGCCTTTCCTCAGAAGGATGATGCTCCAGTGCCCTGAGCATCTTGGTTGGCCCTGTCAACAAGTTTTATTAGGAAAAACTTCTTCCCTGAAAGAGCTGCCAGGCATTGGAACAGGCTGCCCCGGGAGGTGGTGGAGTCATCATTGCTGGATGTATTTAAAAGACATACAAGACATGGTTTAGTAGGGACTTGGCAGTGTTAGGTTTACAGTTGGACTTGGTGATCTTTAGGGTCTTTTCCAGCCTGGATCATTCTATGATTCTAACATCTGAGTAGAGATAGGGACTGGAAACATTCATCTCAGCATTTAAGTATCGGAGCTTTTTTTAGGCAGACAAAAATCCAGAGAAAGGCTGATTTCTCATTCCTCTCTCAAATCCCTGTCATTTCCCCCCAAATTATGCCGTGTAAGGGATGATTTTTAGACTGTATGCCCTTAAGGGTTAGGACTCTCTTATGGTGTGTTTGTACAGGGCCTAGCACACTAGGGCTTGATCCTTACCTCAGATTTCTGGATGCTACTTCCTACAGATAATAAACAACAGTATGGACTACCTGTCTTCAACACCAGAGAACAAGAGAAGCTGCTTTAAACTGACATTGCTCAGAACCCATGTCTGCCTTTTCAAACCACTCTTTGTAACACAAGAGAAATTATTGCTTAGTGCCCTCAGCCTGTTGCCATTGTAAAGAAAACACCCCAAGGGTTTCCCCAAGAGTTGTAAGGGATAGGGTGGCATTCATGTTTTGTGGACTTTACTTTGGCTGATGATTTTTAGGGTGGCCATAATAGAAGGGACAACCCCAGCTCTGAAAGCCTCACCCAAGAGGCACCCAGTCTCTGCACTGCACAGAGGAGAGAAGTTGTGGCTTTGTGGTGGCTGAATCCAGCTCTAGGCCCACACATCACCTGTGTGAAACCTTACCCTTTGCTCCTTTGGAGAAGCAATTATTAGCAATCCCTGATGTGCTAAGGAATTGATTGGCCTTTTGCTATCCCTCGTTGCAAGTGTTGCCTCCTTCCTTCAGTGCTGACTCTCTGCCCACATCCTCCATCACCCCAGCACACTCCTGCCACCTCATCAGCCTCGAAGGTCCCCGAAAATCTCCCATAAATGTCCAATTTACCAAGGGCAGGAGGAAAGGAAGTGTTGATGCGAATGAAAAAGCCTTCTCCCTGACATTAAAAGCGCCACAAGCTCACCCTAACACACAAAGCATTGCACCAGGCCTGCCTGAGGATGGCTTGCTGCCCTAAAAGACTCCTCCACCTCCTTATAACCCATGTGTGCTTCATCAACTTGCAGGGGAATGTGGCCATGCCCTCACCTCACTTCACCTGCACCATGAAGGGAAGGCTGAGCCCTAGCCCAGAAGCCAGTTTGGGTCCACGCCACTTCCCACTCCCTTCTGTTCTCTCCATCTTTCTCTATGGGCTTGTTTTCTGAGTTTCACCCTGCCCCTGGACCCTGTCCCTGTCCCCTCAGGGTTCTCCCAGCCCAGGAGGACTGGGGTCAGCGTGCTGCAGGTGCGGAGCAGGGCCATGGCAGCCTCCCTGCCTCCCCCCCACCCCCGTCACCATGGAGACCGTTAGGCCTCGGTGCTGACGCCTGTGCTGGAGCTGTAAAATCATTGTGTTTCCAGCGTGATTTCTTTCTCCCCCCACGTTTGAGTGTTAAGGGAGGCACTGTTATTTTTATCTGAAGGGCAGGGAGGGAGGGGATGCTGGTTTCTGAAGGTGCCTGTGTGCCCTGAGGGACCATCACCCAGGGAAGAAGCTGCCTGCAGGTACAATTCCCCCCAGTTTGGAAAGGGAAAGCTTCCCTGCTCTCTCTGGCACACCTGCAAGCTTTGACAGGTCTCAGAATGTTAAAAAACACCAAGTGGTGAAGCACAGAGGGAGAAGAGAAAGTTATATTAAGTCGTTACTTTTTATATTCCTAAAATACATTCATTATAATCTGTCTTGCTTTTAATGCCTCAGATTTACAGGCTTTGGGAAGATTGAATTGAAAGAGAATGAGTGTAGCCAAAAAACCTTTCCAGCTGTGGCAAGGGGAGGAAGAAGTAAACTCTTGTGCCTGCACAGGCCCAGTGTGAGTGGGATGGGAGCTTGGCACCCCAGGGCTTGTGTCAGGGTGACTTCCACACTGCTCTTGGAGAAATGGCAGCAATCACCCAAAACCCCTGCACAAAACTTCAGGCAGCCCTTTAGAGGCAGGAGGTACTGGCTGTGATGCCTTGGAGCATGGCTAGGATCCCAGGGTTGCCATCAGACCGGGTTAAGAAAGCCAGGTATGCAGGGGAAATGCCCTGTTGCCTGCAGAACTTCAATAAAGTGTATCTGTGAACAAGAGAAAACTGGTTTGGTTTCTTTTAAGGACTGGGAAAGTGAAAACCGACTCTGTTTGGTGTTAGGGGAAGTTCAGGTCTTTCAGGTTGGTGGTGCTGATGTTGATTCTTTATATTCTGGCATGATTTACCCCTCTGTCCTTGTTTTATCCCCTTCCCCCTACACCTTCCAAGAAAGGAAATAGCAGAGTCCAGGCCTCAGCCACCCCAGCCCCAGCTCTGGCAGCAGCTGAGCACATCTGACAATAACAACACTGCAGGATGGAAGAGAGCAACCCAAGCCTTAGCAGTTTCTGTAAACAGGTCGGCATAGCAACATCTCCAGAGAAAACTCTCCATGGGGTCATTTCTATTCACTTTAAAACCCACTTGGGCTGCTAGAGTGGTATAAAATGGACTGGGAAAAGCTGTTAATTAGGATTAGCAGCTTCAGGAACATCGAGACACTGTGCTCCAAGCTGAGCCATTTATCTGAGAGAACTCAAGCCCCTTGACTGCCTTCTGAATGGAGTCACGGGACAGCACATGTCAAGGCAGACAACTTTGAAATCAGAGGGCAGAGTGACCTGGTGACCTGGCAAAGAAGATTCCTATTCTGGCTGCTGAATGACACTGTGATCAACTGGCCCTTTGCTGGCCTCAGGGAGTTGGCAGGTCCGAGATGCACCAGCTGGCTGTACAGGGGAGAAGGCATGGACACATCAATACAAGTTACACGTGGTGTGACATCCACAGGGCATATGGTGGGTGCCTCCTGATGAGGTTCCTGGATGATACATACACCATAATATGCTCCAAGAGACAGTAACAACCGTGGACAAGAGAAAGCACCCATGGATGTCATCAGGCTCTTTCAAGGCCAGTCACAAGGCTCCATGTTAAAACAAGGTGGCAACTTATGTTTCACAGCTGTTGGGATATGACTTTTATTCTGTTGCCATAAGCAGCCTGAAAGGCCCAAGGAAAGTGGTAAATCCCTCATGTGTAGTGGTGACACAGAAAGCCAGCTTTGCAATAGCTTGTCACACACATGAGCAGAATAGTCTGCAGGGAAAGGCTGAGCCATTACCAGGATGCTATTGGGCTGCTTTGGGTTTCTCCTGTGTTACTGACCCTGACAAACCTCCTAAGGCTATCTTTTCTGACACCTCCCCTTTCCAAATGCAAGCTGAAACACAGATGTCTCCCTTACATTGTTTTGCTTCTCTTGGTGTTTTCATCTCCTGGGGGTAAAACACCACCTGAATCAGAGCTGAAGCCAAAACAGAGTACAGTACAGGGAGTACAGTACCAGCTTCCTTCACACATCACTCCTCCTGCAGAAACACCTTAGGTCTGGTCACAGACATACCCAGCAGCAATTCAGGCATTCTCATTGCAATCTGGTGCTCTAGATTGTTGTGGTTTAGGCCCATCCAGGAACAAAGGACCACAATCAGCCATAAGTACACCAAGAGGCCTTTGGAATCCCCCAAGGACAGAGAGGGCTCAATCACCAGGGACAAGACAGGATTTAATCTGCCTCCAACCAAAAACAGAACAAGCAGAAACAGCCAAGCAAAGACAATACAGAGTAGGGAGAATGATGAAAGTGCAACCAGCCCTTTAAGATCCCTTTATCCCTCCACCCCTCCTCTCTTCCCAGGCTCAGACCCCTGAGCCAGGTGTCATTACCCCTCTGGTGTGAGATGAGGGCAGGGAATGGCAACTGCAGTCTTTCCTTTCCTGACAGCTCCTGCTGCTTGTCTGGCTTGTGAGGAGAAGGACTCCTTGCCAGTCCTACCTTGCTCTAGCACAGGGCCCTCACATGCTGGGCAGCCCTGCCCATCTTGAAAATGGTAGGTACCTGCTGGGTCCTTGTCACAATGGAGATCTTCTAGTGCTACCCTCCAGGAAATGTCTAAACCTTCTGTTGCAGGTCTTCAGCCAGCCCCCAGCAGCAGCCAACAGAGATTAACAGCCCAGGGTAAAAAGTCAAGACAACGTGTGAGGAGAAAAAGCTGTAGGAAGAGTTTAGTAAGCTAGAGCTATCACACCTCAGAGCAGCTTGTGCAATGCTAGGTGACTAAACCTGTGAGCAAGACCATATGCTGGTGCTTTGGCCAAGCAGGTAGAACAACAGAATAGTTTGGGTTGGAAGGCACCTTTAAAGGTCATCTAGTCCAACTCCCTGCAATGAGCAGGGACATCTTCAACTAGATTAAGTCTCTCAGAGCCCCATCCAGCTTGACCCGCAGTGTTTCCAAGGATGGGGCATCTACTATCTCTCTGGGCAGCCTGTGCCACTGTTTCACCAGCCTCATCACAACCAATTTACTTCTTTTACCTAGTTTGAATCTATCCTCTGTCGGTTTAAAACCATTACCCCAGTGTCATATTTTGGCACTAAACCAAAAAGCAAAAGGAACTGCAAAAAACTCTTGTAGAATCATCTCAAAGTCCCTGTCTGCCCCTCTGCCTAAAACCACTGGGGTATGAAAGTCTAAAAGCTGAGTAGAGAAACGTGCCAAGCTCATTCAGGCATTTCTCATTAGTTTCCCAAGATTTCTCAATATGCTGCTCCTCAACAGATTCATCTGGCAGCAAATCACAGATAAGGGAAAAGCATCTCTCCCTAAACCACCCAGAGAACACAAAGGGACAACACAAAATCCTGACACACAGGGAAACTCCTGGTGAGTCATCCTCTTCCCTTTTTTCCTTCTCCTTTTCCAACATTGCTGGTAGCCCCAGGAGTGTTTCTTGCAGCCTGGAACCAGAAGGACCTATTCATAGAATCACAGAATGGTAGGGGTTGGAAGGGACCTTTAGAGCTCATCCAGCCCAACCCCCTGCCAAAGCAGCTCCCACCTAGATCAGGTCACACAGAAACGTGTCCAGGGGGGTCTTGAAGCCCTCCAAGGAAGGAGCCTCCACACCCTCCCTGGGCAGCCTGGGCCAGGGCTCCCTCACTCAAACACTCAAACACTTTCTCCTCATGTTTCAGTGGAACTGTTTGTGTTGCAGCTTCATCCCATCACCCCTTGTCCTGTCACTGGAGACAACACAGAAAAGTGCTGCCCCAAGCTCCTGACACCCACTAGTGAGAGATTTGGAGCTGTTCATGAGCTGCCCCCTCAGGCTCCTCTTCTCCAGACTGAATAGCCCCAGGGCCTGCAGCCTTTCCTCAGCAGGAAGATGCTGCAGTGCCCTGAGCATCTTGGTGGCCCTGCACTGGCCTCTCTGCAGCAGTTCCCTGTTCCTCTGCAACTGGGGAGCCCAGCACTGGCCACAGAACTCTAGCTGAGGCCTCAGCAGCTGTGGCAGAGCAGAGGGGGAGCAGAAGCTCCCTGGCCCTGCTGCCCACACTCTGCTGGCTGCCCCCAGGCTGCCATTGGCTTCTTGCCCACAAGGCCACTTTGCAGCTCATGGTCAGTTGATGATCCCCCAGCACTGCCAGGGCTGTCTCCTGGAGCTGCTCTCCAGCAAGTCACCCCCAGCCTGTGCTGGTGCAGGGGGTTGTTCCTCCCCAGCTGCAGGACTCTGCCCTTGTCCTTGTTGAACCTCATGAGATTCCTCTGTGCCCAAGTCTCAAGCCAGTCGAGATCCTGGTCGAGATTCCTGCTGCAGGCATAAATCACTTCACTCTAGAGAAGAAAGAGGTGAGACTTCAGTTTTATTGTACATAAGTAAAGGAAGAAAACAGCAATGGCAATCTTTGTATCTCCCTATTTAGGCACCTTGTATGTGCTTCTCTGAGATTCATAGAATCATAGAATGGTAGGGGTTGGAGGGACATTTAGAGATCCCAGTTTTACCAAATGCATGAAATCAGTAACCATTCCCAAAACACTTGTCATTGTGTCCAATATGACAGCCCCCTCCCCCTCCCCTCAAAAAAGGCCAAGTCAAAGCAACAACAACAGCAGCAAATCAAACAGAAAACATGCTTTTGTCAGTTCTTCAGGTGCATGTGTCCAAACAGTGAGGCATTTTCAGTGACTGATCTTGCTGTAACCTGCCTCAGATTTCCAATTACAGCTTGATCACCAGCTTTCACCTCTCACAAAGCAGGAGAAAAACTTGCTCTAGGCCAGGTGCATTTGAAAAACAACCCCACAATTTCTGATTCTTTTGGCTAAATGTTCAGAGCGAATGCTTTGGTGCTTGTTGTGGTTTAACCTCAGGCAGCAGCTGAGCACCGTGCAGCCGCTCACTCTCCCCAAAGACAACCAAAGACAGCTCACACTCATGGGTGAAGAACTTCAGCTTAAGAACTGAAATACAGCCACATGTAACAGAGAAAACGCTAAAATAATAGCAATTGTTATTAGAATGAAAAGGAAGGTAACAAAAAGGGAATAAAGCACAGGGAAGACAAGAGGTGCCCGAGGCAGGTGCTGAGTGATGCCTCAGCAGCCTCCCCAGCAGCTGCCCCAGGTCACACACTGCCCATGATGGCCTAGGGCACGGAACAGCCTGTGGCTGGCTGGGCTCAGCTCTCCTGGCCATGGTCCCCCCCGGCTTCTTGTGCCTCTACTTGCTGGTAGAGCACAGGAAACTGAAACATGCTTCACTTAGGATAAATGCAACCTAGCAACAACTAAACCACAGTGTGTTATCAGTGTTATTCTCACACTAAATCCAAACACAGGCCTGTACCAGCTACTAGAGAGAAAATTAACGCCATCCCAGCCAACATCAGGACAGTTCCTAATATCAGGTTTGATCTGCATTGATATTCACAAAGTAACCCTCTTCTCCCTTGTTGAAGAGACTGAGATGTGGCTTACTGAAAGACTCTATAGCAGACTAGTACATGTTGCTGGGTTTAGGGGTTACAGGGTCACCATTCCATGTGGACCACAGGTAGCCAAAGGAGCATTGAGAACCTGCATTTATATTCAGCACCAGTTCATATATCTGTATTAGAGGAAAACTGGGCAAACTAAAACATAGTTCAGCATGTTTCTAATGTGGTCTCCTCAATAGATCCTCCATCTTCCCAGGGAACCTCAGAATTTGACCTGAGGTGAGGTCCAAGCAGAGGCAGCACACCTCATCTGGGGAAGCTCTGCTCTTCCACTTCCACTACATGCACAGAGACTTCAGGCACACCTAAAGGAATTGGTTGTTGGCTCCTACAGTTCCTCCAGGGATTAAAGCCCTCAGTCTTCAAGAATCAGAACCCAGCAGGTTTTATATCGGATTTCTTTCAGGGCAAGGCCCACATGTTGTCTTGCCAACATCATTATCACACTCAACAGCACGAGTTTCTATAGCCATAACAAGCAAGACCACCAAGAACTGTCACCTCTGAAGCTGGACTAGAGGCACAGGCTATGAAGTCTCATAACCAAGTCTTGATTGATCTGACAGAATCACAGCTCACAGCACACTACACTTGGATCATTAGTAGCTAAAACAATAGGAACATTGAGTCTGGAGCTCTTGGGATCCAAAAGTACAAGAGTCTGAGTCCACATGTGGTGTCCCACTGTCCCCAGAAAGTGAATTCCTTGAATTCAGTGTGTCCCTGGTGCCCATCACCTTCTCTCTCTGCTCTGTGATTCATGACATTTAGGCTACACAGGAGGCTGCTTGCCCTGTTTGTTTCATAAACCACACACATTAAACCACACACTCTTTGCCGTCAACTATGTGCTGCAGAAACAGCTTTCACCTGCTGATTGTCCAGGCTCCTTTCCAGGGTGATTCTTGCAAACAGTGAGTCAGGAGAGAGCTATAGTGCTGTACATGACGTTTGCTCAGGGCTGGGGCACTGGAGTGTCTGGGGCGTGCTGGTTTTCATCATCTTAGTCCAGCCAGAGGTCTAGGCTCTCCAGGAGCTTGAGAGAGGGGAAGCAAGAGTGAATCAGCAAGAGTGTAAAGGGAACAGAAATGCATCAGGCTGATACATGCATTTCCAGGGAGAAAGAAAGAGGGAGGGCAGAATCTGAATGTAGAAGAAGTTTTGCCCCAAAAGGCAGCTGATGAGTGCAGATGAGGCACCTGCCCTCACATGAAGTTCAGGACTTTGGATGGAGCAAGTAAAATAATATCCCAAAATAATACAACCTTTCAGCCACCATAAAACGAGCCAGAACAGAAACAGTTTCTCACTGTGCTCAGAGGCCAGAGCAAAGGCAGAGCTCTCTTCAGAGGATCAGACTCTTTTGTAGGCTGCTTGAAACAGACTCTGTGAGGATGAAGCACAGAGACCTCACTTTCAAGCACGTAAAGAGCCTACTGACCTCAAACCACCCCTATCAGCTAGCTGTAGTGATTCCCAGACCCAAGCCTGGCCAGAAGTCAGTGGCTCCTATCCAGTGCTACTGCATGGGGGAAGTGGAAGATTGTTCCACAGACCTCTGGTATCTATGAGTACATCTTCCCCTGCAACCCTACTGCTTGCACACACTCTGTCCTGGGGGCAATGACTTCATCCCTGTGCTGTATTCACACATTCTAATACAGATTACCTCCAGAAGGTCTAAACTAAAGAGCAAATAGTCCAATTCAAGAACTGAGACCCTGCATGAGGCAATCCAGGAGTAGCACTAGCCCCTCTCCTCCTCTCAGATGACATCTAGTTTCTCTGGGGCAGCCAGGACACAGGATTTTCCTGAGTCCTGGGGCACGATCCACAGCGACCTGCTCAGTGCATCTCAGGCACTGCTGCATTGTAAAAGGCAGATGGTGATACTGCAAAATTTCACTGGGAAAAGTAATCACAGCCAATGCAACAGCTCAGGAGGCATCAGAGTAGGATTAGACATTTATATGAATAAGAATAGCTTCTGTGCTCCGACTGGCTGTGACAAAAATAACAAGCACCTCGGTTTCCATGCTTCAGGGCACAAACCTGATCCCTGGACAAGGTTTTGGAAAGAAACTTCCTCTCCCAGTAGTAGTCCCCAGCTGTCAAGGCCACAGCATAGCGTGTAGTGGTGTCTAGTGGCCATCACTAGAAGCAAAGCTGCCTAGGAGCTTATTCAGGATCCACTGCAGCAGGAAGGGAGTGAGGTGGGATGTAGTCCCAGGCTCAAATGGAACAAGCTCATCTCTTCCTAACCTCTTTGCATTTCCTTGCTAAATCTTACTCTCTGACAATCAGTAGCTTTCTGGACTGGGTTCCAGGGATCTCCTTGCTTTGTTTGGTTTGTCTCTGTGCAGAGTTGCATCAGTGCTGCCCCTTACCTCCTCTGCCCTGCAAGCTGAGCCATTAGGCTATAAAGGCCTTAGCACCAGCTGATTAATAAACTGGCTTGAGACTGCTGATCTCTTTGGACCATTAAACCTTTCCCCAGTAACTAGTCATTAATCCCCCAAAGAGTCATCCTAGACTAGGTTGTTTTTAGCCCCATCAATCCTTTTTAAGGCCTCGGTTCAGCAGCAGAGAGGAGCAGGGAAGGGGGGAGAGTAGTCTACATTTGTCAGGCAATGCCATCTGTTCCCCCAGGTTACAGACAGCTATGCCAGCCCCTGCATGCCAGAGCTGAGCATTTCCACCCAGGTGAGGGCTGTCACTGTGCAGCACAGACCATCCACCAGACATCTGGGGTATTAAACAAGAGCAGGAGAGAAAAATGACATTTGTTTCCTTAATTGCAGTGCCTTTGGCTGGGGCCAGAAGGCATCAGAGCATATGGTTACTGTACCATATCCATTTCAGCAGAGATGCTTGCAAACAAACAGGTTGAGGACATGAATTACCCAGAGCATTACTAAGCTATAGGCCTCAGCAAGTTCCCCTGGGTTTTTTTTTCCAGCTTCTCTTTCTAATCCCAATGCCATCGCCATTAAAGCAGTCCACACCCTCAGCCAGAAGACTGGGCTTGCCTCAGTGATCACTGGAAAGTGACATTTCAGCCCCAAACAGTCTTTCAGCCTCTTCCCCCCACTGTCAGCACACTAACCTTGATTCTCTTTCCTCAGCTCTTCCAGGGCTTTTTGATATCCTTAAATCTCGTTATCATGAGCCATGCTTAGGGGCGTGGGAAGAGGTTAGTGGCAGCAGAGGTGTCAAAGCTCACCCTGTGCCCTCTAAAGTTCATCCTGGATGCAGCTTAGAAGTTGCATCTGCACAACCCCAAACACCTCTGGGCTTCCACCTCAAAACCTCACAGCTGATTTCTGCTGCTCTCTGGATTGTGTGTCCACGTGAGGTTTGGAATGAATGAGTGGTGCATGTGGAAGATCAGGTGTTGAAGAGATGACTTATGCCTGTCAGCTGGAACCAGGCTACATTTGTAGCTCCACGCAGAGCCTCAATCTGGTCTGCTCTGCTGCATGCTGCAATGCTGTTGCCATCATAGAAGGGAGGGGTGATGGTACACAATTGATGCTATGAATAGCAGTTGCCTTTCTGCTGCTAGTTGTGTCAAGGATGGCTGTTGAAGCCCAGGTTTGAGGCAACGTCAGAGAAATCAGCTTCAAAGTTCACACTGGTAGCTTGGCTTAACCATGATGTCCAAAAGGGATAATGAGGGGGCAAACCCCTGGCCCCAGCACAGCTTGGAATAGCACATCTCCATTCTCAGCTAAAGGACTAGTCAGTGCTATGCTCTGCACTGGCCTTCCCGTGTGTCTGTGCCCATTGCTTCTCACCTCTGTGACTCAGCTGCCAGCTAGAACTTAGAACTGACCATAGCAGTTCTCTCAGCAGCAGCCTTCTCCTACTCTGAGGCATGTCTTGCCATTAACAAGCAAAACTTTTAGCAGCTCTCATCAGAGGTGCTGCTGTGCTGCCTGGTTGCCAGCACATTGAATGACTTGCACGTGGGCATCACCAGACAAACGGCAACCTCAGCCTGCACAAATCCTTTTGGCTTTAACACTGGCTTGGCTGATGCTGAGCACACCAAGTATAGCCAAGAAAAGCTGCACTCCATGGGGAAAAGAACCACACACATGTGCAAAACAAAAAACCCATCAGTTGGGCTCCTTTGGAACGATTAATGCAATGCACAGCCAAAGGGGGTTTTTCATCTCTCAAATCCACTGGCAGGGGCTGCCCAGATGGGCTGTGGAGGCTCCTTCTCTGCAGACATCCCACCCCAGCTGGATGAGTCCCTGTGTGCCCTGCTCTAGGTGCTGCTGCTCTGGCAGGGGGATTGCACTGGGTGAGCTTTCCAGCTCCCTCCCAGCCCTTGAGACCCTGTGATTATATAAACCCTAATTCATCCCAGCTACCAAGGACCTCGGTGTGTGTATGTGTGTGTTTGTGGGCATTAACAGCTGCTGTGGTGTTACAATTAGAGCAGAGAATGAGGAGTCCCAGGAGGAAGATGGAGGAAACCCCACATTGCTCCAGTCATTTAAACACTCAGGGAGATAAAACACTGCAGAGAAGTTCTGGAGGGAGCAGTGCTCAGGGGAGGCAGGACTTGTAGCCACCACAGAACTTGTTTCTGCCTCTCTTCAGTCCATATAATTAATTATGGCTATTAATTATTTAGGATGCTACAGTAGTGTAATCATCTGACAAAGCTCCTTCCAGCCCATGAAGATCTTACAGGAGCTGACACATTCCCTTGCAGCCTCTTGCCTCACTTAACGTGGTCTTGGAGTCCTCACTGCATCCTTGGGTAGCCCCAGCAGGGAGAAAAAGCCACTCCAGCCAGGGTCCTGCCACCCTCCAGATACATGAACAAAGGCTTGGGCTGAGGGGTGGTGGGAGCTGCTCCCACATGTGAGGGCAGCAGGGGGCACACGGTTTGGATGCTGTGGGAATACTTGCTGGGTGTCAGCATAGAGTGGGGAAGAACCCTAAGGGCCTGCTAAACCTCTCTGGGGGCAATGGGGAGCTATAGTGTGGTCCTGCTGGCCTTATTCCCTAACCTGTCCAAGAAGAAGTTCCACATGACCCCACATTCATCCCCAGAGAAAGTTTTTCCCCCAGTCCATCACCCATTTTGTGCTGGTGACTTCCATGGCCTGTCCCAGGAGCTCTCAAGGTTTGCAGCATGCTTCTGGCCTTTCTCCTTCTGGTCTCCCTGGCTATGGGCATCATAGGCTGAGAGACAGCTGAGGACACTGCACTGATAGCAGAGGTGTTTGCTTTTAAGCAACTACGTTCCTCAGTGAACAGCCAACAGCCAGAGGTCACATCCCACCTCCATCCATCATCTCCCACCTCCATCCACTGCCCAAGTGACCCCAGGGGGCAGCAATGCCCTAACTCCCCTCCAGCCTCTCTCTTTCCCATCACACTACAACCCAAAGCAATCCTCAGCCATCCTTCACACCCAGCCTCTCCTTCCCCTCCAAGGCCGCAGGGCCCAGCCTGCTGGGACGAGTGTCAGAGGCGAGAGAGCAGCGACTGACACAGAAAAGCACACTCCATAATTGAAGAGAGGAGCTGTTCCTCACAGAGAACAGAACAAGAGAGCTGTGTGATTTGAGCAGAAGTGACCTTTACACTTCATTACAAGGAGGTGGCGTCCTCGTAGGGTTATTAATATTTCCGGCTGAATTAGCTCGGCTTAAAAATGGCTCAAAGGAGCGGAGAGGGAGAGGGAGAGCGTGCACAAAAATACATCATCCTGCCTTGTACTCCTCCTTGTTGCCTTTTTTCTTTTTTTTTTTTTTATTGGTGGTGATTTGTTGACTTGAAAGCAGAAAGGGCTGAAGCAGCCTCCAGGAATGAGGCTTCATCAAAAGGGTGAGAGCTGTAGGATGACCTGGCCGAGGGATCTTGCCTCCTGACTGGCTGTGCTTCAGCAGGGAGCCAGTGTGATGCCTCTCTGGCTGGTTCCCCGTGTTCTCATCCAGGGCACTAAGCTTGTCTTAGTTGACCAAGGTGCTCACATGTCATAGGATTGATGTCCAGGCTGTTTTGAGCTGGCAGTGGAGCTCAGGGCTGCTGCTGGGGGGGGTTCACCTGGAGTCACTGGGATCTCTAGGGTGTCACACTGGTCTCACAGTTACCACTTTCCTCTGGGCCAAATGATTCCCCTTCCTGTTGCCCACAGAAAGCCTTGCTTTCATCAGTGGAGAAACAGACAACTCTGCTCAGCAAGCTTTACCCCATCAAACTGGGGCGGGCATTCAAACCCTTACACGAGGCACAGACATACATCCTCCCTCCCAAGCAGAGATAAAGCCAAGGCCTTCACTAAGATTGTTTTAGCAGAGGACAGACTACACCAATGCCACAGAGTTGCTTTGATGCTGCAACTGGCACAAGCTCGCACACAGACACTTCCCCCCCCCCCCTTAAAATGCACACAGAAAAAGGACCTTTGCTTCAGCACATCCCAGCAGAGGCAGGTGCACACAGCCTTACAACAGCATGGCAGTCAACAATGCCCTAAAGCACTGGGTCAATTCAAGGAGCAAAGCTGAGCTCAGTGATCTAAACCTAAATCCAAGCTGCACTTTTACTGCTCAGGGCCTCGAGGTGTACACAGTTGTGCTTTTTGCTCACATCACTCAGGCTCATTAGTCCCATCCCTGACTTCCCAGATGCAAAAGCCTTGGTAACACACCCAGATAGCTGGCTGCTCCTCCACAACCTCACCAATTTATTTTAGAGCCCCTCTCCGCCCAGCAATAACGGGTATCAGGAAAAGCCACCTCCAGCAAACAGAAGAGGATGGAGCCATGAAAGCAAGTGCACATCAACAAGGAATGAAGGAAGGTGCTGTGGTGGAGCCTGCAATCAGCCATTAGCACAGTGGTTACCTCCACACCATCCACCCCAGAGGCACAGCAGATGCCTTTCCCTTGCTCCACTTGTGGAAAGGGCTTTGGCAAATTGAATGCAGACACCCAAAGCAAACAGGGAGTTGAAGCTTCTCCTGAAACGGACACAGTGGCAGCTGCTGCTCCTCCAGTGGCTGCTGAATCACAGCCCCTCACTTATTTATAGGCCTCCCCAGGGTACTTGCAGCCCAGCTGATGACAAATGCCAGTGAACACCGACTCTCACCCCCACGAGGTGTTGTTAGCCTGGCTGTAAGAGAGAGGAGACTAAATAACACACCCTCAGCTGTGCCAGACGGGCAGAGCGGAGGCAGGCAAAGGATCCAAGACACTTCACCCACCAGCCACCGCCTCCAGCAGCATCCCAGCATTGCTCCCAGCACATCCTCAGGTTCCTCTCTCTCACCCTACAAGATGTAGCTGGTGCCCATCACTAAGCCCCACAGTTTTTGCTGCTATCTTCCTTCTGACAAAGAGTAATGCTCTTACCACTAAAGAAAAGAGGGCTGAACTGAGCAGGGAAGCATCCCAGGGATGGTGGGCAAGAGGTTAACGCTCCAGAAGGGAGTAGGAGGGGATAGTAAGACCCCTTTTCAGTGGAGACTGTTGCACATAGGCCAGGCAGTGAACAAGGGCAAAAGAGGAGAAAATTCAGACTTCAGTGCCTAGAACATCAAAGGAGAGGAAGGGAGAGGACAAACCTTCCCCAGGCTGGGTCAGGGAGGTAGGAATACCTTCCAGGTACAGCAAAGGGGAGCTGTGCCATCCTGCTGCCCACAAAAGCTTTCCTCCCAGGTGATGTCCACCTGCTCCAGAAGGAAGAGGCCATTCCTCTCACCATAGTACCAGGGAGCTCTCTCTGGCTACAAACACTAACTCTGGTGATGTACAGCTGGCAGAAGGAGGAGTCAGAGAGCAGGATCACTGCTGTCAACGATGCTCCACAGGCCACAAAGATCACAGCTTGCTTTCTAGATGTGACTGGGACCTGGCAGTCAAAGGAAAACATCTTCTTTGTAAACTGAGATGAAATACTCCTGAGGTATAGCCTCCACAGGAGCTGCTGCCTGCTGTGCAGAGCAGAATGGCTCTTGAAACCATACATGAAGCTGCATGACCCCTCCCACAGGGCTCACTAGTGGGGAAAGGATCACTCAGGCAGGGTGTGCAGAGCCCCATCTCACTCACAGCCAGAGCAGGGCTGGGCTTCTCTTTCACAGGCTTCCCAGTGTTGGTGACACTATGCTGCTGTAGATGGGGCTTTATTCAAGTCATCACTCACATACCACATCTGAAGTGGCTGTTTTCTGTGAAAACTTTCACATGGGCTGAAAAGCAAAGGGTTTGACAGGGAGCACATGGCCTTGTCCCAATGTCATTGCAGATGGAGCCAGGAAGCCAGTGAGCTGCTCTGCGAGGGAAGCTTGGATCCCTGTGGAATTGTCCCCAGGATGAACATATTCAAGGTCTGATTTAGCTCACAGGGAGGCCAGCAGGACTACTGATAAAGCCTCTTCACCAGCTCTTCAATTGGCTGATGTCTGTCAGGACACAGCTGCAGATCCAGTTGGAATTAGACGACGGCATAAACCGTTGTTGGAGGAGGAGCTGGAGTTAAACAGGCAGAAAGATCATCCCCGTGGCTTTTGCTTTGTTTCAACTTTCTTTAGCCAAACCTGTGGCTGATCTGAAAGGACCAGAGGCAGCAGTCCCACACACCTGCCTGAGATCCACTGGGAAATGCAACTGTGGAGCAGCAGAGGGAGAAAAGGGAAGGGTTAAGGAAGAGGAGATGCGAGGTGCAAGAAGACCCCTTGCTCGTCTCTACAAAGCAGCTCAGAAGCAGCACCAGCAGCAGCTAATCATCTGAAGGCTGTAATATGAAATGGATCTCTTTTTTTTTTCCTCCTGGCTTTCACATCAGTGTTGCTGTGGTTGATAGCTGATGTGCATATCCAGATCCATGCAGCCCTACCAGCCCTCTCTCCCTGCCTACTCGCGCTCACCCACGCTCCTTCCTCCCGTGACTCAGGATGAAAAGGAATTGAGGAAGATGCAGGGAACGTTGACAAGCCACCCACCCTCTCACCCTCAGCCTGCATGGCCACCTTAGCACCCTCACTTTGCATCTAGAGGCCAGGCTGGTCAGGATTGGGATGAATCCCCTGGGAGAGGCATTTCTGTCCATCCTCAGCATAGAGAGGCACACAGAGCAAAGCCACACAAGGTCTGCCTCAGTGATTGCTGTTGGCTGGATGGAGCAAAGCTGGATTTGCTTTAAGACAAGGCAAAGTTTCCTCCCTGACTTCTTGCTCAATGCCTTGTCCATAGGCTGCATTGCAACATCCATCCAAATGCAGCCCCTTGACAAGGAGGTACCTCCATCACTGGAGGTGAGGAGGGAAAGGAGGTACCTCCGTCACTCTGAGCACTGGAGTGAGGAGGGAGACACAGCTCTGCCACATTGGTAAGAGCTGTGGCCTGTCCCTTTCAGGAGCACCAGTGAAATCATGATTGGAAATGTCTGTGGCTTTTTCTGGGTTGGCTGAGTGAGGAGGAAGGAAAAGCATGTGAACTCTCCAGTACAGTACCTGCAGCACGGGGAGGCACTGAGGCAAGGTTCCACCAGCACAAAGCAAGCAGCAGAATTTCCCTCAGCAGCAGCAGCTGTCAGGGACTGACAGGGGGACAAAGTAACCAGCTTTGGGTGACAAATCCAGGCAGTCTCCCCTCCCAGCCTGCTGCTGAGCAGCCATTTAGGGGAGCTCGTCACCACTATCATCATCCTGTTTCCATGGAGACCAGATTAACAGAGTGGCTGAGAGAAACTGCACCCCTAATCTCTCCCAAAGAAAGGAGCTTGCTGATACAAGAGACTTTTAAGCACCTTTAATCCAAACTCAGGTTTCTCCTTTCCATGTTCTCTCTAATCCTGCTAGAGGTTACTAGTCCCTTTTGACCCTGGGCCCAACACAATGGTATTAAGCAGCACAATCACCCACAGCCCTTGCAGTCTCTTGCTAAAATAAAACCTGCCCTCTCTCTCTGCAGGAGTGAAAAGAAATCACACTTCATACCCCTGCCCATCATCTGCAAAATCACAGCTGCACTCAGCCTGCTTCCTGCTGGTGTAGCCAGGCACTGCAGACACAGACAGAGATCCACAAAAAGATCCAGCTCTTGCCTGCTGTGTTGCATGCAACCCCTTTGATTGGCTTTGTTCCCCTGGGCTTTCTACCCTCTTGTGCAGCAGCCTGGGTGAGAGCAGACCCTGTGACAGCAGCAGTGGATCGACAACAGTCTTGCTGATAACGACTTCCACAAAGCTCCACTCGACCACTCTCGCTGGGAAGAAGCTCCCTGCTGTACCTACAGCCTCATCTACCCTATGGGTGAGTTGGTTTTCTGTCCATTCCATGAGGAAGGTATGTGGGAGGCTCTGTGGACCTCAGGCCAAGGCAAGGGTTTGGGGACTGGAGTCCACAGCAATCTCCAGCCCAGTGGCAAGAAGTCTAAACCCCTGCCATCAGCCAGTGCTGCAACACCAAGGGCTCCTGGATTCGAGCTGTGGAGCTCAGCCTATATGGGCCAGGAACTTCACCTGCACTAACCTTCCCCAGGGCTACCTCCAGACACCAAATGTCATTCTAGTTTGGGAGATAGGAACACAGTTACTCTACTTCTACAGCAGAATGAACGAGGTCTGCTTCCCTTCCACATCTTTTTGGCTTGGTCTCTCCTCTTCCTGCTGGACAACTCATATCTCCCAATGTCTCAAGAGCTCTTCCCCAGCCATCCTAGGCATGCAGCTACATTTTCAAACTGCCAGGGAGGGTCTTTACCATGCAAGACTTGAGATTTCTTTTCCCCACTGGGATTCATGCTGATCAAGCCTCACTTATTCCTCTCAAACTCCAGGCACTTTGTGCTTGTCATCAAGGGCTACGCTGGGCACCGCCGAGGCGGCTCGTGCACTGCTCCAGCTCCAAGTCAAAGCCACATGAAACAGCTCTGGCTACTGAGCTGAACAAGGCATTGAAAGCTCTGCCACCTTCCTGTTGCTCCCAGACTTAAAAGGCATTTGACTCTTTGTTTTACCTTGCCTTTTTTTCCCCTAGACTTTGTCAGGAGGTTCCTGACAAACTTTGACTATGACAGGAAGATGAAGAAGGAAGGAGTGTGAGGAGTGTGACCATCCCAGTTCCATTCCTGCTTCCCTTGCCAAAGGACATGATGGTGATGTGCACATCCAGAGGCATAGTTATGGGTTTGCCACAGCCTTGTTCCACAGGGCTGGAGCTTGTAAGTCAGCTGTACTACAAAGTCTTACCTGAGTCAGCCCTCTGGCTCTCCCCCAGGATCCTGCGTGTGCTGAGGTTCCTCTGGCAGTCAACATGCAAGCCCAAAGCTTCCCAGAAGCACAGCTCTAACCTCTGCAAAGAGCCAAGCCTCACTCGGTACATCTGTGTCCTGCAGCTGTGGGCAATGAAGGGCTGGTTTCCTCTCTCCAGGCTCTGAGAACAACATCTCTGAAGCACCAGAATACCGCTGATCAGCATCTGATTTCAGACAAGAGCTCTGCTGTGGGATAAATTGGCATGTGGTTAAGAGGGAGCAAAATTAAACACAGGATAAGCTCGGGACAGGTTTACTACAGCTACTTCCATGGTCATCTTTTGGCTGAAATGTCCCTGTAGTTTAGTTCCTGGCTGTGCATGGTGATTGGAGATAAGTAGAAGCAAGTGGGTGAGCTAAACACAGTGCTGCAAAGGCTGTGTTTATAGCACCTGCACCTACAGGGGATTTGTTAGGTTGCTTGATTGGTTTGATTGGCCTGATGATGGGCCCCTGGGCTCTGCCTTGCCTCCACAGCCACTCTGGGTCCCACAACCAAGACTGTTTCACGTGAAAGTCCCAGACTCCTCAAACTTCCCCTTCCACCTGATCTCCCTGAAAACATAATGTCCAGAAGATAAAGCTGCAGGTTATTATGATGATGACCATAACTTGTGTGCAAACAGGTTGTACTGTCATCACCAAGGCCATCTCCAGAGGCACAGAGACCATCATCAGGGACTTGCAGGAAGGATGATCTGCAGCCTAATAGTGTCTGGGGCCAGTGCACTGGAGCTGCCAGCCTGGGGCTGTCAGGGGAGAACAGGGAAGGAAAGTGGGTAGGGAAGGACCTGGCCTGACCACACTGGTAGGAGACGGCAACTGCCTTGCTACCTGCAGCTTCCATTGCCCTGGCACAGCAGAGGCAGTGCAGGCAGGACAATGAGCACATCAAGCTGCTGGCAGCGGTGGGCACAGGGGAGTGGGACACTGGGGTATGGTGGGTAGGCACAGGGACATTGGGGCATGGTGAGTGGGTACAATGGGAGTAGGATGCTGGGCACGGTGGGTGGGCACAGGGACCCTGGGGCATGGTGAGTGGGTACAATGGGAGTAGGATGCTGGGCATGGTGGGTGGGCACAGGGACACTGGGGCATGGTGGGTGGGGATAGGGGGAGTGGGATGCTGGGCACGGTGGGTGGGCACAGGGGGTCGGGGGCGGGGGGGGTGGGGAGAGGGGGTGG
>WBNH01007893.1:0-10100 GCA_013401255.1 Urocolius indicus | reverse complement strand
GGGCATGGTGGGTGGGCACAGGGATGCTGGGGCATGGTGGGTGGGCATAAGGGGAGTGGGATACTGGGCACGGTGAGTGGGCACAGGGACACTGGGACATGGTGGGTGGGCACAAGGGGAGTGGAATGCTGGGCACTGTGAGTGGGCACAGGGACACTGGGGCGTGGTGGGTGGGCATAGGGGCAGTGGGATGCTGGAGCATGGTGGGTGAGCACAGGGGGAGCAGGACACTAGGGCACGGTGAGTGGGCACAAAGTGAATGGGATGCTGGGCATGGTGGGTGGGCACAGGCAGAGCAGGACACTGGGGCGTGGTGGGTGGGCATGGGGCAGCGGGATGCTGGAGCATGGTGAGTGAGCACAGGGACCCTGGGGCATGGTGGGTGGGCAGCAGCTGTGCTGTGCTGACTCGGGCTGGGCTGTCGGGCTCGATGTGTGTGCAGCCGCTGTCAGGCCGCGCTGCTGGGGGCTGTTGTTGCTGGCGGGCACCAGCTCAGCCACGGACACGCAACCAGAGGGAGGGAAACGGGAAGAAGAGGGGGCAGATGAGAGAAAGAGGTGGTGTGAAGATAATAAAGGAGGACAGCTGGCCTAGAAAGCTCAAAAGATAAATGGGCAAGGAAAAAAAAACCCGAAGCTAATTCCAAAGTGCGAGGTTCCTGCTGAGCCCACAGGAGCGAGGCACCACGTAGCACCAGCTCCTGCTGAGGCTCCTTCCCACCCAGCACTGCTCAGCAGCTGCCACAGCCCTTCATGTCAGCAGGGCTTAGAGCCAAAGAAAAGCAGGTGGATCCGTGGCTTTTTCCCTCGTTCAGGGGACCTGCTCTGTCGGACAGAGCAATGTGCTGTGCTTGCAGTGCAGCCTCAGCAACCCAAGCCAGTGCCAAGCCTCTGCGTGCTGCAGGGACACAGAGAGGGCTGAAGCGGACTTACAGGGACTTGTCTTGGTCTCCCCAACCTCACCCAAGGAGCTGGGCAAGTGTTTTAGTACTGCCAAACCCCACAGAGCTCTAGGGAAGTCTTGCCACCCTCTTGGCTGGGCCAGCAGGTCCACCCAAAGCAATACACCACTGATCATTGATAGCAAGGGACTTTCTGTTACTCAGGTCCCCTGCTGTACCACAGTACAAGAGGCAGGGGCATTGCAAACCTCTTTAGCAGCAAATAAACCACAGAGGTGCTCAGGTACTAACCTGAGCAGGGTTTCACAGGGTTTGAAGCTGTGTCTCTCAGCTCAGCCTTCTCCCTGTGCCAATGAGGCCAGCACAGAAACACACAGCACTAGTGTTGCCACAGGTGGCACCAGCAAGATAAGTCATTTGCTAAGGTCACAAAGTAAGAGAGAAAGTTAGAGCAGGATGAGAGAGCAGCCTGTGCTTTCCAAGTGAGCAGAAAAGGCAGGAGGGAGGAGACTAACAAAGCAAAGAGAGCATCCCTGGAATTCCCTCACAGCCACCCTGTCCACAAGCCTGCCTCTCAGCTTCCAAAGGCAGCTCACACTTAATCCTCCTCACAAACATTCACACCCCTCCCTTCAATGCCTGGAGCTTGACTTGGAGAAGTGACAAACAGCAGCTAGGAAGTCAAAGCTAAGTGGCAGCTTCCCATTGAACCAGCTGTAATTGCCAGCTGAGCAGCCAGCTAATCTCCCAGCCCCTGCTGTGCTGAGGGCCTGGAGCTGCCTCACAGCAGCCATCCAGGGGCCTGCAATCCCACCCTGATTCTCCTGTTCCCCCCCTCTCAGCTTTGGGAATCAGCAAATTGCCAGGGTGGGGGGGGAGGGGGGGGGGTGGTTTTGGCCAAAAGCAGCTGGCACAGGATTTCTCAGCAGCTGGGATGAAGAGATGATATCTGGGCTGGCTAATCCTGTGTGGGCAGTGAGAAGGACATTGGGGGTAGCAGTGGGGATCCTGCTGTCAGCTGGGCCCACAGCAGCGAGGGGAAGGCACTGTAAAACCCTTCAGTGTTATTGCTCTGGAAGCAAAGGGGAGGAGGATGTCACTGTAAAACCCTTCAGTCTCATTACACCCTTCAGTGCCATTGCTCTGGAAGCAGAGGGATGGGGGAAGGCACTGTAAAACCCTTCAGTGTTATTGCTCTGGAAGCAAAGGGGAGGAGGATGTCACTGTAAAACCCTTCAGTCTCATTACACCCTTCAGTGCCATTGCTCTGGAAGCAGAGGGGAGGCAGAAGGCACTGTAAAACCCTCCAGTATAATTGCTCTGGAAGCAAAGGGGAAGGCACTGTAAAACCCTTCAGTGTCATTTACTCTGGAAGCAAAGGGAAGGGAAGGCTGCAGTCACAGGTGACACCTTGAACAGAATTCATCCCAGCAAGCCAGCGCTGGCCCTGAGTACAAATCACATCCAATTTCCAGCTCCTCAGTGGCTCTGTTGAGTAATAAATCAGCTCTACGTCCAAGCTGGCTGAAACACTCCTGCTTGCACAGTTATCTCCCTCAGCGCTGAGAAGCTGAAGCCTTCTTGCCAAGGCCAGCAGGCTAGGGACAGTCAAGCATCAAAATCCCTTCAGAGCTCAGAGTGAAAAAATAAACCAAAAGAAAAGCCCAAAACCCACAAGACAGTAAGCAAGTCCCTGCACAGCACATCACCTGCACAGCTCCATTTGCTCAGCTGTTTTTCTTCACTCTAGAAGAGAAGGTGCATTGGGCCAAGTATTTACCCAGCATGATGAGCTCTCTGCAAGCAGCCAGGCCTCTGTCTCATTCAATGCTGATCAACACGTACAGGTAACAGGGCTCAGCTCCAGTCCTTGGTTATCTTTGCAGCTATTTAAAGTCTGGTTTCCTCCTGAGACACTTCGTGACCATCTCTTAGATGCCACTTCTAAGTCCCAGAATAGCAGCATTTCTTTGACCTGACCATACAGCTAAAAGCCTTCAAAGCCACCAAAAAGATTGAGGGACTCAAAGTCTACTTGTTATGATGGGATCACAAGTTTGGACGTAGCCAAGACATAGATGCAGCAGAACTACTTCTCACCCAGTTCCTCCCTGTGCTGCTGCTGAACTGGTGGCAGCAGTGACACTAGTCCTGGGGTGCTTGTTCCTAAAGTGCTTTCTCTGTGTCTTTGCCCTGTGTGCTGTACTGGTGGGTTTGGGTGCCCCAGAGCCTTGATGCTCGTGGCCTTTTCAGAGCCTTGTTTCAGCTTCCTGACCATGGTCTCATCACAGAATCAGAGTGGTGGGGGTTGGAAGGGATTGTTAGAGCTCATACAGCCCAAGCCCCTGCAGAAGCAGCTCCCACCTAGATCAGGTCACACAGGAACGTGTCCAGGGGGGTTTGAAGCCCTCCAAGGAAGGAGCCTCCACACCCTCCCTGGGCAGCCTGGGCCAGGGCTCCCTCACTCAAACAGTTTCTCCTCATGTTTCAATGCAACTGATTGTGTTGCAGCTTCATCCCATCACCCCTTGTCCTGCCACTGGATATAACAGAAAGAAAAGTGCTGCCCCAAGCTCCTGACACCCACCAGTGAGATATTTGGAGCTGTTCATGAGCTGCCCCCTCAGTCTCCTCTTCTCCAGCCTGAACAGCCCCAGAGCCCGCAGCCTTTCCTCAGCAGGAAGATGCTGCAGTGCCCTGAGCATCTTGGTGGCCCTGCACTGGCCTCTCTGCAGCAGTTCCCTGTCCCTCTGCAGCTGGAGAGCCCAGCACTGGACAAGCTTAATTTCTTTGTCAAAACCTGAATGTCTCTGCTGTTTAATGCTCCTGATCCTGCTCCCAGGATGGCAGCCACACCTCTGCTTGCTTGCTTTGGAGAGGTGAGGGTGCACCCATGCAGCCCACCTTGGATAAGATGTGTCCAGGAGTGGTGAGCAGGTAGGTTTAGCTGCAGACATTTTACCCTGCATCTGATAGTTCCACTCCCCTGAGGGAATCACAATGGGATTAAACAACACTTGCTTCTGGCCTGTACATTTACTGGCATAGGGGTCAGCTCCAGCGATCTGTGGGGATGAGGTTCCAGCAGCCTTTTGGGGGTGTTGCAGGCAGGGGGATGCCTTGTGGAGGTTCGTTTTTGCTGTGCATCCCACTTTCAGTTGTGGATAGATCATATCTCCACATGTACACTGTTCCTCTTTCCATATGTCCCTCTACTGTAACACTGCACAGTCCCTCACCTCGTTACAGCTCTGCCACCACTCCAAGGGAACTAGACTGAAATCTGGGTAAGCCAGTTTCCCCTTCCCTGTTTGTGGGTGGTGTTTGACACCTTATGCTTCTATTTCCCTCTGCCAAGCTCGAGTACATGTGTGGGATTCCTCTGTTCATCCCATTAGAGCTGCTTTTGTCAGTGCCTGTCATTGCAGTGCACTCAGCACCACTGTGATCATTACTGTATGGATTGGGATGAATCAGGGAGCGAGGGGCTCTACCTGTGCCTCAGCCTTGTTGATGTATGAGCTCAGGCTGGTTGATATTGATGACTGCTCCTGCAAGAAGGATGTTTTCATCTTCCAGTGGTTGGGTCTAGCCTGCACGGGAGGTGTTTTGGTATTGCCATCAGGACTATTCCTGGAAAGTAACACAAGTCTCAGCACGAAGACTTCAGGCTCCAGGCTGCTTACTCCTCCTAGTGAGTGCCCAGGGTGTACTTACCAAGGGTTAATGAAGCCAGCTCCACTGCTGGCTTTGGTTTCCATCTCTTTTCCTAATCAGATAGAGCTCTAAAACAGCAGAGGTTCCTCACATTAGTGGTTTCATGGCCTGGGGGGGTCTATGGGAGCTGAGACAGGGCAGTTGCCATGTTCACCTCTAATTGTTCAAGCTGCCCTTCTTTGTAGCAGCAGTAGAGAGTTCACTTAATGAATGCAATTCATTAATGAACTGAATAATGTGTTCCTGAGGGTCTACACCCTCTGCCCAATGAGCTGTTCAGTGGGAGACTCATTGTTAGGGTCTGGTCCTCCTGTTAAGAATACCCCTGCCCCCCATCCAAAGCTGTCTGCTTCATCTTGGTAACACAACCTCCTCCAGTTAAGGAGACTCACCACACACATTCAGCTTCACTATTCCTGGGCATACACCCACATTTTTCTTGCAAATTACCCTGGATAAGGGGTTCCCAGGAATGGTTCTTGTGGTATTTCTTTAGTTACCCCCCTGGGGCCCTAGAGACACTTCAGTTCTAACAGCGAGGGCCAACTTCCACTCCAATCCATCCAACTCACTCTCTTCACTACTCTCATTCCTGGTCAGAGTCCCCCTGTATATCTCAGTGCCAACCTTCTGGGAACACATTTAGCTTAGGGATCATTGCAGGCTCTGGGGAATTGGGGGCCTGAGTTATCACCAGCTCTGGTTTGTCCTCTGCTCTGTTTCTCTTCTCCTTTCCCTCCCCCTCTTGTTTCTTCCATTGTTCTCTTCACAGAGATAACAGCACTTCTTGTTGCTTGCTTTGTTCAGCCTCATCTTGTAACGTTCCCATTTCCTTTCCTTTGTGTTTCTTACAATGATAGGCTGCTTCTGAACACATTCCCAGCACCTTGCACATTATCCCCCTTTCTCTACCATTTCTCAGTTCCCTCTCACAGAGTGGAACTGTTCCTCTGTCTTACTCCAATTATCCCAATTTCCACAGACCCAGCCCTCACAAAATCTTGGAGAAGGACTAATTTCGTGCCTCCATAAATAGCAAGTGGATGCACTACCTTGCCAACTCCACCAATTTGGAGATCAGTCAGGTAGATCTGAGATTCACAGAGCCTCAAGGGCTGNGGACCCACAGCTGACTCAGGCCTGTCCCATTAGTGACTGAGGTAACATCCCCATGGATGACCCACGTTGGGGCAGGCTGTGAGGAGGAAAAGGAAGGAGAGTCCTGGGAAGAGAGAGGGGGGAGGGCAGGAGAAATTATGGCAGCCTGTCCTATGCAACTCATTTGCCCAAAAGCTCAATTCTTTGTCCCTCATGGGCTCTGCCTTGAAATAAAGATGACCTTCCCAGTTTTCCTGCCTCCTCCCCAGGGAGGTGGCAGGATGAGGCCCAGAGAGACCAGGGCAGCCTCAGACTTGTGCTACCCTCTTGCAGCACCACCAGCATCCTGAGAGGGTGCCCAAGAAGCAGAGGCAGATCCTTGTCTTCCCTCCCAAGTCACACACATTGCAGAGCAGAGTCTGCTCCTGCCTCCATCCACAGCACTCATTTACATTCATTCTCATGCTGATACAAGGGCTGAGCATCCTTGCAGGGGCCCTGCAAGCTGGGTTACTCTGTGGTCTGTGCAATAGCCCCAAGACAGCTCCCTTCAGCTCCAGAGGAACCAAATCCTGCACCAATGGCTGGCTCAGGCTGATACAGGAGCAGAGTGTTCTGCCCAGGATGAAAAGATGCAGCGCTTCCCTTTGTACAAACACACAGCTGAGCCCAGCAGGAATGGTCAGGGACCTACTCCTCACCCTGCCTGCTTCAGCCCTGTTCCCATGCTGTCCTGCTGCTTCTCTCCACCCCAGGAGCAGCTGCATTTCAGCACTGTTGCTCCTGGGCAAGGAGGGGAGTCACACTGGAGCCACCACGATGCTCCCCAGAGCCCTCTCTGCCTCATCTTGCAGTTGCCTAGTGCTTTTCTTTATGGCTGCCACACTTGGTTGACCCTAGAGAGATCCAGAAAGCCTTTCCACAGCTGCTCCTCGTGCAGAAGCCTTTGAGTGGGGCAGTGGTAAGGCAGGAGACCATATGCTCCAGCACAGGGGACCCTGAGCCACTCACTGCGATTATCATGGCTGAGATGAACCCTTGTCATGACTGATGGCACCAGTGGGGAGGGGGAAGCAGAGTGCCACAGCACAGGAGCCCTCAGGAACAGGAAAGGAACTTCCCATGATGTGAGAGCTACATAAGGGAAGGGAAGGGAAGGGAAGGGAAGGGAAGGGAAGGGAAGGGAAGGGAAGGGAAGGGAAGGGAAGGGAAGAAAACAGCAATATCTATGGCAGAATAGCCAGAAAGTGCATCTTGCTACTGGGCTTGAGACTGGGGGAAATGGGCAAACACCTTTGTGGAGGAAGAGGAGGAATAAAGGTGCAGGGGGAGCTGTGGAGCAGAATAGAGTCAGGGAGGAGTGGTTTGGGGTGTGCAGGTCTGCCCAGGCACTACAGGAGACAGCCAGGAAAGCCATGCAGCTAAAATGCATCCAGCACAGCACCCAGACCCCCTTGCAGAGGGGAAACTGAGGTACAGAGACATACAAAACCAAGGAGTCATTTTTTTTTTCCCAGGGCAGGGCACACCTGTAGTAAGGAGGAAGAAACTTCAACCCTCAGTCTCAGCCTTTGCACCTCACGAGTCACCTCCCAGAAGGAATCTGTGTGTGTAACCTTGGCCTGAGCCCACGCTGGCACTGGAGGAAGCTTCACCCTGGCAACTGCTGCCAAGCCACCTTCTCTCAGGACTTTCTGCAGCCCTGGCACCAAGCCTGCCCTGGGCTTGTTATTTTTAGCTGCAGGCAGACCTGTCCACACCAGTCACCACTGAAAGCCCAGCCCTTACACACAGGTTTGGTGCAGTAACCCTGGGGGGGAGCACACAGGCAGGCTCTGAGGTCTGCACTGACATAAACACCAAAGGCCCAGGGTGGTGCGTGAGGGGAGAGGAGTGTGGGTGGTGAGCAGAAGCCTGGGCACTGCAGGCACTGCCATCACACACAGTTAGCACACTGAACTGTGAGGCACAGCCCTGGATGTGATTTACCAGCTCAGGGACAGAAACAGCAAGGGAAACAGGAGAAATGGGATGAGAGAGAAGGAAGAGACCCTGGGGGAAAGTGTGAGCAGCTTTGCAAGGCTCCAGACTGGTGATTGGTTTCCTCCTTGTTAATGATTTCAGCTTCAAAATGCTTTTTGAAGGAAAGAGCTTTGTTTGTGCTTGACACAGGACAAGTGAAGAAGATGCCTCCTCTCACAGCTAGTCACTGGAAACATGAGCAGAAGTCAATCTCAGGGGTCTGCAAGAACTCAGGAGTTCCTTGAGTAAACCAGTACAGGGAACAAGGTACATACCTTTGATGGTGGAGTTCCCAGGCAGCCAGACCTTGTTCTGATGCTGCTTCATCCTCCTTTCCCATGTGGGACAGCACTTCCCAAATCGACCCAGGCAACTGTGAGGCTGAAAAACCAACAGAGCCCTGAGCAGTGAGACTGCACATCTCCTTCCCAAGAGCACTGACACCCTCCAACCACCCCCCTGCCAGCTGAGGGGCTGCAGAACCCTCAGCTCAGGAAACCCCACATCCCCCCCAGGAGAGACAAAGCACTCCCTGCTAGCTGCCCTTCCTCCTCTACCCATGGTCTGCCTCTTCCACACCTTCTCCCCAACCTGCACGGGAACTATTTCACTCTCTGAACCAACAGCCACATCACTACAGGGAGGGAGCAAATCACTGCCAGTGCCCAGAGGCTGCCCTGTGTGCCCTGGCAGGAGCATGAGCTGAGCAGCACAGGACCCCAGACCTCCAGGGAAACCAGTCTCAGGTCTGAAGCTATGAACGCTCATCCATAATTCAGAGTGAATCTCCTGGAGCTCTCAAGCAGGTTCAAGAAGCCTCTGCAGAGCCATGAGCCCCTAGTTTGGGTGCTGATCTGGGCTCCTGCTTGGAGCAAAGCGAGAGCATTCCATGAAGAGACAGAGGTGCTGAACCTCAATATTGGCAGCAGTGATATGTCTGTAGCTGCTTGGCAGCTGCTGTGCAAAACAGGGGCTTAATAGGGCATTTCTGTTTCCCTTCCCTGATGTCTCTCCAGGTAACAACCCAGCTCCCACGAGCTTCTAAATGTAAGTGTGCTCTTGGGGGAATTGTGGAAACCTTTTGTCTGATTTGATTCAACTTTTATAGAGAATCCTCTGTGGAGCTCTGCTCTCTGTTTGGAAGCTGACACAGGTTGTCTTGATCATCACACTTTATGGCACCTTAAACTCAACCCTGACAGAGGAAATCTGTGCACACACACTCACCCCAGAGAGAGCCCTTCCTCCTGCAGCGGGCTGGGAGGAGAACAGCCACAGCCAAACCCCTCCAGTCCCACCAGTGAGCCTTGGAATGGTCACTGTGAAGTGAATCGGTGGCAGGAAACACCACAGGGAACAGCAAACTGGGATTCCTCCTTCCTGGCTGCAGCCTACAGCCAGCAAGAAGCTCTTCTGCTGCAGGGAGCTGCAGGCAGAGGCAGCAGGAGGGGCTTTCACCAAGGCCCCAGCCACTGCTCTTGGTCACTCACCATGGGACGTGCCACCCTGACCTGAGCTGTCAGCACAAGGAACAAACAGTCAAATGCCATTTCTCTCATCCACAGGTTTTCCAGGAGGAGCAGTGACAGGTTAATGGGCAAAAAGAGCCCCCCCAAAACAACAAAGAGTGTGAGCATATGAAGTCCTTTTCCACCCCTAGTTTATGCTTCAGCTGCTACCTTGAGACTGGCCCAGAAAGCCCCGTGCCCTTGGCTTCCAGCAGCTCCCGGGAACCTTTCCACCTGGGTAACTCTGCTTCTTGGAGCCCATTAGGCAGGGTAATTTCAAGCAGTTCCTAAGCAAATGCCTGGAGGGGGTCTTTGCAAAGGCATTTCAGCACAGCTGAAATGGGGAGGAGACTGTTAGTTTGGATGCTAAAGAGAGCTGTAAACGACTGCTTTGGAGTGAAGCACCTTCCTTTGAGCTGATCAAGGCACCAGCTCATCAGCAGTCTCCAAGAAGAAACACTTGTGATCCAGCAAAGGGAGCTTAACACCTTTGTGAAAGAGTTTTCATCACTTGACAACACCCAGTTTGGGAGAAATTAGCTCCCAGCCTGGTTCAGGCACAGGCTTTAAAAAGGAGTGCATCCTCTTTGTTTGTCTTTCTTCTGGAAAGATACTTGCAGTGTGTGCTGGGCCCAGCTCCACTGAGATGCCATCTGCCTGAGCACAGCAGCACAGGCTTGCTCTGGGAAGGGCTGTGACCCACTTGTTCACTGAGGTGTTGGTGAAAACGCTGCTCTGCAGCTGTGCTCTCCTGAGCAGCATCCACACCTGCATGGGAGTGATGCCTCCTGACCAAGGGAGCCAGGAGTGAAATTAAAAGAGGGAAGATGAGATCTCACCCAGCTTGAGAGCTG
>WBNH01007892.1:30563-47395 GCA_013401255.1 Urocolius indicus | reverse complement strand
TATATATATGTATATATATGTAACCCCCACAATATATCTACAATGCAGAATTTCAGCTCAAAGCTTTCTATATTAAAACAAAACAAAACAAAAAAAAAGGCTGAAGCATCTGTAATGACAAAGGGAGGAGTTTTTTCTTATACCTTCTAGCAATTCTGGATTGAAAGGTGAAGGACTGTTCTTTACATTGTGGGGAGAAAGCAAAGGGACCCGTCACGTGGTTTGCATTATTACCCAGAAACCTCTCCAGGATCATTTTGTGCTGCTGGAGAGGTGGATGATTCACCGATCTGAAAACTGATGGTAGAGAACTAGAGACCAAATAGCTATACTTGTATCTTGTCATTGATTTTGGCTTTTTTTTTTTTTGGGATTTGTTTTTTTTAATGCCTCCCACTACCCGCCCCCAGCCCACAGCTCTGCCATCAAAGGAGTTTGTCTCAGCTTGCCCAATTTTAACATGATTTAAAAGACAGGAAAAAAAAAAACCCAACCAAAAGCCAAACAACCCACCCTACAGCGATGTTGGTTTCTTGGCTTTTGTTTTTGTTCTGGTTGCAAGGAGCCACATTTTTTACACCCTTGATTTGGTTTGCTGCACTGAGGGTGCTTTGCCCCGGGGCAAAGGGCTGTGCCTAGTTCGTAGCAGGAAGCTTAGCAGTCCTTGATGCCCACCCAGTACAAGAGAAGCTACCGGCCTCTTTGTTTCACGTTGCTTGTGCCCCCATGACAGGAAGGTCTGCGGTGTCCAGGCGTCCAGCAATCCACCTCCAGTGGTCCTTTTAATGGAAAGAAGATCTAGCAGCAGAAATGATGCTTGCAAAGGGAGAAGATGTCTATAGAGAAACTGCTGGAGTCACATGGTGTCTGGAAGAAAGCACGTCTACACCAGTGCATTAAAACAGAAAGCCTCTTTTATGGGAACGTGCATACTAGAAATGGAAAAAAATCAATGGACTAATCTAATCCGTTTCAACCAAAAAACAAGGTACATTCCCGTGGTAGAGCTTTTATCGGATATTAAACCAACACGACATTTGATCTTAACACATATTTAACAAGCAGGTTAATCTGCCCAGGAAAAAATAATGGCACTTGGCACTGGACAGTGTCCCCTATGTTTAAACAGAGATAGTCCAGTTTCACAAAAGACTTAATACTGAGTCACGAGTCACAGAAGGAACGGCTTTGTTAAGGGTGTCGGTAGGCATTATACAGAGAGGAGACGTTTCAGAGCCAGCATCTGATGAGTAACGAGAGGGTGTACACATCTCTCCCTGAGCTTTTCCCAGCCAAGTTTCTTCTTTGTTAACTCGTAGTCATTGCAAGTCCCAGCACACTATGCACTTGACTCCTTTTGCCTCAAAAGACGAGGCATGGGAGTGCGTCTCGGAAAGATGAGCAGCCAGCCTGTCCCTGCTGGGACTCTGAAGGCCTTGGAGCTCAGAAGGTGTGAGACTAGGAGATGCTGAGGGACTTGAGCGAACAAAGGTCCCTTGAAACCAAGGGGTCAGGGAGTTAACTCTGCTCTGCCGTCCTGCTCAAGGGTACCCGAGTTGCGGCTGTGTCTCAGGAGCTGGAGTGAAGAGAGCGTGGTGAAGAAGTGGACATGAATGATCATTTTCTTTTGCTCACTGCAGCTACTGCTACGAGATGGTGAGGGGAAAATAAAAAGAGACAAGAGGAACCTTCTCTGTATGGTGCTCTGAGGAGCCACATGTTATTGTCATGGCCAAGGTGCACACGGCAAAATACAGAGAATGAGAAGCAATCCACCAGTATGAGACCATATGCTCACTGTGTGCGCTAGCAAAGCTCATCCTCAGCACTGGGTAAGGCAGGAAAAGCAAGGAATCTTGAAATCTCACCTGTTGTCCCATAGGAAAAAAGAAATATAGGGGAAATTCTGTAGAACACCTTTAGCAAAAATGTTTTCACCTGCAGAATCTGTCAAAGGGGAAAAAAATAAATGCTGCCTGTTGGAAACTCTTCCAGTTCACATGTAAAGGACATCTTAAGACAACTTCACCGCAGCCATAGAGAAGTGTTTTCAAGGCTGATGCTAGCTGAACTGAAAACTGCCTTTGAATTTGGAGCAGGCTGATGCCACAGAGGCCCTTGCTTCCTGCCAGGTCTGAGTGGTGCAGCAGCGAGTGGTGCAGGTGACACTGCAGCCAGCAGAACTGCAGAGCCTGGGACCTGTCGTGGGACCTGCAGGATCTGAACTGCTCGTGGGCTCTTGGAAGCAAGTAACAGCTGTGACTGGGAAAAAAAGAAAAAGAATAAAACCAGGCTAGAACAGCTGCAGTAGACATATTCCCTTCTACCTCACATCCAAATGGCAGATCCATAGAGAGCAGACACAGAAGCACAGTTCTTGAGCTACAGGAACACTCGGCTGCTCATCTGTGCTAGCAGAGGTAACGCTGTCTTTCCACCAATGTTGACACCCACCTCCCCAGTTTCTCCCCAGTTTATGACCTCCCGATGTAGAATTTGCCAGCAGCAAAGCAGCCAAACTTTCTACCTTTGCCATCAAAGCAAGTGGAAAAGGGAGAGAGAGTCTTATCCTTGGAGACACGGTCCATTTGAACACGGTCCTGGGTAAAGTGGCCCCAGGTGGCTCTGTTTGAGAAGAGGGGTTGGACCAGACAACTTCCAGAGGTCTCTTCCAACTCCAACACCCACAAAGGATTGTCACACTGTGCAGTTCAGTAGGACCACCGTTGCCATCAGCGTGCTAGAAGTCTGAAGCAGGCACCAGCTGGTCAGGTAGGACAGGCTGCAGTTCCTCAGCAGAACAAGTTTGAAACCTTTTAACTGCCTCTCGATCCAAAGAACACTACAGAGGCCCTTTCTGTGAACACTAAGTCGCTGCCACCCCTCCCCGGATTTCAGACTCCACACACGCATTGCCCAGATCTGTTTGTCAGGCTGCAACCATGTGCAAATCCAGAATGCATCAGTTCCAGGTCTTTTTTGGTTGTTTTGGTTTTTTGTTGGTCTTTTTTTTTTTTTTTTTAATAAAATTCTAGTCTCTTTTTATTGATGATGGCTTTTTGGTTTTTAAGGTGTGGGGCTAAGGGACTGAATCAAATGAATGTAACAAAACAAAAACAAACAAAAAAAGCCTATTCTCAGGGCCAGTGAGTTGCAAATAATTTTTAAAATGCCTGTAATTACATCATCTCAATAAAAAAATTTAATATAAAAGTGGGAATGCCAAATTTTGTTGGTGCAGTCATTGCTATGAGGTCCTTTCTTTTAAAAAACTGTGGTACCCAAGTATCTACAGGGCATAGCAGTTGTTTTCAATCAGGAAAAGAAACTTGCAGGCTTCCCATGCCCAAAATATATATGAACAGTACCTGGATCTTCCCAGGGAAGTGTTGCTTGGAAAAGTTAAGGATGTCCCTTGGAATACTTACTTCGCCACCTGCCCTGAGAGAGGAGCAGAGCACCCGACTAATGCCCAGATGAATGTACCTGATTCTTCTCTTGGAAAGGATCTAGGACTGAAAACCAAGGTGAGGCGATGACTGTGGCATCTTTTTTTGACCAGCTGAACAGGCCGAGTCAAGGAGCTCGAGAGCAAAATGTTTTCCTGTTCATCTTTGCAAACCAGCCTAGAAACCCTGCTGCTAACATTCTGATCTTCAAGCACAGTGAGGACCTTCACCTCTAACCAAGTGAGGCACAGGACACACATCTAGTGGTCTCAGGTGGGAGCACTCTGTGGCAGGTTAAATCATTTGGATCCCAGCTACAGTTTAGGATGGCCCCATGATAATCTGGCTCATCTGTGAGTTACCCACTCGGCTGCTCTCTGCTTGGTATTTGATCTTGGTCTTCTTTAATTGCTGTTTTAAAACCACAAGGCAAAGGAGTAAGCATAAAACAAACCCTTCTCTGAACCAAGACATCAAGCACAAAGGAAACAAAAGGTGTGTTGCTCTGTAATCCAGGTAATTCAGTCCCTTCAGGCCATTTCTCTGTTTCAGAAAAGGAAATAGATCTATCCTACACCCTTACTGTGCACTCTGAACAGCAGCAAATGCTGTAGGTTGAAGGCATATGGAGGAAGTTCTCGGTGGTTTTGGCTAGCTCTCCAGTGAGGCTTAGTCTCAGCTCACAAACTAGTCTTGATCCCAGAGAGGCTGATCAGAGAACATCCTTTGAAGGCTGCAGGACAGAAAAGGCTGAGCTGCACATGCCCAATACATCTGCCTCTCTCGTTTTCAAAATCAATTCAGCTGTAAATGGAAGCTACTGAGTCAACAGCAGAACAGAGACCATGGCTGACACACGCAGGTGTCGGCCTCAGCTACCACGGGCATGACGGTGCATGTACCCCAGTGCTGACCGAGAGATTCTGCAACGGTGTGAAAGGGGACCTCAGTGACTGTCCATGCACCCCCAGGACTTATAGAAGCTGCTGGTAAGGTACTGACAAGAGTATTATTATGTAGAAACCCCTTTTAAAATAATACTTAGCAGAGAGGTTTTTCACTTCTCCCAGACGAGACTATACCTGTGAATCACGAACAAGCGAGCACGGGCTTTTTTTATCCCCTCAGTGACTTCTACTGATTCACACAATCCAGTTTGCAACCCAAGCAGCTTCTGAGCAACGCAGAAAGAACCACCTATGCAAGGTGTGAGGGCACAAGGAGGGAGAGGAGGCACTACCACTGTATGAGGCCACAAAGGAAGCATGCTTCATTGATCACCTGAAAGAAAGGATTGGTGTGGTGTTGTTGTAAATATTCTAACAGCACAGGAGCAGGTGGATCTACTGCAGGTCAATGCTTTCCATACTGAAGGGATCTGCCGGCTACACAGGACTCACTCTGAGCACCACCTTTCCCAGCTCTGCTGAAGACAGCAGCATCCCTTCTGTCCCCAGGCAAAGCCCGGCAGAACAGGAAGTTGTGCCCAACTACACCCACCTGATCGGAGAAAGGGGCTCTGCTTCATGAGCTGCTTCAGAAGAAACACCTGAATGCAGGCTGCCATACTGCCAGGCCCAGCAAGGAGGAGGAGGAGGAGGCTGGAGAGAAAGGAAGGAAAGGGATGCAGCCCAGTTCAAGCTTTCCCCTCACTGGACAGCCCCCTAAGAGTATGCAAGAGAGTCACGCGACTCTGGAAGATGAGCTTCCCAGCACCTTCTTCCGAAAGAGGCAAGGATATGAGGTGCCAAGAAATCATTGCCAGGGCAGCTGCAACTGTAGTGCAAAACATGACAGGACTGGGCTCGCTGAGAACAAAATCACATCAGTTTCTTCATTCCAGCTGTTCCTACCTGTTTTCCCTAACCAACTAAAAAATTATGTCATTTTGCAGCCAAGGTGGAAAAAGAGGCGCAGGAGCCACCTTCCCACCTTCATCACCACTCTTTCCTCATCTTGCTGCCTTAAAAGAAGGGGAGAGGGGTATGGATGCTCAGCAGCCTTCTGTCCCCTACACAGAGAGATGCCGACCGCTGAGCATGAGGGCGCCTGCCCCATGCCAGCCCCCTCGCTGGCTCCCTCTCGCTGGCTCCAACAGTGGCAATGCCACCAGTGAATGAAACAGCCATTGTCCTCCTCTCCTGGGGCAGCCGCCCTCTGCTCAGAAGGATGGCACTAACAAGGCTTAACGACCATCTTCCATGTTCATTGGGGCAACCTATTCCCTTCCTAAGCTGCCCTCCTCCCACCAGGTGCCCCTGGTTACATTGCCCTCTGAAAGGTAAGGCTTGGGTTGTATGTGATGCTTCACACTGCAGGACACCAGTTTCTTGTGATTCTTGTCAGACTGAGGCAGGCTAAACATAAAAATGGGGGGGGGAAAAAAAACATAATCTGGCAATTGCTATAAAGAATTGGACCATGTTTGCTTCAGTGCTGTCTGCCAACAAAAGTGAGTGCACACACCTCTGCCAGCCTCAGCAGAGCATCCATATATTCCAGCATAAGAACCAGATTGAAACACCAAGGTAGCACCTGGCAGAGCCTCCTTCTGTGACTGCACTGAGCTGGCTCCCACCAAATACAACCAAAATTTAGGGGCAATAAAAGAAAACAGAGTGCCCTCCTGTAAGACAATAGAGGCCGTTAGGACCGATATGATCAGTTGCAAAACCTGCAGGGACACATCAATCTTTCTGCCTCCTGCAAACACCTGTGCATAAAGTTTCTCAGCATCTCAAAGTGCTGGAGAACAGCCGCAACAGGAAGAACGATAACTGTGCAGGAATTAGAATTGATCTCCTGCCGCTTGATAAACACTCTTAGCCTGGGGTTGTTGACTTGAAGTCAAGCTCTGCTAAATGGACAAAGATTTCAAGTCAACCCTTCCCGGTGTTTGACAAGGTAAAGGGAAGGAACTGGAGTGACGACAACTCAAACAAAGCAGGTATTGTTTCCCTCTGTAAAGATGTGAGTACATGACCCATCAGAAATAGGTGAGGAAAAGAAGCAGGGGTAGCATGAAAGCCAGCTCAAGGAAAGAGTTGGTTGAGATGATCACAGAGATGAAAGCTGGGAATATTCACCACAGGCCTTCCCAAAGGCAGGGCCAAGGTCAGTGACTTCCGCTTGGCTAACGCACGCTTGCAGGATAGGAACCGGGCTCGATTCAAAGACCTGCAGAACGAGGACTCCACCTCCTCGGTACCAAAGGTTAATTGCTCACTGCATTAAAATCCATCCCTTCCTTTCCGCTTCTCCATTCATTAGCTCTCATTGTTCTTTCCTTCACTAAATCCTGTGAACCATAGTATTCCCACCCATATACAAAGTTCCTTACTGGCTGCAATTGCTACAACTCAGAGTTTTCTCTTTGTTTTTTCTTTTTTCCAACTACATAAGCAGAATGCAATGGAGGAACTGAAGCTGTCGTACAAGGGCTTCCTGGAACGGTCTATTCCCAGCTCAGATGGCTGCAAGGCTGCAGCCAGACTTGTTTCTTGGGGTGCTGACTGTGCTGGTCCTGCAGAGAAAACACCAGAAAGAGCATCAGTCTCTTGGGAACTGGCTAATATGAAACAGAAAGGAGAAAAGGAGAATACCATGTCGAGGTGCTGTCTTAGTCCCATGAGAGCCCCGGTAACCCAACAACCATGCTCCTTTCAACCCTCCAGCTAGAGTGAGAGATTTTCTCCCCGTCTGGAAACAGCCCTGGGGATATTGCCTGCAAATGCAGTAGCAAATACATCAGCAAAAGACGCTGCCTGTTCACTTATTTCTTTTCAAAATGTTCTTGTCATAGGTGAATGCTCTCGGAAACAGGCTGTCTCACAAACAAAGGTTTCTTCCTCTTCACATGCCTCCCTAGCTCACCTCCCAGTTCACTCCTAAAAATTCAGTGGAATCAGCAAGCAAAATCAAATTTCATATAGCCAGGACTTCACCCAGCATTCGGTTCCCACAGTCTAAACTGCTGCTGCTCAATGTTACACATTACAGGAGGCAAATGGGCCAGACAGATCTGCCGTTCCAGCACTAACAATTTCATGCATGAAGAAACAATACCTTTCCTTTGCTACGGCCAATGGAAATTTGGGCTGTATAAAAATCTGTGCAACACAGACATCTGAGTGGTGTCCCTTGAAAATATCCTACCCAGGAAAACTTGAGCATTTGCTATAAAAATAAAACTTAACCCCCACAACCAAACTCCTCAACCAAGCCAGTTCTCACCACAGAGTGAAAAAACGTGATAATTTGTTTTGATAGTCATTTGCAGAGACCTGGATGCAGTGCTGACATCCATCAGCTCCCAACAGAGTTGAACTGATGGCACAAAATCAGCCTCAGACCCAGTTACCTAGGGCTTAAGCGTCTGGGGTTGTCAAGTCGTGTGTTTTCCAATTAGAAGAGGTTCATTAGAAATGTTTTCACACCAAAAGATGAGTCTAGTGTACAAAAGGGTAACACTTCAAAAAATCAGGCCATCTCAAGACATAAGAATATATGTCCCTATTTCCAAAAGGACTGATTAACCCACAGTTTTCACTGTGGTCGGTCAACAGGAACCACCAGTTTTGCATTTGGAAACCGGACTGCTCCTTTAGGCTCCTACATCCATTGGTTGTTTCTTTGCACACATTACTAGGGGTACCTTGCATTGGCTCAGATCTATCAGCTTTGCAGTGTTCTTTGCCCACTTACACACACTCAGACAGCCTCTTTGGGGCCCCGTTCCCCATCTTTGCAGGAGCCTGGCTTAGGGAGCAGTGCTCGGGGCGGACAAGGGAATGGGCAAGTGACACCCCTTGGAAAAGTTCAGGTCAATGGCTGGGCTCCATGGAGGGAGGGCAGGAGCAAAACACAAGTGCTATTGGAGATACCCAAGACATCTGCACAGGCCTGGTGTGACATGCTGGAGACATGCATCTGGTTTCCCAAACATTTCTGCTTTGGCAAGTACAGATGACAAAGACACAGTAGCAAGGGAGGATAAAGCCATCCTTTTTACCTTCATGGCAGGTGACCTGACAGAGACCTTTTCAGGTGATGTTTGAGAGAAGAAATGGTGAGTTGCCTTGGGATGCACTCAGCTCTCATACTCTAGACATCAGCAAAAGGGTTAAGGGAAGGGTCAGTCCCATAAGTGTAGCTATCTATCTGTGTATTTCAAGTGTAGCATTTCAAGTTGCACCAGGAGAGCTCTAGACTGGACATTAGGAAGAACTTTTTCACTGAGAGGGTTATTAAGCACTGGAACAGGCTGCCCAGGGAAGTGGTGGAGGCGCCATCCCTAGAGATATTCATAAGATGCATAGATGAGGTGTTCAGGGATATGGTTTAGTCTAGTGATGGTCTTGGCAGTGTGAGGTTAGTGGTTGGACTTAAAGGTCCTTTCCAACCATAATAATTCTATGATTCTATGATCTGTGGCTGAAGCAAACATGCACAGCATGGGAAGGGACGGAGGGCGAGACGCCTGGTCCTTGCTGAAAACCAAACAACAGAGCATGGCCATGGGTGTGAGACTCCAATTGCAAAAGGGTAAATATTTATCTGAAAGAATTTTAGAAAGAAGGAAACATTTTTCATTTGGTTGTAAGTCTTTCAGGAAATTATTCGTTTTTCCAATGAAAACATTTTCTTTGAATTCAAAACAACTGTTTTTCTCCCAGCTTTTGTTTACGACAGAAGGAAGGGTTTCAGCTCTGCCCTTTTTCATCCGTCCTCCACAAAATGTCAACGAAGCCTCAAGTCTTAGGTCTAGAAGTTGTTTTTTTGGAAAGAAAAAAAAAAAAAAAGAAAAGAACAGAAAGTTCTGTGAGGCCTTGCTGAGTAGCTATAGCTGCTGCTGCAGAGAGACATCCTTCTCCTCTCTACCTGTTGGAGACGGGCACCATGTTATTCGTAATGAGCTCATTAGAGCCAAAGGCTAAAAAAAAAAAGCAAAAGGGAGAAAAACAATTGATTCACCACTTCAAGCTCTATTTAAGCAGTCCTAGTCAGAAAATTTGCATCTTCTGTCTCTAGTTCACTTTCACTTTTCCCACCTTGCTAATTGATTAAGCCCAACTGGCAACAAAGGACCACGATCAGCCATAAGTACCAAGGGTCTTTGGAACGTCAGTTGCCGCTTGTAGTCCCAGCCAAAACAGACAAGACTACTCAGCCTGGGGAAGAAAACAGAAATTAATTTAATCCACCACCAACCAAAAAAATAAAACCCATAAACTTAACAAACAGAAAACAACGGAGTGGTACAATGATGAAGGGCACAACCAGCCCTTTAAGACCACCTTCCTTCCACCCTTCCCCTCTTCCCAGGCTCAGAGCCCTGATCCCGGTGTCTTTATCTCCTTTCCTGATGAATGTCACATGAGGGCAGGGAATAGGGGTTTCTGTCAGCCTTTTGCCTATGGCTCCTGTCTCTTCTCAAGGCAGACAGACTCCTCACCGATCCTCCCTGCTCCAGCACAGGGTCCCTCACAGGCCAGGCAATCCCTGCACAGGCTGCTCCAACGTGTGTTTATCCCGAGGGCTGCAGCTCCTCTCTGCCTCCTGTGTGGGTCTCTGTGGCACCATGGCCGTCTCCTGACACAGTCTCCTGCCTCTCCAGGCGCAGTCACCCAGAGCTGCTGCTGGCTTTCAGGCCTGCCATTGCCCTCCATGGGTTGCAGGGGCACAACTGCATTCTCACCATAGGCTGCAGAGGGGTCTCTGGTCCAGTGTTCCTCCTTTCTTCCTCCTTTTGACAGTGGGGTCCACATGGTCACCTCCATCTTGAACCACTCCTCTATCTCCTCTTCCTGCTCAGATTTCCCTTCTTCAGTAGTGATGACAGAGGTGCCAGATTGGTCTGGCCGGGCTGGAGCTGTGTCCACCTCAGAGCTGGAGGATGTTTCAAGAACTGTTTACTGGGACCAACACTGCAGCTCCCTCCCCCTGTGATCAAGCAAAAAAGTGTCTCCACACAAACCCATGACAATACTTTTTTATGTAACATTGACGCTTTCTTGGGTCTGGGTCACATGCACTCTGTATGCAATAAGTGAGCAATTTCCAAAGTCCACCAAAAAAATTGTCCTGTTGTCTTTTGCACTTTTGCCTCCTGTTTCAAAGCAGTGTAGCCAGCATCACTAGAAAAACCACAAAAACAATATTCACAGGCCTTGTGCTATGACTGTCGGCTAGTAACCCAGTCTATGGCTAAGCCCATCTTCCCCAGAGAGATTGTTCCTCACAGGAGACATCTGCCCCTGCCCTCCACCAGGACTCAAACCAAGAGGTGTTACCTCCAGCTTCACAGATTCTCTCAGCTGCTGTGGTAATAGCATGACCAATAAGGCAAACTGTTTGCTTGTAATTGAAATCTTATGAGTGTTGAAACAAAATGAAATTGCATAGAAATGTCGGGCTACAGACCCAGGAACTGTCCCTGAGGGTGCAGGCCACCTTCTGCATCTGCGGAAATGAACAGCATCTTAACATGCAACCAAAATGAGAATATGTCACGGTAAATCCATCCAAATGTGGGAATGGATGTGCCTATCTGGGAGAGAAGGGGTGTCAGCCCACCAGCAAGCATGAATTGTTACAAACCAGCGGGAGACAACAGGCTCCTTCCAGGAGCAGCTGCACAAAGGAGAGGCACACACAGCTGTGACTGAGGCTAACAAGGGGGGGAGCGGAAAACGGACAGAAGTATGGTAAAGAACCAGCTTCCCAGCTCTAACCATGCCCGTGACCCAACCTCTGGAGCAAGCAACACAACCTGGCTTGCCCTAACTGACAGCAAGGAGCCTCTCTCCCGTATCTTCAGCCACAAATGTTAGTCTGGTAAACCCAGCTCTTCCCACGTGTTCCCACCGTCCTCCCTGTGCCAGCACCATCCCTTTGGCAGCCACCATGCACACTGGCCCAGGGGAAAACAACGTGGACAGACAGAAGAGGCTGGTTTTCAGCTGCTTCAGCTCCACGGTCTGACTCACCACCCAACCGCACAAACGGCAGTGCTGCTGCAAGATGGACAGTGGGAACATGCATCTCAAAGTGGAGAGAAGAGCAGTATGCTTAAGGCAATTGGGAAACCACAGCCCAACTAAGATCCCTGCTTGGGCCAGCTCTCTGTAGCCATCTGTTTCCCATGGAGCTCCATGCTGCCCTTTTCTTTGTGTTTTCTGCCATCTAATTAACCATCTCTTCCCAACGTAGCCTCACAGCAATTTGCTTTCAGTCAAACCAGGCTGGAAAACTTGTGTTTCTGGGGCATGTCATAGAACCACAGAATGGTAGGGGTCAGAAGGGACCTCTAGAGATCGTCCAGTCCAACACCCCTGCCAAAACAAGTCCACCTCAATCAGGACACAAAGGAGCATATTCAGGCGGGTTTTGAGAACCTCCAGAGAATGAGATGCCACAGCCTCCCTGGGCAGCCTGTGCCAGGGCTCCCTCACCCTTACAGTTTTCCCTTGTGTTTAAGTGGAAATTTTCGTGTTCCAGCTTTTGTCCGTTGCTCCTTGTCCTGCCACTGGACACTACATATGTCACGGTCTTTGCAGAATGCAGAACAGCAAAGCTAGTGGCTGCCCTGCTGTCTGAGCAGGTGCAGGCAGCTGGCTGATGTGCTTCAAAAAAGCTCCTATGTGCACAGCTCTCCGAGGCTTTCAGCTGTAGCCCCAACTATTTATTTTCTCCCTTTCAGCTATGCCCCCCTGCAATTGTTCTTTGCAACCATCTGACAGCAGCCAACAAACCCAAAATGTCTGCTTCAAAAAAGCCTATAGCTTTCTGTCTGGGGGTTTAATGCCTTTTGCAGCTGGGCAGAAGAACAAGAGCAGGGCAGTGGAACATCAAAGACAGAGGCACAGGACACTCCCATGGTCAATGTGGGAAGCCCCAGTTCCCACGGCCAGTGCTGGCAATGTCCACTGGCTCTGCCCCTCTACTCACCAGGGAGCACCACGTCTCCCCAGACAACGCCATTGCCCTCCGCTGGTGGTCTCCTGTGGCAAGATCACCCTATGTTTAGGCTTTAAAGAAGAGGCTCATCCTTTTCAAGATAAAAATCCACCAGAAAGAGAGTTCACTTCAGTGCAAGTTACATCTGATTATCCAAAACACATCACAGTCTCCCGGCTGCTTCCTTGGCACTGCCACACGCTCTTCCAGCCCCCTCCAAAAAACAGCCCTTTCGTCTTGGATAAGGAGTTGGCCACAGAAATAACAACCTCCACACAAGATTGCTGTAATTCCCAGGCTCTGAAATCCCCAGGATATTCACTTGCCAGCTCCCACCACTATTTTCATCTTCACAGGCTCAGTGAAGATGAGCTGGGGGAAGATGATGGATGTTGCAAGCTACATGGGTGTTGCTCTGCTCACAGAAGTAGTGGGGACTTTCCTAATGTCCCCGAATGCCCCTGAGCAACTCCCTCTCCCCTTGAACCCTTCTGGGCCTTTGCTGCATGGTGAAGTCCAAGAAAAAAAGCTGAGGGGATTTTGTGGGGGAGGGTGTTCAGTTTCATCATTTAGCATCATGTGAGGAGCTCCTGTTCCCACAACTTCACATGGCAGCTGCCTCCAGAAATCCCCTACGCGTGACCACTGGCTAGTGCGGACAGCACGCAGGCGGCAGGGCCACGCCAGGATGAGGCCTCTGGCCTGAGCGCTTCTCCTGGTGTGCACCTCAGCACCTCTCTTGGATTTGACTCAGCCAAGCACATGATGAATCCCTTTGCCAAGCCAACGATGCAACCGAGTAGTCCTGGTCCCTCCTTTCTGTTTCTTCTCCTAAACGTTATTTCATTCATTAAGGTAATTTAACCCTGCAGGCTGCTTGGGATTTTTTTGCACCTTTGCACAGATGGTACACTAGGTGTGCAAACCTTTGCCTGCGTTTATGGTCGACAACTGCAGTCTCCTCTTCTGAGCCCAACAGAAAAGCACGAGCGCTTGCCAAAGACAAATTGTTTTCGTTTCTCTTCCCTCCCCCTACAAGGAGGTGAGAAGGATATGGCAATAGGTGTTGTACTTCCCACCCACATTTTTTCTCGCTGCCAAACACATTGCATCAGGAACAATTAGAAAATTTTTCTTTGTGTGGGCCCTTAGACTAGATGTAAAATGCAGAAACATTTTTCTTCTTAAAAAAAATAAAAAACAAGGAAACCAAAAAACCAACCAGCGCCTCCCGTGTGATCTTTGGATCAGCTTTCAGGGAGCTGGTTCAGCTCTACTAGTGGGATAGCTACCGCCACAGATGCAGAGCTGATCTCTCAGCCGTAGGAAGGGAGAAAAAGATGCTCAGGGGCTGTTTATTCCATCAAGGAGGCAAAGACACAAGGAGAAAGAGGTTTTTGAAAGTTACAGCTGCACACACTCACCGCAGAAGGAGACTGCGGGAAACCCAGCCTAGGTCTGCAATAGCTTCTGCTTCTGCCAGCACCGATGTGTTGTTCTCCAAAGCATCTTCCCAGGAAACAGGGCCCTATAAACTCAGTGTGACAAACTGGCACAGCAAGAATCAAACCAGATTGACATTAATCAAACACCCAACCCAGGACAGGAACTGTAACATCCATTACCACCATTAGGTGCAGAAGCACAAGCTCAGCAGACATCAGCCTGGGAGCATAGCTAAGATCAGCACATGGTGCTTATCAGACAGACTGAAGGCAAGAAGTGACAGTTCACATGCAGACACCGAAGCAGGTTCAGGCAGCGCCCTTCCAAAGCAGCACCCTTGGCTGGAAGAGGTGCTTCATCTGCGATCTGAGCTGTGTCTTATGATGTATGGTCCAGACAAAGGAGAGTGCATGTATAACCCTCTCCAAGCAGTTGCAGCAAGTGTTTCAAACAGTAGCTTAATTTTGTTTCATGCAGTCACTTTAATGCTAGTTAGTGCTCGGCCCTGTCCTGCACACCTACACAGAGCACCTACACAGGGTGCCCAGTGCCACCCTGCCCACGTACAGCAGCACATTACAGGAGTTCCAGTTAGCAGTAGCTGAACTGCAGGGCTGTAAGTTTGTACTCTCCGGATGTACCTGGAACCAAGAATTCGGGTGACGTGGGGCCATGAGCTGCCAGGAACTGCAAGGGGGATTGGCAAGGGCACTGCCAGATGCGTTGGCTAGGTCTGGCTAGCGGTGAGGCCAGCGAGACAACATTCAGCCCCAGCTTCACGTCCAGGACCCCCCAGGAGGCTGGCATCTGGCATCCTGACTGAAGCCAGGTTTTGCCCAGGATCAAATACACGCAAGATCTTTGTCAGGGAGCTGAGGCTGTGATGAGGTGGAGCTGAGTGAGGCAGAGGCTCTTTCCTTACTGCTTGTGTGCATCCTCCTCCAGTCCCCAGCCAAGGGCTGAGCCCAGCAGCCTGCCTTCACCCCTGAGCTGCTGTGCCTGTGCCAGGCTACTCCCCCCACCTTGCCAAGGGGCCTCTGGGGTCCCGCGCTCTCCAGCTCCAATGTGCCCCCACCCAGCATGGAGTGGAGGTGGCTCCAACGAACAGCAGACACCCATCTATCATAGCAGGGTTATCGCTTTCTACCCTCTGACACAAAATGCTCCTCACCTTGCTGCCAGAAACCCTAACCACATCACAAACAAGAAGGAATCTACAGAAGTATTCAAAACATCTGGATGTTGTGCCACCAGCGCAATTACATCCACGCTCACTTTCTCACACAGCGCCTGGAGGGAAACTGACTGCATGGCAGGGCAGAAGAGGACATGCCATGGTAATCTCGGTTTTCTAATGGCCCAGATTCATGTTGCAACCTCTGAAACCATCCTTAGCATCAGGCTTTGCCCCAGGAGCCTGGTCCAGCCTCTCCCAGGTGGGCTCCTTCTCTTTGGAGACCAAGCCATGCCAGATGTGGCCCTGCACCCATGAGGGGCTGCAATGCCTTGAGCTTCCTCTCTGTATACCGGCTTTTAGCTGGTTTTTTGGAGCCCAGGCAGAGCAGCAGCTGAGCCAGGCTGCAGAATGCCTCCTGGGCATGGCTGGCAGGTTTGTGCTTTAAGAGAGAGCTATACCCACCCCTCCTTCTCTGCCAGGCTGAGCCCCCTGCTTGGGGAGGCACAGGCAGGCAGCCCACCCTGGGCGAGTGAGGACATCGGCACAGCTCAGCTACTTGCAAGCTCTCTCTCCCTCACAGCCTGCCAGAATGGGTGTATCAGCTCCTTCCGTCCCTGTGAACGCTACAGAGCAGGGTTGTTCCAGCCACCCTCCCTGGGGCCAGGGGACACCTGCGTGCTAGTGGCACATCCCATGGAAAGTTTCTCATGGATCTTGTTTGCATTAAAGGGAGTTTGCCACAGTGTGACCGTGCTGCAGCAGCACCTCAACCTTTGTGACATCTTAGAGGGTGTGAAGGGAGTTTCCAGCAGCCCTTTGGGTGTGCTGACCAGGTACACGCTGCCCACACCACCTGCGGTCTGGCATGGCTGGCCTCACAGGGCAGCTGGGCTGGCCCAGCCTGTGTGCTGCAGTCTCCTGCCTTGAACCAGCATGTAAAAAATCCACTTGGAAATTCCCATCACCACCCCAATACTCACTTTTATTTCCCGCTTCAGAAACACAACAGGAAATATACCGCAAAAGAGGCATTTAATTCATCACATTCCAATGTCCAATCTTTTCTATCACTGGCACCAAATTTCCAGCGAGGGAGTGGAGATGAGGAATAACGCAGCTCTGAAGCCAGGGAAGAGATTCCTGCTGGAGGGCTGCACAGGAGCTCCCCAGCTCTCCTGCTGCCTGTTAGCAAAGTGCCAAGCCAGCATCCAGCAGCTCACGTTACCTCCCGGTCTCTTATTCACCTTTTGGCTCCCGTTGCTTTCACTGCCTTTGGACAAGGCATATATTCACTCGATTATCTTTGCTTCTAGCTTATTTGCAGCCCACAAATACCTTTTTGTTCCAGCTGCTTTCATTGCTTGGTAGAAATAACGCTCTTTGCAGCACGGGTAAGCTTGGCTTTACATAGCTGCATGGTGCCTAATAAAATTGAGCCCTGCTTACGCACTGGAGTTCCTAGAAGTTCATTCAATAGCAATAAAGAAACACTTGGCAACTTAGCTACCAGGCTGCAGGTTGCTGTCCAGTGTATAAATCAGTAACCAACTAGATGAGACTAAAATCCCGGATTAGGCTGGATACATTATTTTTGTGAATACTGTATTTTCTGGGGAAAAACAGTATTTCAGGTGAACTGGTAAGAGCTGTAAGTTCAGGTCAAGTCATCCAATCAGTTGAAAAAAAGCAGAAGGAAATTAGTAGCATTGAAAAAAGTTTAGTCTGGCATACTCAAAAATTATTAGTTCTAGAAATGTTAAATAGAAACTATTTCACCATTTTGGTTTTTTTTTTTTACTTTG
>WBNH01007892.1:0-30512 GCA_013401255.1 Urocolius indicus | reverse complement strand
TCCCTGCAGAAGCAGGTTCATCTAGATCAGGTGGCATAGGAACATGTCCAGATGGGTCTTGAAGACCTCCAAGGAAGGAGACTCCACAACCCTTCTTGGCAGCCTGTTTCACTGCTCAGTCACTCTCATCGTATCTAGAGGGAAACAAAACATCCTGATCTTCTTTGCCTCGAACCATCACATCTCCCCAGGACATTCACCAGAGCCACTGAGCAAAAACATGATCACCTCTCCACTGGGTTTTGCAAACACTAAGAACAACTTACAACACGTCTTCAAGTACTTTCGGTGTGGGCAACAGAGAATTGTTGTCCATACTAGAGAATTTACTTGAGATGTTGAGAGACATATGATGGACAAGGAGAGTCAAAAGTAAAGCCCAAGTCCTTCGATATGCATTTTCCTGTCCGTAACACAGTGAGTGTGGCTGTCACTGACTAGGGTGCTTTTTTTTCTCTTGCTAAATGATAGCTTCACTTTCTTCCCAGGATCCATTCAAGGAACGCTTTAGAGTAGCAGCATTATCAACATGGGAAAATTAAATGCAGAGAGATTTCTGAGCTGCGTTTACATAATAAGTAGACTGCAAATTTGGGGCGCCTGTGTTTTTGGCTGCCCGACTTCAGATACCCGCAGCCTGATTTGCATGAGTATTATGCACCCAGAACTCCTACTGAGATCAAAAACTCAAACTCATTTCTTCTGCAAAAACAGGTTGCTGGCATCTGAAAATGAAGGCACGCAAACTCAGCGCATTTTCCCAAAACCTGGATCCGCACCCCTCGTCCAAAACTGGCCACTGAGTCAGATGCAGAGTTCAGCTTCAGCAGTTCCTGGCAGAATCCTGCCCCATTTCCACCTCATCAAAAAACCAGTAAAATCCCTCTTAGTGTTTTGTTTGCTGTCTGTTGTCCTCTGCTCTCTGGTTTGGTTGTTTTTTTTCATCTCCCTGATTTGAGACATTTCTTCTAGAGCCCAGCAGGACTAAAACTGCTGCATGTTCTCTGTGGGCCACTTGTTTTGCTGAAGAGCAACTGAAGTTGAAGGAGGAGCTCATCTAGTCCGTGGGCTGTGAGATGAGTGCTGACCATGCTCAGCAACCCCAGGGTTATCAAGCTCCTTTCTTTTTCTGCCACCTTTCTGTCAGAAAGCCACGGCTGACAGAGGCAAGCATGGACAATGAGCCATCAGTCTGTGGCCAAAAGAAAGAAAGAAAGTGTAGCAACATTTCCTGCTTTTCGGGGAGCAAGGTGGACTCCAGAACATTTTGCACTCACTGTCTGCACTGTTTACCTGTGGGGTTTTGCTGTTGGCTTGTTTTGGTGTGCTTTTTCAAGTGGATGGAGGTGTCTGATTTGCGTCAGTGAAGGAGCCCACACTGACAGAGTCTGGAAAGGGCAATGTCATCCCCAGGTAGTCAGCCTAACAATGACTGGGCTCCATCCAGCTGTGGCAGGACTGCCAGGCGGTTGCTTTCATGTGCTTTTTGTTTCATGTTCACCACTCTGGCATCTGAGCAGTTTGCATCTTGGTTCAGCAAAGGTTTAACCACAAGAGTTAAGGGGAAGGACGAGAGGCTCAGTGCTTTACGGAGGCTGGGATACAGAAATGAGCTGAGCAGATTTCATCTAGCCTTGCTTTCGACTCTGATCTTCATCAAATGCAGCTAGATAGGCAGGGAAATCTGCCGCAACCCATGGAAAGGCAGTGATGGCACCAGGACAGCAGTGCCTGGCGGGGGCTGCGCTGGGCTGGGCTCCAGCTGCAGATGCCAACAGTGCTGCAGAGGGACCATGTCTGAAGATGCTCATCAGTTTCACCTCCTTTGCCTTTGTGGCAGGCAGTGTTAAAAGCCACGCTTCCCTGTGGTAGAGGTACAGCAGACAGAAAGCCAGGAGAGGACGTTAAGAAAAGAAATCTAATCATTTATAAAAAGCAGCTTAACCCAGGTGGTCATAGGTACTCTGACAATCTGTTCTGGGCAAGAATTCTATTTCCTGTGAGTTCTTTCACTTATGTCAGTCTGTGTTTCAAATCAGCTTTGACACAACCTCAGTGACAAAGGCTTTGAAGTCTGAACTAAATGTGCTACAGAGATCATTATTCATAACCACTCAGATGGAGAGGGAATATTTTCCTTTTGAAAGGTCCTGCCAAACCTGTCCTGTGCTTTGTTTGCTTTCAGAGGCACCAGGGTCATTCTTTGGGAGGAAAGAGGATGGAGGAAAGAAAGGGCGATAACAGTCTAGCAGGGAACGGCCTTCAAAAATCACTGATCAAAAATTCCCTAATTGAGAAAGTACAGAGACCATCCCAGCTGGAAACCACTGCTTTGTAAAGACTCCATCCAAAGGACCTTTGTGCAGCACATTCCCCAGGGAGCAGTCCTGGGCCCAACGCCGCAACACCTTCAGCCACATCTGTTTCACCAAGAGTTAAGCTGCTGTTCTTTGTAGGTCAATGGTTCTATTTGCAGTGGCAAGGTGCAACCCAAACAGCCAGCGTTTACATACTTGGAGAGCATGAATCCAAGCCAGTCCCCAGGGAGAGCAGCAAATCACCTAGGATTTTACAGCATAGAGATCGACAGCGCTGGGTCTGCCATACATAGGTCTCCAGAATGGCTTTGAAGATGTATCATTTTTACATAGGAGTTATGAGAACAAGTTCTGGCTAAAGTTCTGTGTAACAGTCATTTCAAATGCCTCCAGGCTCAACCTGCTCCTGCTAAAGTCCCTGGAAAGACTCCAAGGCAGCAAGCCGAGACCCTTGCTGACTGTGCCTACTCTTCTTTTAGTGCCTTTCCTCTGTTCATTTGTCCTCCACTTATTGCTGCTTTTTCAATATTTTCTTTCTGAATATTTCTGTTGCTGGGTTCAACTAAATTTTCTTCTGGCACAGTGTCATTCCTTAAAACATTGTCAGTGTTTGTTTCCAGAACGCACCCTCTGCTCTTCTCTGGATTTGTCTCTCTTTAGGGTCTTCTCCTCAAGCTTTTTAAGTATCATAACTGGTCCTTCTCTCACAGACTCCCATTTTGTATCACTCAAATGTGTCTTTCCTTCGTGGTGGCTTCTACCTGCCTGCCTACTCACAAACACTTGTCTGATAAGCATCATATTGCCTCCTGCTGCTACCTTCTCCTCTTTTCGTCCAGCGTCTCTTCTGTATCTATTTTTCCTCCAGTTCAACCTCTTAAGTTTTTTTCTGCCTCAGGATCTTTGCATCCTTCCCACTACCTCATCTCATCCCCTCTTTTTCCTTTCTTAACCAGTATCCTCATCCTCTTCTCCCATCAGTTTCTCTCCTCCTTGCCTCCTTCATGTCAGTGCCTGCCTTTCTGTCTCTGCTACACACATAAATCTCCAACACTTTCCTTCTTAGATGATGAGCTGGCCATAGAGAAGAAGGATTGGATACCTAAGTTGGATAAATAAGCTCTCTGTGCTACCAGTGGAGTAGTGTAGGTCAACTTAGGAGGCTTGTTAGATGCCTCTGTTGTCTCTGTAGGAAGCCTAACTCGCTCCACCCAATTTTGTAGCCTGAAACTAATGAAGTCACTTGAATATCCTCTGCACGATCCCACTTTTGTTTAGGCCCATGTGAAGGAGAGAGGGAAGGACAAGGTATCAATAACACAAGGAAGCTATTTGACAGTGACCAGGCAGCCTTCAGGTCCTAGTGTACCTGGCAGCCACTGCTGGGGTGTCCAGAGTGGTGGCTTTTCAGAGAACTAAGACAGAGGAAAATGGTTTTGCAGATGGCTAGGAGCAGTGTGTCTCCCAGTCAGAACAGGGCTTTGGGCTGTGAGAGCCAGGTCACCTTTGAAAAAGGGCCAGGGGGGTCAGATCTGTTAGACAAGAAGGGCAGCATCAGCTGCCTCTTGAGAGATCTGAAAAGCAAAACTAGGCAGGAGCCATCCAGCAGAAGGAAGGCAAGAGGTGAGCAATGTGGTGATCAAAGCAGCGAGACAAAATAAAAAGAGGTTTTTAGTGTTCCCTAGGAGGCCTGAGAGGACAAATGTCACAGGCACCTAGGCTACTGCACCCAGGCTACAGTGGAATACCAAGGCTGACGTCTGGGTCTCTACTGTGCTGCCTGACAGACCAGGAGATGTGGGGTTTGAGAGACTGTGCAGGCAGAAGCCCTGGGAGTGGAAAACAGCCTGGATGCTGAAGTCCAGCGAGACAGCTGAATCAAAGATGAACAGCTTGCTGCTTTAATTTGCCACTCCAGGGACCTCCCCAGACTATCTGCACCTGGGTATACCTCTAATATTTCCTCTGCTTTATTTCCTATGTCCTCACCAGGTCGTGGGCTACAGCTGCTCTTGTAACATTTTGGTATGTGTTCACCGAGGACAGAGCTGAACAGTGTAAGACAGTGCATCTGCTTCAGGGTCATAAAATGCTGCTCCAAACAGGATTCTGGTTGAGAATGTATTCTCTAGCTTCCCATATTTCTCACATTGTTTGCCTTGACAAGCCCACTGCAAACCCCCAAGCATTCGGGTGAGTGAAAAGGAATATTAATCTGGGACAACACAAAAGCTGGAGGACAGAGGGGTAGGAAGCTCGGAGGCTGTGCTGTCTTTGCAGCTGATGTCTTTATTCTTGCTGCAATTTACTTAGATGATTTCCAGGGCTATTAGATAATATTCTCTTGCTAAAGCCTAATAATCTCTTTTGAGCAGACCAAACTCACCCCTATCCTTTACTGAGAACCACTTGCAGCTCTTTTCATTTTGCCCACATGGAAGTGGAAGCATTAGATTTTCCTTTTACTTTTAAGGAAGGAGAGTGCCGAAGTCCAGCTTTTCCCCAAGATCTGACAACACACAAAGCAAGAAGGGTGGTAGGAGGACTCTGAATACTCCACTAGTGAATAAACAGGGGACTTTTCCAAAGCAGTTAAGAGCCTACAGGTGCAAGAAGACAAATAACACGGAAACTACAGACATTTCAAAAGACAATCATCCTTTGCTCTGAAGGGAAAAAAAAAAACCAAACCAACCAAGACTCTTAAAGGTTTTCCAGGTTAAGTGTTTTTCCTCCCGCCCTGCTGTTTTCCTTCTCCCTCAGCAACAGCATAAAAGCACCTTGCTTTGTGGAAAGTAGAGGACAATGCATCCAAAGCCACTCAGAATAAAACAAGCAAAACCTTTTAGCATGAGGACTTGTGGAGATGGGGGCAGAACAAAAGGACAAACACCATGTGAGAAATTGGAGGAGAAGCTGCTTTGAACGTGCCAAGAGAAGGAGCCCTCACCCTTTACGAGGCTGTCTTGATGAAGCCGCAAAGCTGCGCTCTGACTTCCAGCCCTGCGATTTTCCACCCTAGCCTTGCTGTTTACAACCAGTACATAAAGCCCTTATCTTCCAAGCACAGTTTTAGATTATAGAGAGGGCATACTGTCGGGAGAGACAGTCAAGGCTAACGAGCAAGGGGTTAAACCAGTGCTGCAGCAATGGGACGCCTCTCGAGGAGCTGCTTGGCAGCAAGGCTGGCTTTTCAGTACACCCAGGCACACATTTATATCTGGTTTTGCCCTCTCCTTGGTTAGCTCCTGTTGCTCTGAAGCTACAGCTTGACCATCTGATCTCTGAATACCTAGGCAACAAGGAAAGCCTCCGGAGCCCTCAGGAAGGCAGTGCTTGCTGCAGTCCCGCAGCCGCCAGCACCCAGTGGCACCGGGAACCACTTGTACGAGTGGGAGGCACGTGCTTTTGAAAACACTGTGGCTGTACACCTTTTGTGGGGGTGTGCATATCTTTGTGTTTGTCTGTTTGTGTGGATACTGAGACTGCTGAGCATGCCAGTTAAATAAGCCAGGAGGTTTACATTCTAACAGCCAATTTTAAAGGCAAACGCGAGCAACTCACAGGAGCCACATACAAACTTGTAAAAGCCATGTGCCTCCACGGAGAACAATGAGCTTCCTCCCAAGAAGGAACACTCCACTGAGATGACACCCACCAATCCAAGAGGTCAACCATCTGCCCTGCGCTTTGGCATTATCCAGCCAGAAAGAGAGAATTTCCATCAAAGTCACCCTGAGAGACAGCCTGCCATGCCTCAGTGCCCTGAGATTACTGCTTTGCAGCACCACTCGGGAAAGGTGAAGTTGGTAGAGCAGAAAAAAGAGCAACCCAGGAATGAATCAGTCTATCATCACTATAAAAGGAAGGCAGCTTAAGGCTGTTGAATGTGGAAATCACAAACATCCTGGTACATATTTTTCCACTCATATCATACTTTCAGATAAATTGAAAGTGATCTTTTGTATCGTACTTCCCCCGCCTATCCAATGCAGTCATTTCCTCTAATAAACTTCCTAGTGCTTTGTGTGGTCAAGTGTTAGATGTCCCCAAGGGATGAAGTTCCCACCACTTCCTTGCAAGGCATTGCACATCTCTCCATCAAGCAGATTCTTCATATTCAGCTGAATGTTCCTTTTCTTGGTGCACTGCCATTTACTCCTGATTATCCCCCTGCATACAGCCTTAAGTAAATCTGCTTTTGCATTCACTTCATTCTAACACTGGCGACAGCTACCTCATTCTCTCCTTTCATTTTTTTGTCTGCTTTCTGGAGAAAAATTATGGGATAGCACAGGCAACCTCCCTTCCTCTCCTTTTTTTTGGTTGCTGTACTTGAATCCCCTCCAGCATGCCTCTGTCTGCCTAGAAGCACAGCACGCAGGATTCAGGGCAATATTCCACATGCTCTGCCTTCCCACATGTAAGAGGGTGCCTTCCCACACATTGCCTACTTCTGCAGCTTGAGAAATATCACTTGCAATCAGCTAGCTGCTATCATTCCTAGATCTCCTCAACACGGTTTATTCCTGCCACATATTTGAGTTTCAAGTTGTTTTTCTCCAGTTTGCATTTTTCCAAGTTGGAACACGTATTGTTGTTTTCCAGCCATTCTTTTATCTCCCTTGAATTGCTTCGCATCATTTTTCCTGTCTATAAGGGTGTTCAAGGCCCTACCCAGCACAGCATTTACTTGTCTTTTACTTCTTGCAAAAAAAGATTTAAAAGTGTATATACACAAACCATCAGAACACCTAAACACCTGCAATGAATGACTGCATTTGGGTGGCACATGTCAGTCCAACTCTATTCCTCCTCTGCTGCTCTGCTGGTTTCCTGAAACCTGAATCCCCACTGTAGGGCTCACAAAATATTTAAGAGAATGCATCCCAAGTGCAAGCCACAGCAGTCATCATCCCTGCATTTCACTGATGTGAAATTGCTTACTCCGTTCCATAAAACTTCTTTCCTGTGAGAGTGAGGGAGCCCTGGCACAGGCTGCCCATAGACTGTGGAGTCTCCTCTCGGGAAGTTTCCCAAACCCACCTGGACATGTACCTATGTGATCTGATGTAGGTGGACCTGCTTTAGCAGGTGGGTTGGACTGGATGACCCTTAGAGGTCCCTTCCAACCCCTACCATTCTGTGATTTTATGCGGGGATGCCACCACCATCCCAGCTAAGGCTCCATTTACACCAGCATCAGGACACCCATGTTGAATGAGCTCGTTTCCATAAATTTACAAAACAAAGTTTAGCGATAAAACTGAGTCTTCCCCACAGAACATGTTAAATCAGCCTGAATTTACCACTGAACCCTGCAGTACATGATTACACAGTCTCTCCTGATCTGCTGCGAGACCACCATGTTGCTGCAGCCCACTCCCAGTGTTGCAGGCTGGCCTTAACTTCGTGGCTGACATGACCTTCTGGGAGATGGTGTGAATCTCTCACTTGATGATGGGAGCTGAGACTCCCCAAAGGAGAGGTGACTCATGCAGCTGCAGCAGAGCCTGTGCACTAACTTGAGCAGCCTCTGGGTATGTGTGCATGGAGCTTGTGGTAGTGCCAGTTGTGTAAAGCACTCAAGGTGAAATCAGCCCAGCTCACCTTCCACCACTCCACCAAAAGAGTGTCCTCATCTCTTAAAATGCATGGCTGACCCCATTAGCATCACACACCTTTTGAGATTAGCATTTTGAAATCTTCTGACCAGCCGTGCCAACAGGTGAACCCAACTACCAAAGCATTCAGTTAAGCGGATTGTGTATCCATTTCTGCCCTTCTGGAATACCATCTCAACAATACAAAAACTTTTTGTCACATACAAGCAGAGGACTTGGCCAGGCTGGCGCGTCTTTGTGCTCAGCACTTTCACTGGGGAAGTGAAAGGCTTAGAATAGCTACAATGCCAGGTCTTCTGGCCTGAAAACCACTAAGGTCCTACTTCACATCAACAAGAGGTAACTTTGAGGTGAGATTATGCACAGACAACAGAGCAAAGCACAGGCTTAGTATCACTTCGGTGCAATTTACCAGCTGTAGGCACATACTTCAATGAATGAGATTTACATTTGGTTCCTGCTGGCAGTGTAGCAGTGGCAATGCAGTGCTGAGATGCTAACGAAATACCTGTGATGTGGGGTGATCCACGGTGGCACAGTCTCTTCAGAGCCCCCACTGAAACTGCTCTGACCTGTGGCCTCAGCAGTGCAGACGTATCCTGTCTCAGCAGCTGCTATGGGGCTGAGGCTGGGGGAGGTTGATGAGTAGCTCCACAGTGGTCTGGGAGAAGTATCTCAATTCTAGTGCTCACAGCAATGCGCTTCCATTGGAGAATGTCTAGAGAGTCACCCATTCAAGTTACAACCATTGCCTGAAATAGATCTATACTTGCATCACAGATAACAAAACAAAACCCTGGGAACAATGTAAGAGTTTTCTGAGTACAAGGTTTCAGAGGTAGCTGCTTCCCCAGCTGGCAGTCACAGAGGGATTTTTGCTGCTCTGCCTTGCAGTAGCCTATTTGATGAGCACCGTTATTATTGATTTTGATTTTTCAGGGTTTGTTTTTTTTTTTTTTGATGGGAAGAAAGTCCCACCTGTAAAAGAAAGCATCTGAGTAAAACACAAGTATTCCCTTCTGTTTGTCATTATCTGCACAAGTCTGGGAGCCCAGAGGAGGCCAGGCTTGCGTGAGGTTCTCACATTGTGCTTCCTCATGGCCAGCCAAACAGCTTTTTGCAGCGAGGTGGCCACCGCCAGCAGCAAGTTCAGAAATGATATCACTTTCAGTTCAATTTCATAGGCACGTTGAGAGAAAGGATCCCGAGGATGTGAGATTTACAGGCAAGCAAAATAGGAGCCAGCTTTCTCCTTCCCTCCATCCCTTTCCCCAAGGGGTGACCAGCTCTCTTCAGGCTGCTGCCCTTTTGCTGTCCCTGCTTTCACACCTTGTTGTTCTAGGTGACCTCTGAAGTGCCTTTGCTAGCTGAGGTGTCCACAGAGAGGCTTCAGGGCCTTTTCTCCTAAGAGATGTCTGCCACCCTAGGGGACCTGGGAAAGCAATCCTTGCTGACTGTGAATCAATGCTTGTTTCTAGGAGAGAGGTTTTGTGCTGGAGGTGGTGGAGTTGTTTGCTCGTTTACTTCTTATCTTTTCCTCTTCTTTTTCCACTTCCTATTTATCTTTCCTTCCAGAACACTTAAAGCTGCGTGGCTCCCCAGCAGTGAAGGCCTCCAGCTCTGCAGTAAGGCATAACAGCCGAAAAACAACATTATCAAACAGTTTGAAGCTGTTTGGGTTGAGGAGAAATATGTTGTCCAGCAGGAAGAAGCCTATATGGAAACAAACCAAATACAGGCACCCAGCCAGGGACCCAGGCAGGACAGTTCCTTCGGACTCAGTCTCCTATGCTTTTTTCTTTTGGTTTTGTTCTGTCTTTTTTTTCCCAACAAAATTGCCAGGGAATGTTTTGTTACCACATGTGGGCAAGGCGACAACAGCTTGCACCTGGGCAGGGTAACCTCGGTCGTCTCAGCATCTCCCCAGCACCACGCCATGGTGGTAGAGCTGGCAGAGCACACATTACCACCTCCTGCCTAATGGGATCGCTGCCTGAAATGCCTGTGGCAGCCTGTCCTCAGAGGTCTCCCGGCCACACTCTGATCCAGCCCAATGCAGCTCCACTTCTCACAGGATCACAGCACGGGGGCCACACGTGCCTGCAGGCTAACCATCACACCAGAGGCCGCAACGTGATGGTGCTGAGAATTAAGCTAAGCCCCAAAGCCCACTTGGGCGCTGATCTCCGTCACTCTGCAGCTCTGCGGGACTAACAAGTGGAGCTGCTGAGCAGTGTGACAGGCACGTAAGCGGGATCATTCATACCAACCTCACATCCACCACGAGACGGAGCGAAGCCACATGCTGTGCTGTGCCATGTAGTGCTGCCCGTGCCCATCTGCCAGCCCTTACCTGCCGCAGCACCGGCAGCCCCACAGCCCAGAGGCACCCAGCGTCAACTGCCACACCGAGGCTGCAGCGCAACGGGAGGCAGCGCATTAACGAGGCAGCCCTGTTCTTCCCTAGCAGCCTTTGCTGCTGATTTATAGAGCCGGCGCGAGTCATTTATCCAGGCTACCTTCATTTTATTGTTATTAATTGTTACGAGTTTTTTTGGCAGGGTCTGGGAAGCTTTGGCTGATTAAAAATAGCTTTGGGGACGGCAGCTGGCAGAGTCACAATGAGAGAAGGATCCAACTTCAGATCTTTTTTTCAAAGAACGTGTTCTTAGCAAGTAATTGGGTGCAATCAAGTACGGAGATAAATAGTAGCACTTCCCAAGGTGTAGCTCAAGGCTCTGATCCTGCCAGTCACTGCTTGCTGGCAGACATTCAGAAAGGCCAAAGACCTGCTCAAGACTCTGCAGACTTTCTGGCAGGATCGGTACCCAACTCCTTTGCAAGGTTGAAGAGGTTTTTTTCTATGCAGCTTGGGACTCCTTAGAAGGGTGGGCTTTGAATTGTACATCACAATGGCATTGGAACCACACAGAGTTAAAGGGCCAAGAATCCGGTTCCATGAATGCACGGGCATCTTGGCTCTGTGGTTGACACGTGTGTTTCTGCAGGGCCCTCATCTGCATGCCCCAAGCAGCTTCCACAGCTTTCTCACTTTGCATTCTACATTCTAGGAAGTTCCCTGCTAAACTAGCAGCAGGCTGACGAACTGACACTCTAACTGAATAGCTGAGAGTTGGAACTCCAGAAAAGCATCAGCTTTTCTCTTTTACCTATTTTTTTATGTCTGCTGACTGCTTTACTACAGATCCTGGCTCCCCATTTCCAGTTCGCCTCAGTACACATTAGATCTCTACCGGAACACAAACCTGGGCTTGTCTCTAGGTCACAGACGTTTTGATTTCCTCTGCCTGAGCTATCAGTGTGATGCTGTGAGGGTGGGCCCCAAGCAGTCTGAGCGAGCTGATGCTTAAACCACCGGAGGGCTGTGCTAGTAGGTTTTGGCTAGAGGGGTCCAAAACCTTTGCTGTGAGACTGAGCAAGCCAGCTTTCCAGCATCCAAGCACTCACCCTATCATCCAACTTTGCTTCCAGCCAAGCCAGGAAGCAGCAGGACTTCTGGAGAGCTGCCTTCATCACTAGCCTTTGAATTTCTCGTGGAGGTCTCTGCTGCCGCCACTGCCCACCAGCTCTCCGAAGCGTTTACTTCTTGCGGCTCTTGTGTGCATGAAAATGGTGCTACCCAGCCTCATGGATCAGGAGGTTTGGCCTGCCTGTAGGATTTCGCTTTCTAATGTGTTTCTGTGCTCATTTCCAGGAAAGTTTTTGGCAATTTGTGAAGCTCTTTCTTTGGAAAACATCTCACACTGTGTCATTAGGTGAAAACAGCCTCCGGAACACCTAAGAAGCCAAAGCATTTGCCTTCATATCCCATTTGCAGGAGGAAAGTGCCTCATTGCTTCCTTTGAGGTTTTTTTGTTTTTTTTTTTTTCACCTTGGTATGTCTGATGAAAACATGTGAAACCGTTAGAATATATAGAGGCAGATTTGGCAGCCCTTTGAGACGTAGCTGGACTGCGACATCCAATAGCATTTTGGAGCTTGCTTGCTTGCTTGCTTCCTGAGCGTGCACTCAGTGATCAGACCAAGTTTCAGCTGCTCAGGCAGAGAGCACGGCCCCCGCGGTTAGCCCGTGCTGACAACAGGCAGGTGCTTGCTGCTGTAAACCAAGGCAGCTACGCAGAAATCTAGAAACCACAACAATTTACACTTGCTGAAGTTCCAGCCCCGTTTTTGGTTTTTTGTTTTGTTTTTTTTTTTTTTTTCCTTTCTCACTCTTTCTCTCTTGTTACTCTTTTCTCGCTTTGCCGCTTTAGCACGTTTGCTCCCGATTGCCTCGGTCCAAAGGCAGGAGGTGATGCCAGCAAGAGGCTGATCCCTGAGCCACAGCAGAGAGTGCCACCTACCGAAACCTGAATTTTCCACGAGCCGTTCCTCCCCCCCCCCGCCCTGCTTCCCCCCACCAGCTTCCTTCAGGGCCTGGAATACACTTCCAAAAGACACAAAAGAGCAGGAAATAGGATTTAAGTTGTTTATAAGGCCATCATCCCCCTTTTTTTTTTTTTTTCTTTTTTAACAGGCGAAACCTTGAGCAGGGGGGAAGAAAGGCATTTGGTTTCCATCTTTTTAGTCTGCCTTAAGCAGAAAGGTACACAAAGAGAGAAAAAAGTCCCGGCTGGAAAAACATTTCCTTTTAAATGGCATGATATGCCTTTAAGGGGAAGGTAGCAGGCAACGATCCATCTTCGCCACATACAGACTTGCCTTGTTCTTCCATTTCTGGCTGAGTGATAAAACGTTAAATGTCATTTCCTGTATCAGTGGTTAACCACTAGATGCTGGATCAGAGATTTACCAGAAGTGCAATATTCAAAAGTGGACCTGCTGCTCTCAATAACCCTTTCTTGCACCCTGTGGGAACCATTTAACCTTTGAGAAAGAGAGAGAGAGAGAGAGAAGGAAAAAAAAAACTCAAAAAAAACAACAACAAACAAAAATACCCAGGATTTGGGTAGGGAGCACTTGCACTTTGTGTCAGTGGCATAGGCAGTCACAGGGACAAACCCCTCCCCGGTCCCAGCCTGACACAACACTGAGGCTTGTGAGAAAAGTGAAGCAACTACGTGCGTTGTTCTGAGCCCTCACTCAGTTCAATCGTCAGCAGCGGGCGATGAGGCACGGGGCGCGACGCGCGTGGCTGCTTGTTTTGCACCGATTTTCTCCTGCCACAAGCCGGCACATTTAGCAAATGGACTGACACTGGAATCCAAAACATGTGCTCCCTGACACCCCTCACTTCCCGTTTATTTTACACCGCAGAGGCAAGCAGTCCATCTGCCGACACTGTATTCATTTGATTACCATCATCACAGTCAGTTACCGGGTTGAGGGGATTAAAAGAATCGTTTCAGGAAAAGCAGCTGTGAGAGTTCGGAGCAGATAAGGAAATTTCAGTTGAGGATACATTTCCAAAGGTTGAATTTTGAATGCGTGGTTGTGCAATTGCCTGTGCAAATAGGGAGTTATTGTCCTAATTACACAATATTTGTCAAGCACTCAGAACATAAAATAGTCAAATGCACACTGAGGAATACTAGTTAGACAAAGTTGTGGGCAAATAGTGGCGATGACCATTTAGAAATAATAGGAGCGGGCCCTTTGGACATACACCTGATGCCTGAACTGCCTAAGCATGGCTCTTGCTTGCATAGAAGCACTCCTTGCTTTACCCTCTGGCTCCTGTATCTTCGCAGTATCCCCGCCCTCAGAGAGCTAAAACAACTCAGCTTAGTTGGAAAACCCCTGTCTTCAAGGTAAGGGGACAGCTCTGCCTTCAGTGCATGCACGTGCCTCGTGTGACAGAGCTCTTGTCCCTGAAGGCAGCCTGCAGGCAGTATTGCAAGTCAAATAATAACTAGCAATAACCTCAGAGTCAAGGTACCTCGCTCCTTTCTTCCTCAGCCAACAGGAAACCCCCACATCTCTTCTGTCATTACTATTTATGCATTTGCACTGCAGTAGCACCCAGCTGACTCAGTTGTGAACCTGCACCCAGCCATGCTAAGTGCTGTGCAAAACACTCTGCGGCCACACAGTTCCTCCTCCCTCACAGAGCTGATGCTTTCAGACATGAAAGGGAAACGCTCCCAGTACCCCTGGCCAGGCACACCTTGACCGCTGGTACCCACGTCCTGTGCAGGTTTTGATTCCCCCAAAACACATGCACAAGGAGGCAACAGGAATTGTAGGTTCAGATCCTGGGCTCTCCAGGCAAACAAGGGCAAAGGACAGTATTTGCACCGTGTGGCTATCGAGCAGTATCCGCCAGCCACAGAGCATCGATGAACAAAGCAGTGCTGAGCCCAGAGGAGGGGACTTGTGAGTCGCTCAGGGAAAAACTGGGACGGTGGAAGATCCAAGAAGATTTGCCCCAAAAGGCAACGTGATTTTGTTATGTTTTTTTTTTCTTTTTCTTCCCTCCAAAAAGTCACAGGAAATCTCCAGATTACTCATCCTTTCCCAGGAACCCTGGCTGGAAAAAAATCAAGGGGCCTCACTATTTTCCTACAAACACACACACACACACACAAAGGAGCCCTGCAAAGACCTTAACACCAGCTGTGCTTGCCCTTGCCAGAACTTCCTGAATCCACCCCCATTTACCCTAGCTTGCCAAGCAATGCAAATATTTGCGAGGCCACCTCGTTTCCGCAGCGTCTGATGTAAAAATCCGCATCGAATCCAAGCAGTAAAGGCTGTGACTCACAGCTACTCAGCAGCCAGAAGTCCTGTCAGGCAGGCCAAGCTTTTATATAGCAGGAGGTCACTGGAACACACTCTGGCTCACCTCTCTCATCGATCAAGAGCGCAACCGCTTAGAAACATCCCCTGCTTGCCTTCCCCTTTTCAAGTCAAACGCTAAGAAGGTGCTTCCTAGCAGGCAGAGAACAGGATGACACAGATACGGTATCTCAGGGAAAGAAGATGGAAGTTTTCTCTCAGTCACTGCTGAAACTTACAGCACAAATGAGTTCTGCCATGTAACCCGGAGACGGCAGCCAAGAGAAACTTGAGTCAGAAGACCTGATTTCAGTTCCTGTCTCCACTACAGCCCCACTGTTTGATCTCGTATTAGTCACTTTTAACCGCCCCTGGAAATCAAGCCCTCCTCTGATGACTACTGTCTGGGAACAGCCCGGACATCAGCAAAACCGGGGAAGAGCCAGGTGACATCTGCAGCCCAGTCCCAGATCGGGGAGAAACTAACATTGTGTTGCCACAAGGGTCTATGTGGAAGATGGATGGTGAGGAAGGAGCGAGGTAGAACATGGTGCTTGGAGAGCCACCAAGGTGCTAACACGGAACTACAAAATGGGGACACTTTGCCCCACACACAAGGACACTGGGAACACAGAGCTTCTGATGTGTTGCACAACCAAGCTGTGCCTCATCACAGAGTCCCCCAGGAGGTGACTTGCCTTTCATGCTTTAAGGGTCAAATCTTTGACCACATCAGCAAGCCCACACATTCAGGAACCATGAATCAGGGCTTCAGAAGTTGCAACTTCCAACTTCCCAAAGTTTCCAAAGCATTCCCTTGCATACTTTTACTTTTTTTTTTGTTTCATATGAGCGCCCAGCTTATTTTACATACTTAATTGACTCCAGAAGCTTGGCTCCAGATCCATTTGTGAGGGCATGCAAGACTCAGGACAGCATGCTCTCCCCCTTCAATCTTCATATTTGAAAAGCTTTTTCTGCTGCTCTGTAGTTCTGTAATGGACCACACCTACTGCGCAGAGGAAACCATCCCTGACTAACTAAAACTAAGGAAAGACATAATCAGTTGAGAGTTGGGTTTTCTCATTCCTTTAGGTTTTGTTTATACCTCAGGATTTTAATGGTTTTAAGTCAGTTCATGGCAGACAGAGAACACACGAATTCATTAAATCACCTCAAATCAAATGTCTCAATTTTAAGAACACCTTAAATTGCATTTAGCCTTGACAAGGAGTTGCAAATTTAGCCCTGGACACCTACAGTTTCATACATAACTTTTCGAGGTGCTTTCTCCACCATTCAAAAGCCCACCTTGCTTACTTGCACACAGCTCCAGGCTTAAGCTTCAAGCTTGACTTCCCTCTCTGCACAGCCAAACAAACTACACTGATGTGTCTCACTGGGTGAATATGCTGAAACTGGTTCAAAGTGGTCTGGCAGCAGCTTAGATGAATTCTGATCCAGCTACCCTTATCCTTGCCTTCACATCTGTCTCTCCAAATCTCCCCTCACATCTGCAGAGAGGGGTTGCATTGCCATTTGAAGACGCATGAAGGCTGAGGCCAAGAGAAACACAAGGTGAGGCTGCCACGCCTCTGTGGCTATCACAAGTAAATATCCTTTTGAGTTGGCTTTAAGTAGCAAATAAAGGAGAGCAAATCCTCTTTGTCCAGAGGCTGCTTCCACAGGTATAGTCATAACAAACCCCTGAGTGATAGCAGGGAAGAACCTGACAACATCGTGTTTGCTCATGGAGATTTACCCTTGTGCCGATGTTCTCCTTCAAGACTCCAAGCTGAGCTCGGTGCTTTTCTGTCCAGCAAAAAGGAGCAGCAGTAAGCAGCCTGGTGCATGCCTCCTCCCTTATACACTAACTACTATAGTTAAATACATTGCTACAGCATGTGAAGTTTAAGTCTATGCTGTTTGGATAGTTCAGGCTTCAACGTGTGACAAAAATCTCAGGGGCAAAAAACAGCCTCAAAAGACCCATCTCCACATGCCTGCGGGAAGTCTAAAGTGTAACTGTGATCACCCCTGGAAAGGAAGCCTCTCAATCAACAGTTTCTAGCATAAATAGCTTTTAGCATTCAAAGATGACAGGTTTGGCTGTCTTAAAGCTATTGAACTATGGGACTGAAACGAATGATATCTTCCCGAATGAGGTACTGCTGAGTTTTGTTTGACAACCACTTTAAGACATAACTTGCAGAAGAAAGGTAAAGAAAGCGTTAGGGGGAAAACCACAGAGCTATGTACTTCTTAAGAAAAATGTCTTGCAGAAGACACTCCAAACTGAGAGCTTATCCTTTCAGAGGTTCTTTGTATTCTCCTTTCCCATGATACTCTCTATGAAGGGCAAGCTCAGGAGCAGTTTTTGTTTTAAACCCAGATTTTTCTTCATTGCTGCAGACCATGCTTTGCAGCAAGCCCATTCTTACCACCGTGCATTTATCCATTCAGCTCGTGGCTTGTAGAGAACTGTAGGCTGTGACCTAGGCAGAGAAAAATGTGCTGAAATGTAAACTAACATATTTGGTAGGGATATAACACAAAAGAGTTTACAGAGGCTATTATAGTTTTGCAGATATGGACACAACAGAGAAGCAGCTCCTTCCATGGTATTGCAAACCCTTAGGGCTTACACATTATGAATCGGTTCCAAAAGCTAAGAGACAAAAATAATTCCCATAGTATTTCTTCCTTTTATTTGCCTTCTACGGTTTACATTTTCAAGATTTTCTCTTTAAGCACAAGAGTTGTGAGTTTACATTAAAAAACATAGTGGAAGTTTATTCAGGTTATTCCAGGAACAAGAGTTTAATGGAGGAAAAAAAAAACCCCTCTACATATTTCCCAGTGTGTAGCTCATGCAAGATAATCATTAATACTTTAAAGATACTGTTGCTTGCAGGTAAACCCTGGGATAACCTAGCAACAGAAGCCAGCAGCGCACTGCAGGAGATGAGCAGGTTGATAGGCAGCAACAAAAATGAGGTAAAATTAGGTAAAACTGGCAAGGTTTGGGAAATGGAGGTGTACTAGGCAAAACTGGCAGGGCTTCTGTGGCAGGGGATATGGGGGTGACCCGTGTGGGAGGAGACCATGAACTGCCCTGGGCCAGTCATAGCTCTGTCCTACAGCTTTGAAACACATGGGATCAACCCACTTTGAGCCAAAACTCCAACCCGAGGAGCAGCTGGTGCCTCCACTCAAAGGTATTTAAGCTTAAATGGCAGCTGCTGGGAGAGGAGGAGATGTGTTTGGAGACAAGTGAAAAATGCAGGAAAAACATGGAGAAGACATGTGAGGAGATATGTGAAGAAGAGCATAAGAAGAACATAGAGGGAGATGATGTTGCAGGCATGGCTGGAGACACACTCTTCAAGAAGACAAATCCCACTGGGGCAGAGACACCTCTGAGGATCTTGATCTGCAGCTTGTGGAAGTCCCACACCATGGAAGCAACTCCAGGAAGCCTGGCAGAACACTCACTAGAAAGCAAAGAGCAGCAGATAAATACTCATTAAGGACACAACTCCAATGTCCTGTGCCACTTGTCACCTCACTGAAAGGATTGGGAGGGACTGCCGGTAACTTTTGCTGAAAACAAGGGCAGCTGAGCCTCAAAGTGGGGAGGAAAGGTCTGTGACAGAAGATGAGCCTGGGGAAGGGGGGAGGAAAGGTGAATGCTGCTGTCCTGCTGATGAATGACAACAGTGGGGAGCTTCTTTTCTCCTTTCCTTAAAAACCCAAATAGCACACGGTTTATACAACCCATGGCTTATCACCAGAGCTGAAATCTATTTCATTCTGCTTCCTGTCTCAGTTCGGTGCAAAACACAATCATCTAGTATGCCTTTTTACATCTAGTCCTCTAAATTTGGTGTGGCCAAGCAGCTATTCCCTTATAAGGTTCATTTTGCAACTACTCACTTCTTTGCGATGCCTCCCTGCCTTCCAGCTGTTTTATTTTCCCCAAACTTTCCTTACTTCTTTCCAGCAAATAGGGTAAAGTCTCCCAAGTAGCTTTGTTTCTTTAAATTTGTCATTCATTCCCTCATAGACCTGAAATTATAAACAGCTGTCTACAAAAACACAATTGCTTCTAGAGTAACCAACATTAAGGACGCCTAGAGAAAAGTTCTGACTTCAGCCAGTGTGCAAGGAGAGAGACAGGGGTGCTGGAAACAAAGATCCTGTTTCGGTGCAGATGATCCCAGCATGAACAATAGAGGGACATATGAGATGTACAGCCAATTCCTTATAAAGAAAACACTTCTCTATTTATTCAGGAAGCTCCAGCAAACCAAAAGGAAAGGAGAGGAAAAAGAGAAATTGAACAGCAAAGCAGGTCCCCCACTGTGCCCCTAAGTACCTGGCTACTTGACAGAAAGAAGAGCCTATGCTGAGCCACCTATGCAGATGCCCACGGAGCTTGCCAAGGAGCAGATGCCTTGGGCAAGTGAATTAGCTTCTGTGGCTTGGCCTCTGAGGCTGTGTGACTGCCATCCAAAAATGCCAAGATGAAGGGAGAAGGTCACTGGCACCAAGCACTAGCGAGAGAAACACCTGGCCACTATCAGCTGTTCCGGTAAGAAATGATACAGCATTAACCCATCTGACGCTGGGGAGTCAAGAATTTCCAGACTTAACACCAAAGCAAGAGAAAAAGCATAAAGGTTCTTTTTGGTTAGTGACAAATAGCTGTAAATATAAAGCCAAAGCTATTTCCCTGTGAACTTTCAGGAATGTCCTGTGGAGAAAGGCAACTGCTAAATGAGAAACACAATGGACCGTTGGTGTGAATGCTTTCAAGGTTTAGCTTCGGTGTAACTGTTTAAATAAGCATATTAATTCGGGCTTGGATTTCTCCCACCAGTGCACTGATGACTCTGGCCAAGCGATACTCAAGTGTTTCCCACTTGCCAATAGCCCTGCATCCTCGGCCTTCCATTCTGGTTCTCCTGTCAGCCCCAACTCCCATGTCAGGTAGCCCCAACTGCTATATTATAAACTTAAAAACAGAGGATCCCAACTGCAAAAGGTGTTCCCTACATGTGAACCGCTGGCTGGCAGTCAGATCCTTAGCAAACTATTTTTCTGAAACAAATGGGCATGTGTTTGTTTTGAGTGCAGAAAACACGGGCAGGCAGATAAACACCTCTGTCCTCCACCCTCTTTTAAACTCATCCATTTAGTTATATCTTGGAAATGACACGTTTGTAACGGAAACAGAGGGCAACTAAATTCTGAACTGTGATGCTGAGCGACTTTGGATGCAAGTTTCATCACAGCATCTACCACAATGCAACTGCCTCATACTAAAGATGACTCCAGCCTTGGATGAAACGTAGCACTGTCTGCAGAAGTACTGTTTCCCTTATGTTTAAACAAGCCATACAGTGCATTGCAAAGAGAAGAAACATCTGTTTTCATCCTGTAATCTAGTAACAAAGAAAGAACAAAAGCAACATCTTCATAAGAATCAACAGGACACCTTCCTTGCCCACTTCCCCCCCTACACACATCCCCCCAAGGTCCATCTGTATATTGCTGTGGGAAGGGGAGAGGGGAAAAGGAAGTGGAAAAGACTTCTTCATTTAATGGTGCAGCACTAGAAAAACAATCCAGGAATAGAATGGCCATATTTTAAAAACTGACATGTTTGGAGATTTTGGTTTGGGGTATTTTTTTTTTGTTTCTTTCTTCCTTTCTTTAAGTAGAAAGAACTGTGAGCATGTATTTCAAGGGAAAAAAAAAACAAACACACTTTGTGAATGTGTATTGCTATTTATTGCCACTATCAGTGCCTCATCCACTTCTAGCTCACTGGGTAAGTCCAGAAATGTCTAGGTGTGGAAGATTATGTCTCAACAACCTTCATGTCAAGAGCCCTTGAGGTATCTTTTAACACGGAGGTTTCCAATAGCAGTTCAGCTGATGTGGACACCATGTTCTCTCTTTACCCACGCTGTTTGTTCCTGTGCCTAAGCCAAGTCCTCTGCTTTGCTTATTCAAGTGTTTGGAGCAAGGAATTTACCTCACCGAAAACTAACATCCCCTACACCCCCGTTTTTTTTCTGGCTCTCAGATGGATCCAACCACTGATGTGCTTCACTGTGCAATCATACGACAGGTACTGCGAGCAAGTTGGCACAGGAGGCAAGGAATGGGCTGTTCCTTGTGGTGGCAGTGACATCAGCTGGACTGACAGTAAAACTAGACCATAGGCAGACATGAACCACCATGCAGGGAAAAAACAGTGCTCATCACTAACCTCACACTGCTGGAGCCATCAGGTTCTGTATGGCAGAAGAAACTGCGTCACGTAAACACCCTAGAAGGGAGATCAATTTGATTTGAAATAGATTGACAGAGGACACTTGAAGTGCCCATAGTGGCACTTCACTAGCCTCTGTCAAAGATGAGAGATGACCACACACTTGCCGTGGGCTGTGAAGGAACTGTGCAAACCCCTCTGAGCCTGCTCTTCCATGTGGCTTCACTTCTTCAACAGTCTACAAGAAATGTCCTTTGTGTTCTGGTAGACAGATCGGCTGCTCCAGCTCAGTAAAAACAGGCCAGGAGGAGTCGAGGAAGGCAGAATTTGATCCTAGGAAACCTGCAGTGTGAGGCTTTAAACTAAAACCAGACAAAACAACAAAGAATAATTCCCTGATGGACAGCAGGTAACGGCAGCCACAGCCACGGTGTGTGAGAGTGGGAGTGGAGAGGCTGTAAAAGCAGACTGTGGGTAATCACACACGTAAAACGTGGTGGAGTTTTCTTTCCAATGAAGAAAAAAAAAAACAAACAAAACAAACAAAAAAAAAAGCCACCTGTCCTCCCCTTTCTGTTCCCCTGTCCCAGTGGCAAACAGCATCAAAGGCAAAGTCTGTCACCCACCACGCCGCTTCTCACCCACACTCTCTGCTGGTTTCGAACAGAGCCAACCCAGTTTGAAAGGGAAACGCCGTGCTGCTCGGTGGTCTCCAGACCGCGGGAAGGTTGTTACGTCCCCGCACGGTGAGGCACGATGCGGACCGGCACCGGTCCCTGCCTGGAACCAAAAAAGCACCGTCCGACGCTCACGAGTGACCGACACCCCGACCACCGAGCCTGTCTCCTCCCCAGAGCAACCCCGCGGCCTCAAGCACCACTGCACAGGCGCTTCAGCTTCTCCGAGGCAGCACCGGGCAGCGGTGACTTTGCAGCCTCCGGTTTGGACCCGGCCAGGTCCCGGTGCCGGCGGCGTCTCGGCTGGGTCCCGCGTCCCGCCGCGGCGGATCGCGCCGCCATGGCGCCACCTGGCGCTGCCGCGGGGGAAGCGGACAGGACTCACGGGGAGGGGGGGATGCTCTCCCGAGAAAATTACGGTTAAAACGTTAACTTAAAAAAAAACCCCTCCCCACACGGTAAAAACCCACCAACAAAATACTAAAATTGAGCCTGTTTATAAAACGGGGAATCAAAGCACTTCAAAGGGATGTTTTATCAGTCACATCACACATTAAGAAATGTAGTGCCACCAGATCAGCCTGCCTGGCAGGGTAACAGCCCTGAATTCACAGAGGGGAGCCATGAATAAAAGGTCTTCCTCCCCCCGCCCTCGTCAAAGCCAAGAGGCCTTCCCATCCTGCTCCCTCACCCCACGGGTGCTGTGTGGGAGACTGGCACAAAGGATGGCCAGTCGGGAGATGGCCCCTGCAAGACAGCACTGAGACACTGCCCTGCCGTGCTTGTGTGAGGGAAAAGGACACAACGGTGTCACTCTGTCGCTGAAAGTAAAGCCAAAGGTCCCAATGATTTACATCTTAAAATGCACATTTTTCAATGTGGCTAAATTCCAGGATAATGACTTCCATCTTGTAGCTTTTCCCGATTTACAACAGCAGTAATAGTCTTACCTCTCACACTAAAGCATTAAGCTTTGTAGTAATAACTCTGCTGTTTCAGACCATCTCTTCCTCAGGAATCTCCACCTAGCTTTACCTGGTTATCTATATTTGCAACACTGAAATATTGTCTACATTCTTATTTAGTTAAGAATTTCATTTTTTCTAAAGTACGACTTTAAAACCACAGTATCCCAAACCTTGGTATGTCTATGGACCCATCTGTACCCAGCTACAGAGTTTCCTAAGCTGAGAAGAAAGACCACATGAATTTCTTCCCATGGTGGCATCTAAATAAGTACTCCAGACTTGTGGATGATGAAGACATTTGCAACTCCCATGTAAATAAAACAAGGAGCCACTGCATGTCTGAGAGTGCAACTGCAAAGGCCTCAGGTGCAATTCAGCTTCCAAAAGTGTGTTCTTACAGAAGGATGTTGTCTAGCACACCATGCTGCAAGTTACTATGAAAATCAAGGGAAATAGAGCTTATAAAGCAAGACTTTATCAAGAGGGAGAAACATTGGGTTGCTATCCTGGGCTCTGCCCATGCATTAAGTCAGCTTTGAGGACACTCATAATGGGACATCAATAGGGACATTGCAGGACAAAGCCATCCTGCCATTTTCTGGACGAGTGATTGTTGCTTCATTTGTCTCCGTGCTGCTCTCTCCTGGCTTTTTGGGATGCAAATGAAAGAAAAGACAAGTGATTGAATTTCCTCAGGCATCAGTGCTTCATGACATCAAAATGATAATTCACTCAGAGCGGATTGATTCTGCTTTGGAAATTTGCAGGTTCCCTCCCTTTTCAAACATCTTTGATCAGCAGCCAAACGGTTAATGTTACATTCAAGCAATTACCGGGCTTCCAAATTCACTCTTATCAAGGCATAAGGACTGTTCACAATGCTCTGTGCTCAATTGCTGTTACAGCTACTGAGTAAGATTTTGTACGTGTGGTTTTTTAACTATAAGATAAACTATAGCTTGAAGCTGCAAGATTTGAACAAACAGAAATCCTCCTGTATGAAATAGCATTCAAAATACAAAATATTCTGTACATCTGGCCATTTAGTAAGTAAATATCTTAAAAGTTTGAAGTAGAAATCCATCACAATTTGAGCATCACCTTTGATTTAAACAAGGGAAATATCGGAAACAAAGAAATCCCCAGAAGAACATGCTTTCCTGGTAGATATATTCAGTCAGTCAAAGCCTATTGGCATCAAAGGTTCAACCAGGTAAAGACCTTGCACTGAAGGGAAGGTCTCAATATATGTCCTGGTGTGGGCTAGGATAGGGTTAACTTTTGGGTTTAGCCAGGACAGGGTTAACTTCTATGAGGAAGAGGAAGGAGTATAGCATGGGCAGCTGACCCAGGCCAGCCAACTGGTATTTGGTACCAAGCTGAAGTCATGCCCGGTATATATAGGTGGGGAGCTAGCAGGGAACTCCAGGTTTGGCTGTCGATCCGAAGCGGTTGTTCTGGGTCCCAGGTGGTGAGAAACTGTCACGCACCATCCCCTTTGTATATCCCCTCATTTATTGTTAGAACTGATTTTCCTTAACTTGTTTTGTTCTGTAAAACTATACTTATTTCAACCTATGTGGGTTTTCCCCCTTTTCTCTGATTCCCCTGCCTGTTATGCTGGGAGGGGGAGGAGCAAGCAAGCACCCTCATGGGTCTTTATCCCTGTCTGGGCAAAACCATGTCAATATATAATACAACTGATCAATCTTGGCCTTGAAAACAGAAGTCCATGAAACATCAAGCAGCAGCAAGGAGTAGGGGAAAAAAATTCTCCCAGAGGAAGAACAAAGCTGAGGGTTACCACCAGAAAAAGCAATGCCCTCATGCACACATCTTTCTGTCACAGTCCCACAGGACCTGAACAGTATGCATTAACAGCCCTCAACCAGGGGATGTGATGAACCATCTCCAAGGTTCATTCAAAAGCCTGGTGTGGAGATGGAGCCAGAGACAAGGCTATAACATAGGCCCAGGGTCTAGCCATGAGACAGGACAGAAAGTAAGTACAGCTATAGCAATTTGCAGACAAGTACTCACTATTCAGTTCAAGTACTATTGAGAAGAGTCTGTGCCTTTCAAGTAGTTTGTGAGCAGCTGTTAGATAACATCTTAGCCTCTTCCTTGCTAGACTAAACATGTCCATCTTTCTCAATCTCTCTCCACAGGACATGAGCTCTGTGCTTTGTAACCACCTGATAGCCTTCTGCTAGACCCTCTTCAGTTCTTCCACGTGCATCTTTGGGCACACTGTTCCAGGTATGGGCTCAGCTGCACCGAGCAGGGGGTATTAGGAACTTACCATGGTCTGCTGGACACATTCATCCTAATGTCATCTAATATTGAGTTCACCTCTATTGCAGTGAGAATGCCCCGACAGATCATATTCAGTCAGGCGTCCACCATAACCTCTGGGTCCTTTCCAGCAGAATTGCTGCTCAGCCAGTTGCTGATACATAGGGCAGTTCTGCCCCAGTGTGGAACTTCATCAGTCCTTACCAAAGTCCCACAACAGGTCTTCGTTGGTCCATTTCTTGAGGTTATTGATGGCCTCTCGGGATTGAGGCTCTGCCATTTGTCTCTGCCAATTTCCCTACTAAAGTGTTACCTGCAGCATTGCTGAGGGTGTTCTCTGTGTTGTCCTCAGGGTAACTGCTAAAGCCATTGGACACTATCAGCCCCAATATTGACTTCCAAGTTACCCATTATCTATTACAGTCATGTCATGAGCCACTAATGCTTATCCTTTGACTCATTAATGGTTATCCTTTGGCAATCCAGTAAATTTCCCCAGCAATCCTTTTGTTAAACCCCATACTTCCTCACCTTCCAGATGAGAATGCCATAGAAGATGCTATAGGGAAGCCTCACTGAAGACAAGATGTCTCCACTACCCTCTCCTCTCCCACATAACCAGTCATTTCCTTAATGCCCATTGCTGGTTTATCTGAAGCTGAGCTTTGGCATACTGTGTTTTGTGTCCAAACACCTGAGCAATGCTTTTATACATTTGCTTTTGTCAGAGCATAAAATGCATCTTGTAAAATTCCCTGTCCTCCTTCACAAGGCAATGACGTGTCCCTGCATTCTCCAGGATTTCTATTTATAAGTCAGCCAGATCTCCCGAGTGTCTCTGCACTTCATGACTGATTCCCAGGGATTCCACCTTGAGATTCCCCGATTGAAGCAAAACCCAGAGCATCCAAACTACTGCTCATTTTCCCAGCCTGCCTCCAATTCTGAACTCCAGCAGAGGGCACAACAGCTGAGACTGGTCCTGCCTTCAGTCACCACAGCACATTGCTTTCAACTCCTCAGGAGGTAACAGCACTGGCTGCAGGTCAAAATAAAGAAGAAGAGATAAAATCAGTTAAGTTACACCCCATTTAAAATGTAACTGCCTTATTCTCATTAGCAGTACAGAGATCTTTAAAGCTGCAGATGGACAGTGCTAGAGCTGATTTGTCAGTGGGGGAGGAAGGAGTGTTCTCCTATGAGAAAGAGATGAGAAATTTAATGGTTCATTAATGCCCAGGCTGCTCATATGGAGTCTGTAAGGGTAAAATCAATTTTTACTTGTCAAATTATTGGCCTCTGTATCTAATAAAGTGATAAAAGATGCTATTTGTCATGTAGCCCTTGGGCTGTGATTAGGGCTAGCAGTCCAGCAGCTTCCAGCAGCTTTCCTAATTCATGCAGTAATCAATCCTGCTCTGCTGTAGGGAGCTGTGGCAGAAGTAACAGAAAATATACTAGACTCGGGGAGATGGGACTGTTTCTGTCTCTGATCCGCTGCATCACAATACTCCGTGAACGTATTCCACACCTCCTTTTTGTCTCATCTGTTAAGGTTTTTGTGTCAAGTATTGCTGGCTGCTACAGAAGGTGGTACAGGCAGACTTCGGTGCTGGGTAAGCACTCAGTGAACTGCGTCATTGCAATAGTGGCAAGACAGCCTGCTGGTCGAAATCACTGTGCCAAACCTAAATAAAATCATGCCATATAGGTTTTGTCCAGATATTAAACAGGCAGCACTTGGGTTTTTGCTCCTCTCCTCACTGCCAGGTCCCCTACACAATTCTTCCTTCTGTTACAAATGGGATGACTTCATCTTTATTATTCCAAAAGGTTTACTAGGCAGAATAGATAAGGCACTAGGGGAAATGCTGCCATTAGAAAGCCATCGCTGTCAGTCCTGCTGGCACCAAAATGCCTGTTGACAGAGCAGGAAAGCAGCAGTTGGGACTGTGCTTGAGTACGGGGAACCAGGTGTTGTTCCTCCCTCCCTGAGATGAAACAGCAGAATAGAAGATCTCAAGCTGCAGTTAACTGCAGCCCAAATAAGGGCTGTTAGCAAGCTGATATTTTCTCTCTGCTGTGAAACAAGTACAAAAACAAGCCTGTCTCCAGCTGCCAGGTGAAGATGTTGATCTTTAAAAACAAAAGGCTCAGTAACTGTGGGGAAGGGGGCATATGTCCTTAAAGACAGGTATGGAGGAAGCTGCAGCCCATTACTTTATTTTTATATCCATCATTATTTTCTGGGTTGCTTAACAGCAGGCAAATATTTGAAAGGCCTTTTCAGCCTTCAGCAAACAAAATGCTTTTTACTTTGCCAGTGGCCACAAGGTTTTCAGGAAAGGCCAAGCATCCTTTCATGTGTGTGGACAGCATTTAGCACATGATAATTATTACTTGAATATTAATGAAAAGTGGTAGCAGCCTGATTTGGCCAATAGCATTGTTCTTACTGTCAAATTCTACCTGCTCTTGAACCAAAGAAGTGAGTTTAAAATATTTAACGGTGAATCTTTGAACTTTATTTCTGTAATATCCAAAGCTGGATTGAGCCATGCTTCTATAAGATGTGAGGATAAACTACTTTTAACCATAAAAGCAAAGATTATTTAAAACTTGGCTTTTTTTTTTAATCTAAAGAAACTATTATAAAGCTAATCCCAGTCAGCTTTCAGAAAAATCTCTTCAGCATTTTCATTTCAACATTTCTATTAGGTGAGTAGAACTTGTTGCATTACTCTTTTTTTTGACCACCTCTTAAGAAAGCAAAACAAAGCCCCACCAAAATTGTGCAAGTCACTGAGAAGTAGTGACACGTGGAAATCCTAGGAGCTGCTTGTTATGAAAAAAAAATTAAAATGTAATATTCTCTTTAGCTTTAGACACACAAATTTCTGTTTAAAATAACTTGAAAGTCACTTTGATATTCAAATAGTTCCCACGATATCCATCAAGAGGTTTGAGACTTCAGCACAGAATTGACTTACACCTCCTATTCTACTAACGAAGTCAATTAGAAAGTCTTCTCCTAATAACTAATTAGGATCCTAATTTCTGTTTTCAGTTTGTTGGGCACTGCAGACCTTAAGTTACTTCTGAAATTGACACTCATGTCTTGAACACTTATGGATGTATACACCCAGCATCATTTCTCACCCCCTACCCCACTTAATCTCCAGAGTGCATGTCCCTTGTCACCCTGAAGATAGAACATAATTAATGTTGCACTAAAAAAGAAGAAGCAACAAGGCACAGTATCTTTGGTTGTAGAATGGGAATTGGGACAAATGAAAAGCAAAGCTTCTATGTCGCAGGAAATTTTAGTATTTCTGTTTCTTGTTTTCTCCCAACTTGGGGTGGAGAGCAGAAGACAATGTCTCGTTAAATACAACATTTTTGGTCAAAGCAAACCAAAATATTTTACTGAACTGCATTTCTGCATTGATACTCATTGCCCCATGTGCCCTCCTTTTATCTCCTGACCAGTCCAGTCAGACGAGGGAGAGAGGGGAACCAAAGCCAGGGCACAAAATGAGACCCAAACTACTACTCCCATGAAGCAAAGCAACATCAGGCAAGGCAGTTACACCTCAATGTAATTGAAAACATAGGTCTGAACTTCTGTTACTCCAAACAGATAAAATTCAACAATTTGGTTTGCAGGGGAAAAGGCATTTAATTTCAATCCCATATTTTCCTTCCAAGGACTTTCTCAGGTCTTCAGAAAAGCTGACACAATTTCAGTGGGAAACCTCTTCCCATCTTGTATCAGGAACAAGGCAGTACAAATGTTCTGTGTCTGTATCTAGGTAAATAATGTAATTAAATAACCCTCACAAAGAGCCTTAGATCCAGTTTAAAGGGATAACAAATCAAGTTATAATGCTCAATAAAGGCTTCCTTTTTCCTCTCTGGAGTGACCAGAGGTTCCAAATGTTGTCACAGACCCAAGTTCTTCCTTGCCATCACCTACATCTTAGAGTTTTCTCTGGAAAAAGGTGTAGAGGACAACATTGTTGTCAGGAGAGTCTGTACCTCAGCCCTTACAAACGCTTATATTTTCAGGAGGTACTGCTGTTTTCTGTGGGGCTCCGCTGAAGCCCAATGATCCACCCATTTAAACTCATTTACAGAATGAAGGCCTTCATGGTAGCAGGCAGTTTTGAAGATTTACAGCACTACAGGAGTGCTAAGTCTCATGATTAATGGACTAACAAATGCCAGAGAAGTAGAAAAATTGGAAAATCAGTATCTCTATCTCGGAGGAAAAGATCCTTATGCACACAGATGGTTGGTTTTAAATGAAAAAGCAGCTTTTATTGTTAATGTCTTGGCTTTTTGTTTTGCCTTTTTTTTTTTTTTTTGTTTTGTTTTTTAAAGTAGTAGATCCCAAAGGCCCACTCAAAATGGATATCCCAAAATTCAGAGACCATGCTTCTTCCTCAGGAAGTCAAGGATTTTATTCCACATGTTCCTTTGGGAATTATTATCCTAATTTGACACAAAATGGGAAATTCGTAGTCTTTTAATTATTGAGGCTTATAGATCTGCCACCTGCGTTATCCAGCAAGGCTTTTGCCACCCTCTAGTAGCTGTGCAGATCACAGCAGTTAAGCTTGTTTTGAGGTGCTTTTTATTCTAATCCAGTGTTTTCCTCTGACTGGAAATCTTGCTAAAATATCACTCTTCTGAAGAAACCCTCATCAAAGAATTTATTCCATTTGACCTTTAAGGATAACTAACCAACACAGACTATAAATGCAACTGCGCTGGCCTCTGAATCCCTTGATTCATATGGTTTCATTCAATTTGTGGTTTTCAATCTCATGCTTCCCATTCGAAAACATTTTTGCCTTCACAACTGTTAGCTGCAGAGAGTCAAGTGTATAAGAACACTGTACGTGTTTCCTACCTGAAGCTCATGAAAGCTTTCCATTCTGTAAAGGAAAAAAAATGTACCACAACCTTGTGCATACTTACACAAGGAAGTGTTCATAATGCTTCAAATGTCAGTAGCAAACAGGAGGAATTAAGACTTTCCCTTAGGCTAGTGAGTTCGTCTCTGCCAGCTGAGTTATAGTAAGTGTGCATCCATGTCAGCTAGACACCTAAGCAAGTCTTTTTATCTACATGTGTGAGGAACACACTTAGAAAGTTACTGAAACTCCTTCAATTTGAAAGAAGCAATTAGCTGTTAAAAGGAATCACAGAACAAATCACAGAATGATTTGGGTCAGAAAGGACCTTTAAAGATAATCTAGTTACAAACCTCCTGCCATGGGACAAGCAGGGACACCTTCCACTAGATCAGGTCACCCAAATCCTCATCCAGTCTGGCCTTGAACACTGCCAGGGATGAGGCATCCACAACTTCTCTGGGCAATCTCTTCCAGTGTCTCACCACCCTCATTTTGTCCTTAGGTCCAATCTAAATCTACACTCTTTCAGTTTAAAACCATTGTCCCTTGTGCTGTCACAGGAGGCCTTGGTAAAAAGTCTCTCTTACAAGCCCCTGCTATTTATTGAAAGGTCACAATAAGATTGCCATGGAGCTTTCTTTTCCCCAGGCTGAACAACCCCCAACAGCTCTCTCAGCCTTTCTTCAA
>WBNH01007891.1:0-28394 GCA_013401255.1 Urocolius indicus | reverse complement strand
TTCCTCTTCGTTTTCCTTTCTTCTTTTTTTGATTTGCTCTTTGCACCATGATCATGACCTGAGCAAAAAAGGAGGAAAAATCAAATCCGTATCAACTACCACAGAGTGTGTTCTTAGTGAAAAAGTACCTGGCTTTGTTTTCCTTCACAAGAAACTGGTATTACAGCAGAAACAATTCCTTCACTAAAGGAGAGCCACAACATGTTTCAAAATCTAGTACTAAACTGTGGAAACTTCATCCATAGATGTAGGGCCTGGTTTTATTGCCACAGAACTATGGTATTGTATTGACCCCCATTGGAAAGGCTCATTCCAACATTTCACAAAATCAGACTGTACATCCCTTTAGGGCATGCTGATATAAATGAAAAGCAATGAACCCATGGCTAGAGCCTTCCCCACCAGAAACTGCAGAAGGATAGTGCAGGGTTAGAAGCATTATCCATTGCCATTAGGTTGAGATTTTCCAAGCTGGTGTGCTCACAAATAAGTTAATGAGCTTCTGGACCTCTAGCGACTCAGCTTGCAAGCTCCATGACACTAGTTCTGGTACCTGCCACAATGTACCAGCTGCTGCTGAACACCTCCCAGCTTTCCTGCACTGCTAAGACACTGCAGCCATTTTTGTTTCACCTTTCAGTACTTTGAAAGAGCTAAACCAAGAAACCGAACAAACACAACTAAATTCTTTGGTGTATGTCAAAGAGAACGATAACTAAGAAACCTTTTAAACATTGAAGTGTCTTCTTTGCAGACCTGGAGACACTTTTGCCCTTGTACTTCTTCATCTTCTGGGAGATCAGATCAAAGCTGGATGAACAGAACTTTTCTTTTGTGGATGGGGTTGTAGCACAGCACACACTTTTACCTGCCTCCTGTGGCACATCAGGCTTTTCATGATTGCCTTTAGCAACATGGGGGAGTCTCTCAGAGCTAGAACACACAGAAGTCAGGCCAGGAAATATTTTCTCTCCACACAAATTCATGAAAAGATACATGTAATGATGACCACACAGAACATGAAAAATTCCTGCTGCTTTAGTCTGAGGCATTTCCTAAGAATCATATAAGGAAAGAAAAAAAACCCAACAAAAAGCAAACCAAAAAGAAAAAAAGTGTTCTGCTGCATTGCAAAATACAGATAACCACCATGCTACCTTAAGCAGTAGAGGGTTACGTTACCATCATAGAAGACAGACACCAAAGACATTTCTTTTATTCTCAGGGAAAACCTAAACTTTTCAAATTTGTGTGGCAAAGTCTGAGCTGCAAGGTGCACAGCTGGAGTCACTGAAATCATTTAATTGAACAAATGCAGATGTGTTATTTCAGATGGTGTATGTGGCTGGATCTGCTGCCATTCAAATAGCTAGGTAACTCCCCTTTGCTCTGTGACCCAGCGACAGCCACGTGTATGCTTGGCAAGGCACAGAATGTTTTATGCTCTCAGTAGGTGAACTTATGAAATAACAAGTGTTACTGCCGTGGGGCCTTGCATGCCCCTAAGAATGTATAGCCTTCATAGTTCACCACCAAAGCACCGGAGCCCTGAAGTGAAGGGAATGTACTAGCAATGAGCTACACACCAACACCATGACAATATTGTGATTTTAAGATATCCAGCCATTCCAAACCAGTAAATGTCTGTTTTGGAACTACTGTGCTGCCTAGCTTGGATTGGCCTTTATTTACTCACCTCTGCCCTGTTTCTTAGCTTCATGGCCCTGTCTTCTTCCTCCCTCCCTCTGAAGGCAGCAGCAATCACCCCTTCCTTCTCAAAACCACCAGATTAGTGTCTGTGCAACAGTGAGCCCAGCCAAGCTGAGGAAATGAGCTTCAGCTATGTGCTGAAGGGAGGGAGGTCTGGTGCTCCAGATGAGATGGAGCTTCTCCAATATCACCTTCGGCTGCAGTCTCAACCATGGGATGAAGTGGCCAAGTACAATGGTCTAGTTTATGAATAAAAACCAATGAAGCACAATATCAGAGGAGCATTCAAAGGAGGAGAGTGGACTGGTAGAGAAATCAGGCTGGGACCATTCTTGTACTCCTGCTTTGTGAAAAACACTAGAAACCTGGAAAATTTGACAGTATCCTACCTGAAATTCTCTCCTACTTGTTTGGCAGAATCTGTAACTGGCAACTTTACCGTAAAAAGCAGAATAAAAAGGAAATTATTGGAAGTGCATATCAGATCCTTTAAAAAAATCAACTCAATGAAACATACAAATTTTGTCTTGACTCAATAACCGGCTGAGGCTGATACACTTACTGTAACTCTTCTTACTGTAACCATTTACTCAGATGACTGCTGTTATTAGTCTTAGTGTCTGCTCCAAGGAAAGCAAGTGTTGGACAATCAAATGATGCTGGGCTAGAGTCAACACAGACGTCTCCAGAGCACAAGTACTATGCTGAGCCCCACCGCTCAAGCAGTATGGGTGGGAGTGGGAGAAAAGAACTGTTGCCACCGGACTGATGTTGACAGGCAGTATGTGCTTCCCCTCAGCTGCTCGTGCTCACTGCAGGGTGGATGGCTAAGAACAAGGTGTTCTGGGCCTCAGCAGTGCCAGGACCTAGGGAAGACAGGAGTTAAGCAATTTGGCAGGTGAGATGAAAGTAACTGAGCGACAGCAACCCTTGGGTTAGAAATGTTTTACTTTCAGGTACATGTGGAGCACTTGCCTTCACTACATACTCTGCTGATAAGACATCTCTAGAAAAGCAGTAGAAGTGACAAAAAGGGGATATGAAGTAGTTCACAGGCTGTGGCATAGTACTGCCGTCCAGGTCGAAAACTCACAGTAAGATGATATGAAGGGCCAGGATTTGGTGTTTTGTTTTGTTATGTTTTTTTTCCCCTTCCTCTGAGCAATGTCAGTTTCCAGAAAGCCTAGAAGAATGTGATCTGTTATATTTTTACCCTTGGGTATGGTACACAATAGCTCCCAAGCACCAGCTGCAGTTAGGGAGGAAAGGGATTTAAAGTCACCCAAGGTTGCCAAAACATTTAAAAAATGCATTCTTTATTATTTTGGCAGGCAAGCCCTCATCTGTCACAATGCTTAAATGTTCTCAAATCTGCTGTACTTAAACTGTACTTAACTGGACCATCTGTCCCACAGAAGCCAATTACTGCTGTGATGATTTGTGCCCAGATTTAGAGGCTGGCAGAGGAGTCACTTTTCATGGAATCATTTTGGTTGGAAAAGACCTTTTAAAGGTCATCAAGCGCAACCACTAATCTCACACTGCCAAGCCCACCACCAAACCACGTCCTTCAGCACCTCATCTATGTGTCTTTTAAATACCTCTAGTGATAGTGGTGACTCCGTCACTTCCCTGGGCAGCCTGTGCCTGTGTCTGACATTGTCTCTCATTGAAAAAGTTCTTCCTCATCTCAAATCTAAACCTCCCCTGGTGCAACTTGAGGCCATTTTCCCTTGTCCTATCATTAATTACTTGGCAGAAGAGACTAACACTTAACTTCCTCTCTCCCTTCATGCTTCAGGTGGCTCATCTATAACCTTTCTCAAGACATGGATCTGCAGTGCAGTGCCTGGTGTGACTGGCATGGCCCCAGAAGTAATGACAGATGAAGACCACATCTCCTTGTCTGGCAAAGTCTCTGCTGCAGCCAAGGCCACTGCTCGCTCTCTCAACATGACCTGGCCTGGCAGATGCATCTTAGCAGCTGTCAGCTGCAGCTGGCTTTAGTCCTGCTTTGGAAGTACCTCACTTGCAGGGTACAGCGAGGCAGGAAACTACTGGGTAAGGTCTATGATCAACGGGTGAGATGAGCAAGGTCTGACAGAATATGGAGAGGCATTTGAACACAAATAATAGTGAGAATATTTTGAAGCTACTTTTACTCTAAGCAAAGAGGTGGTTTATGCAGTTGATGCTGAATTTCATTCATTATATTTAACCCACCTGGCCAAAATAAAGTAACGAGGGCAAAACACAGGGAAACCTTCCAGTTGTATTTACATAGGTTTGAAAAATACATGAAGAACACAGGATCTGTGAACCCAGTTATTTCCTATCACAGATACATCCCTACAAACCCTTTCACAAAGCAGTCATCTGTTAGTTTTCCAGCTGCCATGACACTTGGTTTTGGGATTTTTTTAATGCTTAAGTGCTCCAAGAGGAAAGCAAAGCAGTCATAAGGCAGAATAGCTTTGGGTGCATGTCTGAGCGAAACAAGACAGGAATTCCGAACCAAGCACAAAGTCACTACTAAAACACACCACTACACCACGACACTGTTAGATTTTCAGCACCCAAAGCGTGAAAATCACCTAAATAAGAATCATCCTGGGAATTCCAGTATCCTCAGTGTAGGCAGAGAGTAAGTAGTATGTTCTCACATTGCTCTGTTGAACTGATCTGTGGTAGCTCCCTACGAATCCATAAACCCAACAGATCTATATGAAAAAAGATAACAGGTGTGACTCAATGTTTTTCATCTGTTCCTCATTGAAGGTTTGTTTAACTGTGTTAGGAGAAGTCAGAGCTGAAGAGAAAGGTATTATCAGCTTTGCAACATTTTAGCAATAATAGGAGTGTAAGAATTTTTACAAAGTGACACGATGCTGTAATTTACGCTGCTCACAGGTGTTTACTGGAATAAATGAAAATCAGACAATGCTGACTTATGGCACTGTGAGGTGAGGGCAGGCAGCTTTGTATCCAGGACATTTCTTCTTGATTATCATCCTCACAAATTAGCTTGTTGCTTTTGTATGCTTGGTAGTGGGCTGTTTCCCACAGCTCTGTGAGTATCTGTGAAGCCACAAAGCTTGACGCCAAGCACAACAAATTATGTTGTTTTTCAGCCCTCTGTCCACTTTCAATTAAAATCCTACCAAAAACTCTACCAAACTCCTCTAAACTCCTGATTTCAACAAACTCTACTTTCCTGTAAGAAGCTTATTCTGTTTTAATGTAAAAAATTAAATAATCACAGTTTATCTTTTTTTTTTTTTTTTTTTTTCAAACACCATGAAAGATAGGGTAACAGTTTCATTCAGTCTCCTGTGAACACGATTGTAGACTGTGTGCTTGACTGAAGTGAGGCAGAAACCCTACTATGCCTGGAGTTTGCACTGATGGGTGCCCTGACTCCCTGCCAAAAGATGCATCTCTTATTTCTAATGCAAATTTATCTCTCATCAGCTGCAGTCACAGCTTCCCATGCTTTCACTGGCTGAGGATACCTCTGCAACTCTGAGTTGCTCTACTGATTTTAGGAGGCAATTTTCATGATCTAAAGTGTCATTTTACCATAAGGTGGTGGAACTCCCTTCAGTGTCACGAGAAGAGGTTGTTTCTAGTTCTTAAATACTTCCAAGGATTCTCTTTGGCATGCTTCTTTAAAACAAAAAAAAAAGACGATAGCCAGAAGTAGTCAAAGTAATTCAGTATTAGTCTCGGAGAAGTTTTACAAAGAAGTCAGATAGCTTTTCCCTCCTTCTCTTTTCACAAGAGAACTGTATTTGTCCTTTTGGCACAGTGTGAAGATAACTTGTGTTGAGCTACTTGTTCACTTTGACACCAAAATCTTTCCTAGTGCTTGACGTGACACAAGTCCTCCAGTTCTGTTTCCTCAGCCTCCACATTTGCTTCTTTCACTTTGTCTGTATTGAAACCAAAAAGTTTTGGTTGTTCCCAGTTTTCCACAGAGTTTGATCTGCCTTGTTGGACTTCAAGGAATGTTTTCTCCTCTAGTTTCTCTGGAGCAAATGAGCCCATTATTACAGATGCACGTACCCTAATATCAGTAAGAGCAATATTTTTTTACCTCTCTGGAACATGTCGTGGGTTCAGGTTTTCTCTAGTGGGACTTCTCCCAGTAAGTAAAGCAGAGTATGATCATGTGATAAACGAGTTGAAAGAAAACTCAGCTCTTCCAAATGTTGAGACTGAGTGAAATCCCTGACAAATAATTCTGTACTTACCTTTGTGGAACATACTCTTTACTGAGGTTTGAGATTATAGAAAAAGAAAAGGTCTTAGAAAGATTTTAAGAATTAAACAAACCTACATTTACTTTTTTTCATGCTGTCAAATCCTTGAAATATTTTACGTTGAGTTTCAGTGCCTTTAATCTGGGAAATAGAACAGAAATACAAAAAATTATTAGTATTATTAAGTTCCAAAAGATTGACTGACAAAAAGGTATTACCTGTCAGCCACTTCATGGCTTCTTCAAGCAGTGTCTACTAGGTTAGGATGGTGGAAGCTTGGTAAGGGATTGATATGTAGTGGGAAAAAAGTTAAGATGTAAAGACTGAGCTTTTCCTTTTCCCTTCAAACAGAAGGCAAGCCAGGCCTTCAGTATTTGGCCTGATTTTCAAAAGCTCATAAAACTCAGCAGCTTTGCAGGTTGTTAGGTGCTCAGCATTATAAAAATATCTGAGGTAAGTTCCTTTTCATGACAGTAGGAACATAACATTGTACTACAATATTTTCATCCAAGATTGTTGTTTGTCAGCTACAAGGAAGCTTATATCGGCTACATAGTTATGTGGGGCACCAAACAGCAACAAAGGAAAAGTGTCAGTTCTTAAAACAAGACTAAACCTTATATCAACTATTCTAACAACGACCCTTTAGTAAACTTCATCCCAGAGTAGCTGCTAGGTCAGCTAATGCTGAGTATCGAATCACATGATCTGCATGGTACGAAGGAGCGTGATGTGACTTCACAAATATCGCAGGCACAAGTATTTCAGAGCTGAGGCTTGGTATTTAATCCCAAAGTGAAACAAAAATTGTTACTTCCTGTTTCCCTAGAATGTCCTGTGACCTTTCTCTTCACATCACTCTACTAGACTGGAAAACACAACAGAACAATGTTTTAATTGACTTGGCAAAAATCTTGTTTAATTAAACTGGAAGTGAAAAAAGGTCCAGCTGAGGAAGTGAGGTGTTAGTTGTTGGTGATCGAAGAAGAGTTGTTATAATCTTCAGCTCCAAGGCATAATCCTTGACATAAAGAACTCAATGTATCAAGTAATATACTCAGGAGACATAATTTTACCATTTTTTCCTGACCCAGAATTATTGGTGTTGATAGGTCATTCGTAGATGAAATAGACAATAAAAACAATGAGCATTCTAGTTTCTGGTGACAAAACTGCTTGTGGAAAGTCACAGTGGTTGAACTAAGTTGTCCTGTGTCAGTCTCTGGTCAGAAAAAGAACACAATATGCTTCTACCAGGATGAAAAAGCCATTTTTTTCTTTCATAACTTCTGTCTTTAGCACTGCTGTGAAAATATCCTCCTGATGTTATGGGGTTTTTTTTCTGCACAGAAAACAGTATGTTACCATTTTGATTCAGGAGGGAATATGACAGTTGCCAAGAAAAAAAACCAAGCCAAGACTTACAAATAACCATGATAATGACAAAGCCAGAAAGAACACATGGAAGCAAGCTGGTCAAGATTGAATTCCTTATGCTGTTCTGTTCAGCAAATATTTATGAACCTGGACACAAACATTTCCTATTGACAAGGGGCCTCACTTCCTACTCAGTACGGTTTGTTTATTTTTAGTCTGGGAACATGGACAGCCACGCGTTCTCTGTAGTACTGATTGCCACTGCTTTGTTTTTCTCATGCTGGGGCTTCTGGAAAGAAAGATTGGCATAAAATGCAAAAAGCTTATGAAGCACTGCTCTATCTATAGAGCTAATGAAAGCAGTAATAAAGCAACCAGCAGTATAATTTTTATGTACATAAAAAAGAATATTGCCTATCAAAATATTAACGTGACTTCCTTCCAAATGCGTTTGCTTTCTCTAAGCAACAAGAACAAAGCTCCTATTTTACATCTGAGGAACATACCATTTTTTAGGCTGAACATCAGCAAAGTTCCACTGAGGGCTACGTACAGCTCCAGCATGAATTTTTGTCAAAAGCTCCACTGTACCTGTGATATTGCTTGTTATTCATCTTTTTCAAATGCCTTTAAGAACTTCCAGCAAGAACAAAGGGAATTTTAGTAAGTCTTTTGATCCAGTAACTTTAATTAGTCACTGAAGCAGATCCACATGGGAAAATGCACATAATCGTGAAAAGAACAAAAGAAACAGCCTTTTTGCAGGAATTGTGATGTACTGTTATTTCAAACTCATTTGATAAACTGTCGTTACTTTCTTTACATAGCAACAATATCACACTGACATGATTTGCTCCTACTGTACAACCAGCCAAAGGTCTTTGATTCATTGTGTGAAAGATTGTTGTGGTTGTGCCCACCCAGGAAAAGGAAAAAAAAACCCCACAACATTAATTGGCGCCCAATGTGGGGCTTCTTCAGCATGTGTCACTTTATTCTCTGGTGACATTACACAATCGTCACACTCTGGACAGTTTGTGATCACTTCCAGAATTGCAGTACGGGTAGAATTTCCTGTGTGAGCTCAGAGAGTGATCAGTGCAACTCACTTACTCCATATAGCATTTGTTGCATGACAAGTGGAGGAGGCTCTCCCACAGGACACAGTCCTTAACAAACTTCTCTGGTGTGGGTTCTTCCCAGCAGCTGCGGCTTCTGCTGATACAGGGACCGTCACACAGGACACGGCCTCCTCTGGGCATAGTCACTGCTCCTGGCACAGGGTCTTTTACGAAGTGCAAACAAATCTCTGCTTCACCAGTCCTCTCCACGGGATGCAAGGGAGTCTGCTCCAGCACACCTCCTCCTCTCTTCCCTCACTGACCTTGGGGTCTGCATGGTTGCTTCTCTCTCCTCCAACTCCTTGCACCACCAGCCAGAAAAGAAGGAAAGACAGAACAAGAAGGAACAGGAAGAAGCCTCCTCTTCTGGCTTCTTCTTCTTAAAAAGTGATCATAGAGGTGCCTAGCTGGCTCAGCCCCAGAAGTGGGTCTCACTCAGAGCTGGGGAGAGTTTTGAGCAACTTCTTATGGGAGCCATCTTTACAGCCCCTTCCCCTTACCAAAAACAGCTCCACCCAAACCCATGACAAAGATGCATGAATGCAATTCATACAATTTGATTGCATGAAAGAGGTCTTTGGCCACATTTCAGCACCGAAATGACACAACAGGACCTAGCAAAGCTCCACTTAACTAATAGCTTTGTAATGTATTCTGGTGTTTATAGGTATTGGCTAACATGGCCTTACAGAATCAGGTTCTTAGGTGGCCAAGGCTGTGTTCAGTCCTGAACACACTCACCCTAAGATAGGTATGTGATGGGATGGGCTCTGTATCCAGAGAAGACTGCTCTTTATTGTTTACCAAATTAGTGACTGAATTGCAGTCCTTTTTAAAAGGGAGAGGTTCAAGTATTCAACCTAAAGCTGTGATTGCACAAATTGCTGAGGTCTCTTAAGGGCTTCTTGCTACTGAAGGACAAAGTATCTTTTCATTTGTTCTTGGTCCTGCCTCCCCCACTGCAAACTCTGACACTTTGGTCCCTGCTCTTAGCTGTTATTTTCCTTCATCCCTTAAATTAGCTCTAATGCTCAAAAAATCTTCTGTGGGCTTATTTAACTCATTAACACAGCAGAAAACCATCTCGTTCTTTTTGCTGGCTTTGTTTCCTATGAAATTAGAATGTTAAATCAGATCACAGTGGGAACTGAACATCAGAGGGGTATAAGTGAAAAGAATACACAGCATGGAACGTGGCAGGAGATGACAAAGGGAGGATAGCAAGTGGTTGTTAAATGGCTCATCACAGCCTGTGAGAAGTCTGTCAGGTTGAGGAACATGCTAACCCATCATTTAGTACAGATCCTGAAGTAATTAAGCTTTAAGAAATGTTCTTGTGTGGATTCTGTATAGCTCTTCTCAACTGTTTCTAGAAGGGCATCCCTGCCCTTCTTTGTTCTTAGTTGTTTAATTTATGTATATTACCAATCTACCAGTTTTAATGACTAAAGGGACAAGAAACAATACTCTAACTTTCTACAGCGGTCTTCTGTGTTTGCCTAGATTTCTGTTACCTAAAGCAGTGTTACACCACTCCAATTCTTCTGAGTTTGAAAGTCCCCCGAAATTACAACTATCCAACAGGGTTCCACATCTCCCATGCCATCAGGATAAACCTCAGTGTACAGCCTTTAATCTCAACCCCTGGGATGAATACCACGCACAGATGTTTTGCAACAAGCAGTTACGAATGAGAGTGGTGAGTTTTTCCACACAAACAAGCCTAGTTTTAGCAAATTAAGTGGAAAAGCTCTGAGTTTTAGGAAAATTTTTCTCAAGCTGCCAGTCCTCAGAGCTGCCAGCTCTGTGTCACACCCCCATGCACAGGTATACTGCCAGCCAGATGAGTGGAACAGGGGCAAGAAAGCATGAAGGGCTGAGAACCACTAGAAAGATCAGGACACTTGGTGCTGACCAGAAAATGGTGTTACCTTTGGAGTCCATTTACCATTTTCATTCTAAAGTCTTCATGAATAATTTTAGGCTTTTTGCTAAATGCATTACCAGGAAATGTGCCTGTGTGGATATATTGTTCACGTATGAACACATTCAATCTCAAAGGTAGTGTTATAACATGACAGAGGGTACATAAAGGAAAAAAATATCACAATACCCGTCCCTTCCCTGTGTACTTTCACCAACCCTCTGCTACCAGTCCTTGTACCATGCAAAAAACACTTTTCATTCAACCTACTATGGGTGACCTTCCATAACTACTATAGTCCTGCAAATGCCATAGCATCAGTGGGGAAAACTCCTGCTTGGTTCTTTAGCACTGAACAGAATAGAGGAAGACATTTCAAGCTGTGGACAAACATTAGAAGTCAGCATCACTGTCACAGCCCATCTATCAGAAACCACTACGTCCCCTAGGTGAGTTGGGTGAGTGGAAAGTGAGTGGAAAGGGTGAGTGGACTTCACCTTCCTAAGTACAAAACCCAGTAGCTTTGCTCAAGCTCTGGACAACAGTGGGACTAAGTGGAACTGTTGGTCTTGCACAAACAAATGTTCTCCATATAACTCCTCCAGGGACAAATGCCTTCAGGGAACAGAGCACATAAAGTGATCTGTGGCAGGTTCCCTCACCACAGATTATCTGCCTACATCATGTTTCAAACTATCATCTCTGAAACTAAATCTAAAACTCCAAACCATGCAAGCTGTCAGCCAGCCCAGACACCTGAAACACCTACCTGTATGTTCTGCAATGTTGCAGGGGTCACTTCAGTTTTACATACTCTTAGTACACAGTTCATACTAGTTTCCCCTTTTACTGTTTATTTACTGCAACTACGTCACAAAGAGGAAGCAATGATTTACAAGAAATGTTATTGACTAAAATTTATCCACAAGCTTTCTAAAAGTAATACACCCTCAAAAGATTGTTTTGTTTATACACAGGAAACATCTTGAGTAATACTATGATAATCACAGTGACCAAAGAAATAAACACCAAGTACACAAGGACAAAAAAACCCCATGTTTATCCCATTATTTTCAGCAAAACAAGTAAATACAGGATTCAGGAAAATAAAATATCTCATTACCCTCCAGTGTAAGTACTTTGGGGCTATGTTTGCCACTGAGCTTAGAAGTAGGGAATGGAGTAGTCTGATTTTGACAGCACTTAGCACTCCTGCGATGACTTGCCTGCATGCACAACTCCTGAACACTCTGAACTGGGTAACTGCAAAGTCTGGTTGACACCAGTGCACAATGGCAGGATACTTTGTCTGCTTAAAGCTAGTGCCCTCCTCTTCCTCACCCTGACCCTATGTGTGCTTAATTGGCTGTACTGCAGAACCTGACAGGCAGAAAAACACCTTGTTTTGGAACAAAACCATCACCTTCTTGACAATCTGCGTTAAGCTATAGGGACATTTAATATAATTGTTCTGCACTGTTCATGTGGACTATATCTTTATAGACTATTGATTTGTTAATTACCATTCTGACTGACTTAATCACAGAATCTTAAGGGTTGGAAGGGACCTCGAAAGATTATCTAGTCCAACCTCCCTGCTAGAGCAGGGCCTCCTAGAGTAGGTCACACAGGAACTCGTCCAGGTGGTTTTGAATGTCTCCAGAGAAGGAGACTCCACAACCCATCTGGGCAGCCTGCTCCAGTGCAGTCACCCTCACAGTGAAGAAGTTTTTCCTTATGTTTCTTTGGAACCTCTTATGCTCCAGTTTGTACCCATTGCCCCTTGTCCTGTCATTGGGTATCACTGAGAACAGCCTGGCTCCATCCTTCTGACAACCGCCCTTTTACGTATTTGTAAACATGAATGAGGTCACCCCTCAGTCTCCTCCAAGCTGAAGAGCCCCAGCTTCCTCAGCTTTTCATCATAAGGGACATGCTCCACTCCCTTCATCATCTAGGTGGCCTTGCACTGAACTCTCTTCAGCAGCTCCCTGGCACTCTTGAACTAAGGAGTCCAGAACTAGACACAATATTCCAGATGCTGTTTCGCAAGGGCAGAGTAGAAGGGTGGGAGAAACTCTCTTGACCTACTGCCCACAGCCCTTCTAATACACCCCAGGATGCCATTGGCCTTCTTGGGCACAAGGGCACATTGCTGGCTCATGGGCATCCCGCTGTTCACCAAGACCCTCAGGTCCTCTTTCCCCTACACTACTCTCTAAGAGTTCATTCCCCAGCCTGTACTGGTACATGGGGTTATTCTTTCCCAGATGCAAGACTCTACACACTTGCCCTTGCTGAATTTCATTAGATTTCTCCCCACCCAACTCTCCAGCCTGTGCAGGTCTCGTTGGATGGCAGCACAGCCATCTGGTGTGTCAGCCACTCCCCTCAGTTTAGTATCATCAGCAAACTTGCTGACGGTGCCCTCTGTTCCCTCATCAAGATCATTAATTAAGACATTGAACAGTACTGGTCCCAGCACTGACCCCTGAGAGACTCTGCTAGACACAGGCCTCCAACCAGACCCTGCCCCACTGATCTCCATTCTCTGCCTTCTTTCCAGTTAATAATCCACCTCACTACCTGATCATCCAGCCCACGCTTTGCTCAGTTTTGCTGCTGTGGGAGATGGTGCCAAATGCTTTACTGAAATCAAGATAAACCATATCCACTGCACTACCACCTGGTTTTGTCTTCATAAAGGCTGTCAAGTTGGTTAAACATGCGTTCACCTTGGTAAAGCCATGTTGACTGCTCCTAATGATAACAAGTTGTTCCATCACCTTTCCAGGGATGGAGGTGAAGCTGACTAATCTGTAGTTACCCAGCTCCTCTTTCTTGCTCTTTTTGAAGACTGGAGTAGCATTTGCTTTCCTCCAGTTCTCAGGCAGCTCTCCTGTTCTCCACAACTTACTGCAAGAGTGGGGTAGCCATGACTTCCACCAGTTCCCTCAGCACCTGTGGGTGTATCCCATTAGGGCCAGTGGATTTATGTACATCCAGATCACTCAACTGATCCTCAACCCAGCCCTCATCAGCCAAACAAAACTCCTTTAACCTGACTTCCTCTGGAGTCTAGGGCTCCCGAGGAGGAGAAGGAAGCTGATCCTGTAGGATTCGCCCACGATACCAGCTTTCCACCCTTAGGCTCAACTCCAGTGGGCCTGGTTTTATCTCTTTTGACCTTCAAAACTAGTTTAAAGCCCTTTCTATGTGTCTCACTAACCCATTTGCAAGGATCCCTCTGCCCCTTTGAGACAGAAGAACTCCACCTATCAGCAGACCTGGCATCATGAAAATTTCACTATGGGTCAAAACCCCAAAGTTGTGTTGGTGGCACCAGTCTCTGAGCCACCTGTTTATCAGTTGTGCTTTCCTTACTTGTTCAGTATTCCTCCCCTGCCATGAGAAGGGTGAATACTACTACTTGTGCTCCTGAGCCATCTAGCATTCTCCTCAGTGCCCTGAAGTCCTTTTTAATAGCTTTCAAACTCCTTCCCATAACCTCATCAGTACCAACCTTCATTCCCAACAGTGGGTAGCAGTCAGTTGGCCGCACCAGACCGGGGAGGTTTCTGGCAGCATCTCTAACATGAGCCCCAGGGAGGCAGCAGACCTCTCCTAAAGCTCTTCAAAACAGAGTCTATCTTTTTTTTTTTTTTTTTCTCAGTGGCATTCAGGACAAAAATGTAAACAGAGGAGAAAAATTCATAGCATATCTTAATACTTAGTTTTAGGTGGTGTGCAACAAGACCACGGGAGTCTGGCCTGTCAGAAGCTGGGTTGCTGTGAAAGATAAGCATTGTTTTTTGCAATTTGGTGACTGCAAACAGCATTTTGCAGTGTTCATTCAAACCATTAGCAGATGTTTTCTGTAGTAATCCTAGTTATAGAAAGTTAAATGTGTTTTCCACATGCCTATCTTCCAGATCCACATTTTAATTTTACAGACATACAGCTAACTTGCAAAAAGTGGGCATCATCATCTTAGATGAAACCTAAGCTTGGTTATTGAAAGACCTGTCCTCTATCCAGATGGCATCTCCTGCTTCTACCTAGGTTTCTTTGAGTTCTGCTTCACATAGTTCCCCCCGCCTAAATCCTCTCACAGAACATCATCCTCTTTGTTCCCAGTGAGTCTTCTCCTAGTTCTCTAATGATGCCTTAAGACCTTTTTACCCTTTTCATTTCCTTACAGTTGAGCACCAGTTGTGAAGCTTGGCTCTTGATTTCTATACTCTGGGCTCACAGAATCACAGAATCTCAAGGGCTGGAAAGGACCTCGAAAGATCATCTAGTCTAATCTCTCTGCTAGAGCAGGACCTCCTAGAGTAGGTCACACAGGAACTTGTCCAGGTGGGTTTTGAATGTCTGCAGAGAAGGAGACTCAGCAACCCATGTGGGCAGCCTGTGCCAGTGCTCCCTCACCCTCACAGTGAAGAAGCTTTTCCTTATGTTTCTTTGGAACCTCTTATGTTTCAGCTTACACTTATTGCCCCTTGTCCTGTCATTGAACATCATTGAGAAGAGCCTGGCTCCATCCTCCTCCAGCCTATTGATTTTTCTCCAAAAAAGGAAATGTACAGAAGTTTTATTCCCTAACAAATGATGATAGAGCCACAGCTGTTCATAACACATAAATGCCTATCTCTCACAAATCACCCACACAACTGACAGTGCCGTCACTCACAGTTCTGCAATGGCACAGAGGGAGCTGATCATGTTTAATGGGTGTATTGTTTGGTCAGTATATACATTCTTGCAGCTTCAGTTACCCTGAACTTAACCTCTTTGGCTAAATGGAATCAGATTAGCATCTGCTGTGCTTAATGATATCAGGTTTACACACACACAAAACAATATACCTTACATGGTGGCTAGATTGCTCTGCAAAATATAAGGCTGACAAAAAAAAGCATATTGATTTAAGTGATCCAACAGAATAACCTCTGTTCCAACAGAATTTCATTTCTCCACAGGAAGGCCACCTAGGGTAGATACAGAGTCCTACTTCCAATGAATGAACTATTAAGGTTTGGAGGTAAGATTTGTATGCAATCTTTTAAGGAGTGATAAAATAAGGAGTGTGACAATTAAAAGTCCAGTTTTGGTAACATTCTTAACGTTTACCTGGCACTCTTTATAAGGTGCAGAGAACACTTGAATAAATTGTGGCATATCTGAATAATTCTAAATTACCTGGAATTCCAGTCAAACAGACCAGGATTCAGCACCTTGGAGTACATCCTAGCTTGCTGTTTCACTACTTTCTCGAGTTCCTTCAGGCACAGATAATAATAAGAAACACCACAAATTGAGTTTGTTGCTTAAAGAAGCCCATTATCAAATTTATTATTGCTATAATCTTATAGGGCAGGAGAAAAGGCCTAAGGGGAACTTTCCTTACCTCCTTGGTATAAACACAGTATTTCCAGAGAGCATCACAGAAATGCTGTCCTATTGACTCAAAGTCTTTCAGATTGAAATGGGTGTTTCGTCTGTAGCCTGCAGCACCAACAGAAGCAAGACAGAAAGGAAAATGTCAGTCACCCTGCTGACTGCTAGCTGTCTGTGATATTTCAAGACGGTGTCTGTAAACTGACAGATGCTAAAGAGGTCTATGACTGACCAAGTTTTATACAGATGATACTACAGATCATTATTCTGCCTATATGTACAAATCTATCTGCACACAGGGGGTTAACTATAATGCATAACTAGCTGATTCCCTATTACAAAATTTCCTAAAAATATAACAGACTTCATTTATTGCTTTTAATTTGCCATCCACTCATGATGCTGTTTTATGATACATACGCAATAATGGTAGCAGCGGCTTGAAAGGTTGCTTGATGAATGCTCTAGCTTTAGTGTTTCTTTTTGATAGAATAGAAACCATAGCATGGTTTGTGTTGGAAAGGCTCTTAAAGATCATCCAGTCTCAACTCCTCTCCCATGGGCAGGGACACTTCCACTAGACCAGGTTGCTCCAGCCTGGCCTTGAACATTTCCAGAGATGGTGTACCCACAGCCTCTCGGGGCAACCTGTTCTAGTGCCTCACCATTCTCACAGTTGAGAACTTCTTCCTAATATCTCATCTAAATTTACCCTCTTTCAGTTAAAGCCATTAGCCCGTGTCCTGCTCCTATGTGCCCTTGTAAAAAGTCTTCCTCCACATTTTTTGTAGGCCCTCTTTAGGTACTGAAAGGCTGCACCAACAAGAGGATGGTAGCTCAAGCTACTCAAAAGCCAGAAGTAAAAGTCTTGTCCGACAGTTCCTACTAACTGACTAGAGATAATTGTCTCACCCAACTTAGAGCCACAGACAGAGGCTTCCAAAGTGTAGCTGTTCTTGATGCCCATCTTCCACATTACCACTCGACCTGTGCTGCCCTTGTTCTTTAGTACTCTGAAACAGCAGTCTGGGAGTGAGAACTTAAAAGACAGGTACAGTATTAGCCTTTGAAGTAAACAGGAGGATGCAGTAATTTCATTTTAACACTTACATTTAAAAAAAATCTTATCTACCAGATAAACAATTGTGGGTTTTCACTTAACTTGAATATCTCTCAACATAGTTCAGAGCACACAGTTATTGCTGGTGTAATGGAGATGTAGGTGAAATAACAGCTTTTTGATTCAAAGATTATTTTACTTCAAGGATTTCTGAGATATCTGCAAATATTTTTTTCAGGTGGCTGTATTTACTGTTTCTAAACGATCCCATAGAGACATCTGACCATATGATCAAAAATCCTGTTATATACCAACAGACACCTTTACTAAAAAGTTGGACTAGCCCTTCTTTCATGAGGTTAGTAGACCAGAAGTTCAATACAAGTGATCTGGAGCTCACAAACACCTCATTATTGATATGTGGGGAAAACAGCATTAGTTGCAAGTATGCAATGCTATCTAGTACATTAGTTTGCGTGTTGTTTTATTCACAGAATCACAGAATGGTCGGGGTTGGAAGGGACCTTTAGAGATCATCCAGTCCAACCCTCCCGCAGAAGGTTCCCCTAGGTCAGGTCACACAGGAACGCGTCCAGGTGGGTTTTGCAAACCTTCAAAGAAGGAGGCCTTTGCAATCTTTCTGGTTGAAAAGAAGCTTACTGCAGTCAGGTTTTGCTGGAAGATTACCTATTTCAAAAGCTGTAATTTCCTACTAAACTTTGTGTTTTTTCCTAACTGAAATACCTTACACAAATATGGTGATTTGGACACAATTTTCAACACAAGTTTTCAATCTAGAGAAACATTTTTCTTCTTTGTGTTTTTTTTTTTTTTTTTCTTTTGCTTACCTGTTTGTTTTTAATTGTACAATTTATTTTAAAGCTGTGTTTAGTACTGGAGTACACAATACTAAGTGTTAGTTTTTGACATTGTTAAAAAAAATGTTGCTTTGATAGTCTGGGTTATTTCGTTCCTTTAAAAAAATCTTCAAACAAGGCTCACTTTATCTCCCAGTTCAACATGATACATTTTGGAACGCTGGAATTTCAAAGGAGTTAAAAATTCATATCCCAACCATTTCTAGATTGGCCAATTGAAGATTATTTTACTAAATGAAATGCAGTATTTTACTAAATGTGGTATCTTCAGAAAAGATATTAGGGTTCTCAGATAGTGCTTGAATTTTTAGGCAAGTTTCTATCCAGACATTTGCTTACCTTATCTGGGCAGCTCTTGCTCAACAAGAGTGGGAAGACATGCGGCTGCAAGTATAGTGCTGTTGCTTGCTGCTTTCTCTCACAACCATACATGAAGACATTTTGTTTCATGTTGTGACCATGGATGTCACAATACAGAAACACATTACGTTCCTCCATCACTCTGTAATATGGGACAATCCAGAACACTTCATTAAAGGTGTTTTTTTTGTCCACCTCAGAAACCAGCTTGAATTAATACATTACACTGAAGCTCATGTGTAACCTAAAGAGCAAGTTTTATATTCTGAGCTCGAACTTAAACTTTTAGTGTGCTATATTAGAGCCAAACTGCTCAGTTCCCTCCAGAACAAAACACCTGTCACTGCATAGGAAAAAAAAGATATGAGTCCACATGTTTGTTCTAACTCTCAAGATGAATTATATACATCCAGCCCTGTAGATGTGTACACAAGCACATTTTACAGCTAAAGCCCACTATTATCTGCTGCTCTTGTCACTATTGTATGTGTGTTGAGTAATACATGCTGCACAATTATGAGACTGAAGATAAATGACAGTGCATATACTTTCACTATGAAACTGGAACATCAATTTTTATGCTCTGACAAGATTCTGCAATGTATTATTGCTTAACTAACTTTTAAAGAAGACTTGCAGGTAGACACATTAGGGTTTAGCAATGCCCAATTTGCACTGAAGCTGAGTGTCCTGATTTCAGCTGGGAGAGAGATAATTGTTTTCCTAGTAGCTGGTAATGAGATAAAAACCATTGAATGTACTAATTCTGATGCTGTCTTCCTGCACAAGAGTTTTTCTTCTACTAATTTGTTACAGAAGTTAAATGAGAGCAATTTAGTTTACTAGTTGAAGGTTTAGTTTAATATCTGAAGGTTTAGTTTTAGATCCAGAGTAGCAATATCTGTGTGACTGGAAGTCTGCATAAAAAATCAAAGATATTTGTAGCAAAATATACTGAAAACTTGGTAATCTTTGCTGTCAAACAGATATCTAGGATCTATTCTGAACCTAACTTCATTCTGGGACATAGTTGTATGCCAGAAAAGAAGAAAATGAAAGAAATAAGGAATTTGATAAGTAGATTTTGCAGAGGATAGTGGGAAGTAAAATGCTGAAAATTTTTTGATGAAAACTCTTTTACTTTGGGAACACAACTTGTTACCAGGAATGGAGAAAGTAGGTTAAAGGAAAACCTACATAATACTGAAGAAAAATATAAACCCACTCTGAAATGCACTTGAACATAAACAAAACGGTCAGAAAGGCTTAGGTACAGGGCAAAGATGTAAATGATGCCAAAAAAATAAAGGACATAGGAAAGTCACACTAACAATGAGATAGTGGGAAGGAAAACCATCTATTCTAAAGGGAAGGAAAATGAGGTTACCTTTTGATCATGTTTCGGGTGTACCAGACGGAAGGATAACATTTCTTCATGTTAGATCTGTATTTGCGGTTCAAGTCCTGACCTGTTAAAGAGCAGCGGTGATTTCCCACAATCACACCATCTGGATTCAACATGGGTACCACTTTGAAGACAAAAGTGTCCCACAGGTGTCGAGCTTGGCCTGAATCCCCAAGAATGTAATCCAGAAAGCCCTTCATTATCCAGGAGCTGTTAGTTTCTCCTGGATGCACCCTCGCAGTTAGTATCACAGCCTTCCTCTTGGAGTGCCTGCCGCTTTTGGTAGGGCTGGTGATAATTAAAACATATACGGTGTTTCCTGCCAGCGAATGGCACAAGACATCAATCTTGCAGAATCTGGACTTTACTGGATCTTTCGAGATGGTTGCCAGGTACTCCTGCAGGTTGGAGTAGGTGTAAGGATAGCAGTGGGCAAAGTAGCAGGTGTCTTGGTCATGAGGGAACTGGCATGTCCAAGTGAGAGAGAAATACTGCTGTTCACCTTGGCTTGCATTGTTTTTGTAATACTTGATTTCACTTCCCGTCCTTCTCCAACCAATCTTGTGCTCCTTGGCATCAGCTTCTGAGTACAGCAGCAGCTGCAAGCCCCATTTATACAGGCTGTTAGGCTTGGGGAAGTTGACAATAGTGAAGCGATACGGCAGCCCTGCCTGCATGTTGCTTACTTGGAAGTAGTACCAGCACGTGTGCCTGCTTGTGTGGAGGTCGATGTGCAGCGTCAGCTCGTACTCAAATTCAGTCCTGGCAGGCAGAAAGAAGACAAACGGTTGTGGTGCTGGTTAGTACTGGAACAGGATGCCCAGGGAGGTGGTGCAGTCCCCATCCCTGGAGATATTTAAAACACGTGTAGATGAGGTACTGAGAGACATGGTTCAGTGGTGGGCTCGGCAGTGTGAGGCTAGTGATTGGACGTGATGATCTTAAAGATCTTTTCTGTATGATTCGGTGTCAAATAATATGGACTGCCATGAGAAAGCACCCTGCAGTGAATCAGGTGCAAATCTGATTTACACTGTCATAAGTCAAAGCCTATGCAGCTGCCAGGAAACAATGCCTAATTGCACTGAGCATGTCGATAGTGCAATTGGTGTCTTCGTTATGGCTTTTAATAATAACTAGGACTTATGATAAAAATGTTTCCCTCACTGTGCTTTAAAAAGAGGGTGCTTAAGAAAAATGTACTGATTTTGTGTGGGTGATGATCATCTATAGAAAACACCCAGTGCTGTGGAAAGGCTATCAGACTATTTCAGGTGAAGAATATCTGAAACTGCTTTTGAAGATTATTCAACTAAAATAAAAAAAAGTTATAAACTCCAAGTAAGATATCCTGCACAGAAACTAACAGCAGGCTGCTAATTACAACTTAATAAAAGAAAAAAAATATGAGAAACTTACACTTTGACCACCTTCTGCAAATTCCCACTCTCAAACTGTGCTTCAAAGACCAGTGTGTTGTCCTCTTCCTGAAGGAGGATATGTTTCAGGGGGCAGAGACCTCTCACTTAAGAATACATGAAGCAGAAGTTTTTTGTTAATTTTTTGTTCCTCCCCTGAAGGAGCAGAACAGATGCCTGAGTCATTTTAGGGAATATCGCATGCTTCTGAAGATTCCTTCTAGAAATAGATTCTTCAAGACTCACCTGGACGTGTTGCTATGCAACCTGATCTAGGTGAACCTGCTTCTGCAGGAGGATTGGACTGGATGATCTCTAAAGGTCCCTTCTAACCCCTACTATTCTATGATTCCATGAAATAAGACAACTGCACGGAGCTCAGCTTCCAAGTGTATCTTAGGTAAGCGTAAGAGATTATACAAGGATTTTGCTGCCTGTTCCCAATTAACCTTATAGATTTCTGCTAGCCTAAGATCTGGCTCTGACTTGGAGGTTCTTGTGTCTCTGCATAGGTAAAGAATAATTAATACTCTGTACTTAGGCAAGGCAACTGAGTTAGGTGGAAAAAAATCTAGGACTAAGCTCATTACATGCCATACACTCAGGTGCATAATGTAGGACAGAGGCCTGTGCTACTCTATAGAGCTTCTCTGTGAGGAAAACTAGAGTTTATGAAATTTTATTTGTTGCTATATAATTTAGACAACAAAGCTACCAAGCTGGAGGTTTCTGTCCCAGAAGCAGAGAGAAGACGAACTACATAGGGTTCGAAATTTCTCCTCCCATCTGCTCCTGTCTCTCAGCTGGCCACAGTGTCTAGCAGCCAGTTTGCACAAGCAGCCTATAGGTATCTATCTATAGCTAACAGCAAGATTTCTCAGGCTGTTCCCACCTTCTTCTAGATAAACCACAGTGTCTTTGTCGAGAGTTTGGTATGACAGCTTCCTCTCCAAACCTGTTGGAGTGTACAATGGCTCAGGGGTTGTGGGTATCCAATCTGAAAAAGAACGGACACACAAAGAAGGAATTTAAGCAGGAAGATTGTAGTAGAGTCTTTATAATATGAAAGATACATTGAAAACAGTTCATCCTATTTATATCAGTTGCCCATAAATTAATAGGGAAACCCCTCTTTGATCCTGTTCTTTTCATCTCTAATCAAAAATACATATCAACATATGGAGCAGCTTTTGCTGTGCAAGCTCACATCTGCACCCTGTACAGCTTGCATGCCATCAGTGTGGATGGCAAATCAGACAGCACTGACACCATGAGGCAAACAGATGCTCCAACTACAGAGTGAAGTCATTGATTGCTGACCACGTAGACATGGCTATAATGCACTGTCTCCATGTAACTCGCATGACATCTGCCTGGCAAGTCAAAGATCTACTGACAGGAGGCCTTTCCTTACTTGCAATGTCTGTAATACAGCAGTCCTACTTCATCCCATCCCATTCTGGATACTGCATTCTATTTTCAAAGGTAACTTTAGAAAAAGGGCATCGATGTCGCAGCCCCACCTCAGTGCATTTCTAATTTCTACTGATTACTTCCAAATGGCAATTGATTGTATCTATAAAGCATAGGGACTGCTCAAATCTTCCCTATCTTGATATAGATTTGCAATATGACCTTTGTCATAAAAGCATAAAAGCAGACAGAGGTTGCCATTCATATTTAACTGTGCAGCCCTGAAATGCAGTGCTGACATCACTAGGAACAGGACATGGGATTTGCACTGAATTTGTATGGCCTCAGGACTGAGGCTTGTCAGGTTTGCTCTTTTCTTTATCTGCCTGCAGCTTGGTTTCACTTAATTTAGGTGTGAAAGCAATTTCTCTAATTAGTCAGGTATGGATGGCTAATTTGTTTTAGTTTTGCTTATTTCTGTTTTGTTTTCTGTGTGATACCACCATAGGTTTATACAGATGGCAGTAACAAGGAGCTGTTCTCTGTAGAAACGTAAACCTAAAGGTAGACAGAACTCATTTCAGTGGTAACAAAGAGAACAAGGAAATAGTATCTAACATTGTAAAGAACAGCATGTATGGTAAATTCAGATGTAACAGGGAGCTGCAGAGCAATGAAGAAAGAGAAAGGTGTAAGAGTGAGATAGCAAACATGAAAATGACCCCAGAGTTATTTGGATCCTAGAGTGAGGAAGATGATGTCATCAATACATTTTATTTCTGCCAGCTAAGGACTCCAGAGACAGACAATGCTCAAGAACCAACTCCTACCCCCCACCAGCATGAAACCTCTACAGTCAAACTGCTGACCTTGGGACCTAGAGAAGCAGTGGAAGAGAACCCAGGAGGAGAGTGTGAGTGAAGTGTATGTTTAACAATTTTAACTACACAATTGATTTTTCTTCTGTAGCAATTAATCTGGACAAATCACGATTTGTCTCAAGATCTCACTTATACTAATACTACATTATTGGCTTTATTTATATACAAGGTGTGCTTCCACTTTGCCCGTACACAAGCTTTTAAACATAACACAGTGACTTACCAATGTGCTCAATTCTGTCCCTGATGACTTCCCATTTGTGTGGCCAGTACACCACGGAAAAGTGACTGGCAGGTGATGAGTCATCCAGATTCTGAGGCTCCTGAGGATGGGCTACCACTGCTTCCGAGTCAGATGAGAACTGAATTTGTTTTGCCCTTGGAAAAGGATGGGCACAAATGGAACCTATAGGAAAGTAAAAGAACCCTCACATCAGTCTCTCTTGCTCTTCCAAGTGGAAACAGCCTGCAGAGATTATCTAAGTGAAAATAACCTAACTAAGCATGGCACAATCAAATTACATCCCACTGAAGCATAAATGTACTACTCCATCCTACCAATCACATTGAATTTAAAAGCAGCATTGAACAAACAGTTAATTCATCAAACCAGAAAGGCCCCTCCAGAACTCAACTGCTGCAAGGAATAGCTTACTTGTGTTCCTACAGAAAATGCTGGCATCTTTTATTGTTACTGCTTTTATTACTAATGTGCTACATGGTAAAGCCTACAATCTCAATGCCTGAGTTGACACCTGGGCTGTGCAATATTACACAAAATAACAAACAAAGCTTATCCTTACAAAACTTACTGCACTGCATGTATGCAACAACAAGACAGTACTGGCTAGGATGATAGGAGAGGTAACAGTGTGATATTATCAAGGATTTTGTAGAGCAACAGAGACATTTGGAGGAGGTGGGGAGTTATTTGCTTGTCAGCAAGGAATTCTTCAAAGTTGTGAGAAGACACTTGAAAACACCATAGGCAGATAAAAGGCTTGAAAAAAATCTGTTAATTGGATGATTGGGACTGCTGGTGGTTGTGCGCTGACCTCAACACTACCCAGAGTTACTTACTTATCTTTGTCATAGATATGAAAAGATGAAAAGCATTCCTTGTCCTTCCTAAGATGTGCTTATTAGCAAGTCAAAAGAGGGGAGTTTTTCCTATTTGCTTTAGTTTTGAATCAGATACTGGCACCCATAGACCTGGTTTCTAGATCTAATTCTCCTCACAACAAATAAAATAACACAATAAGCAAAAGAGCTTTACCTGAAGGGTCTGGTATCAAGTGCAGATGACATCATACGTAAAAAGTCACTGAATTAAAACCCCTTCTGCTGAATCTATTTTTAAACTCTAGTGGATACTTAACCCGAATGGCTATCTGGCTACTAAAATACCAAATCAGTAAATGGTGACACAGGGCACGCTGCAAGATGAGATTGAGGTAAACTTACATTAAGAACTGTAAAGCATGACTAGACCTACCTCCAATTTTGTTTAGAGCTTGACAGTTATGTGAGAACTAATATCTTCCCCCTCCCTCTTTCTTCCTGTGGTCTTACAGGGAAAACGTAGGCAAATAACTGAAAGGGTCTTAACCTGTAGGAACAGCACACTGCTGACTGTCTTCTGTCACAAATGCGTTAGGGGCTTCTTCAACCCAAAAATAAACCCAAAGAAAGCATTCTGTAACATAAAATCAAAAGTCCGCAGTAGGACAGCTTGCTTTTGTTTATTTTCAGAGAGAAGAGTTGCCTCTGTTTTGGCTTACTTGATGGCCTGAGTAAGAGTTAGGCCAAAACTCCTGTGCTGTGTCACTATTCCTGTCTGCTGCTCAAAGGCAATACATGCTCCCACTTGTCCTCTTTTGTTTCCCCAGTATCTCTCTGGTGCAGCACTAGTATTCCTACTGTTATGTGAAAAGCCAGAGCAGCAAACTGAGCTAAGAAAAAAATGTTTGGTTTCCAGCTGCATTAAAGTAGCCTTCTGATTGCACTGATCAAACAAGTCAACTGATCTAAGAGCAGGAAAGGCAACAGAAACCAGCAGCAAGGATGGCCCTTCTGGTGGCAGCTCAGCTATACACCACATTTGTCCCGAAGCAATAATGACTAGGGCAGGGGGGAGAAGAACTGGGGAACTGAGGCTTAACACTTAGCAAAAATTAAACAAGCAACATTCTGCAAACAAAGTATGTGAGGGTCATGAAAAGCAACCTGGGTTAAATATGAAGCACACTGGAAAGCAGCACTGAGACAACAGTGCTTGTCACTTTCACTATGCTTAACACAAAACATTTACTTCCCGAGGTTTCAATCTAGTTCCCTTTTGTTAACATCATAGAATGGTAGGGGTTGGAAAGGACCTTTAGAGATCATCTAGTCCAACCTCCCTGCAGAAGCAGGTTCACCTAGATCAGGTGGCATAGGAACATGTCCAGGCAGGTCTTGAAGACCTCTAAGGAAGGAGACTCCACACCCTCCCTGGGCAGTCTGTGCCAGGGCTCCGCCACCTGAACAGTGAAATAGTTTTTCCTTATATTTAAGTGGAACTTTTTGTGTTCCAGCTTCACCCCATTACCCCTTGTCCTGTTGCTAGATACCACAGAGAAAAAGGATGTCTCAACCTCCTGACTCCCACCATTTAGATATTTGTAAATGTTAAGAAGATCTCCCCTCAGTCTCCTCTGAACAGCCCCAGTTCCCGCAGCCTTTCCTTGTATGAAAGATGTTCTTAAAACCCAAATTTCCTCCCTGAAATATCAGTAAGTGTTGCTAACATCAAATGTGTTTCACAGCTGGTAAAAATACTCTTAGCTTTATTTACTGCATTTACATTCACCACATTTGCAAACACAGCTATCGGGGTTTTAGAAGCCCTGTGTTAAGTAAGTCATCAGAAGCTTGATTTTTACAGGTCAGGAGCTAAGAACAGTTCACAAACCAAAGCACAGGTAAAAATCATGATGTAGAGGAGGCTGAGGATTCTACTTTGCTCACTAATGAACAGCTGTGCTGCTGATACCAGATTCCAGAGGTTCCCATAGACCCTTCCTCATTTAATACCATATTTCACACAAGCATGATTTGGGCTTTGAGTGACTATAGTAATGGGGTGAATGATGTAGGAATTGCATGCAAAGGGTTAAAAGCGCCAGTGCCCTCTTATCTGTAACCAAGACACCAGAGAGGAGCAGGAGATCCGAAAGATCAGCAGGAGAAGCTCCCTCCCGAGAGAAGGGGCCTTACAGGGACAAAGCAGTTGTTTGGGATATAAACCATAGGACCTAGCAGGCAAACAACTTTTTAAAGGAGCTTCATCACGGCCACGGTGCTTGGAGTGAGCCCTTTGTTTCATTAATCGTGAAATAGATATCAAACACGCCTTTAACATCCCTAAGCGCTATAATGAGCTAAATATACACGACTATGTTCCTCAACTCTCCGCCCAAATCCTGTGCCATGTCCCGTTTCATTGCGTGTGTATCGGGCAGGCGGGCAGCTCATTTGCTGTGATGTACGCAGGGAGCGCTCTTTTGTTTCTCGGTGAGGGATCCCCCGTGCACCCAGCGCTGCAATAAACTGCCGTCGGCTTCCTACACTCTAAAACCTGTCGTGGAGAGTCGTTTTGCGTTTACGGACATCAGTAACGCTGCTGCCCACACCACCAACAGCTGCAGGAATGAAACAACACGAGTAGCGGTCGCTCTCAGGACAGGGATTCGGGCAGCGTGCCGCACAGCAGCGTCCCAAGTGTCAGTTTACGGGCACGCGGGCTCTGCGATGCGTTTCGGGTGCGTGTGCTGAAACGGCTTGTTACCGGGGCCGCTTACCGGTTTTCTGATGAGAACAAGCAGCGATTGTTTCCAATGAATCACAGCCGACTTCCCCCCGCCCCACTCCTGTACCAGCTCCTCACAGGCGGGGCGCAGTCGCTGGGGGCACTTACCGAGCTGCTTCCCTCCGTGGCGAGGAGCCTTTCCCTGCCCGCATCCCGTGCCCTCCTCCGGCGGCGGCCCGGGGCTGGGCTATAAGCCATGCCGGCGGGGCGACGGGCAACGAGCGGCCCCGCCGCTACCGCCCCGCTCCCCCGCCCGGCTCTCGCCAGAGGCGGCGCGCACGGGCCGCGGCCGTTGCGGCGTTCGCCCCGTGGCAGCTCCTGCTCCTTGTCCCGGGGTACAGTCGTTACCCAGCCACGCGTGTAAAACACGCAGGCCCGGCCCGTCATGCTGTAGGCAACGGTCACTCCACCTTCGGCAGTGTGTTTTTAAGGCAGTTCAGTTAATGATGCACAGACCTTGCTTCGCTCCGTCATCTGCTTCAGAGTTCCAGGCAGCTGATGGGTGGATGCCAAGGCGATGGCGGCGACATTTTTTTCTTCTGTTGTCTCCAGTGACAGAATGAGGGGTAATGGACATATGCTGGAACACCAAAAGTTCCACTTAAACACAAGGAGAAACTCCTTTGCTGTTCGTGTGAGGGAGCCCTGGCACGGGCTGCCCAGGGAGGGTGTGGAGTTTCCTGCTCTGGAGGTTTGCAAACCCACCTGGACACGTTCTTGTGTGACCTGAGGGATGCGAACCTGCTTGAACAGGGGGATGGACTGGATGATCTCTACCCTGACCATTCTGTGATTCTATGCATCCATGATTCCATCATCTACGCATCTGGACCTGGTACAGACTATTTTAATATGTCTCCTGTGATCTTTTTATCTGATTACAATCTGAGTAGCTTGAGAAAAAGGATCTGGCAGTTAAAAGAAAGCGCTAATGATGAGACTCTAATCACATTGTTCAGGTTGGAATGACAATGACTCCACAGCTTCTGTGAACCAGACAATTCTGTTTGTATCCTTGAAGAGGGACTGGAGACTGATAAGGAGGGAACCTTCTGTCTCAGAAAGCCCAAAGGCTGGATGGTTGCTGAATTAGCATATTGAATCAGCAAAAATCTACAGTAACTTCAGGAAATGTAATTATGGTAGAGGAAGAACTCAACCACCATCTCACAGCCCACCTAACTAATTTGTACCTCAGCCCTAAAAGGAGAAGCAGAGGAAGTGAACTAAGCAGCGTACTCTTTTACATGTCTAGTGAAAACTAACCAACCACCGCACAGAATAACAATACATATGTATTGGGATAGAGAACGTGTGGTGGTTTAGCCCAATATC
>WBNH01007890.1:0-98580 GCA_013401255.1 Urocolius indicus | reverse complement strand
CTAGATATCATCAAAAAAAAAGGGAGGCCCAAACTCCTGACAACCCACCATTTAGATATTTGTAAATATTAATGAGATAATCCCTCAGTCTCCTCTTCTATAGACTAAAGAGTCTCAGGGAGGTTGCAATGTATGATCTCTAAATGTCCCTTCCAACTCCTACCATTCTGTGATTCTGTAATTTCAAGATCGCTGGCTACCAATAATTTACTACAATTGGAAAAAAATGAAAAAAAAAGCTAACCACAATACCTGTGTGCATATATGTATGTAATTTGATTCAGAAGGTTTGTTATAAGTCTTGGACCAAATATATTATTTTTAAATTATTAAATCATTGTGTTGATCACAAAAAAAATATTTAATCATTATGGTAACTGGTTAATGATTAAGTATTGGTAGAATTATGTAATGTGATATAATGATTTATTGTAATAATGTTAAGAAACTTTAAGTTATTGCTATCTCAAAATTGTGTAAGATCCAACTGCATTTAGACTCCTCTCAAGAAGCAGTGTAGAAAGTAAGGGCATCCTTTCTGAACTGTGTAACTCAACAGGAGTTGAGCTTCTGTCTCCAATCTCTCTGCAAAACATTCAAAACTGACCTTTTACTCCATTTTGACTTATATGTTTCTTCCCTGTGGCAAGTAACAGTCAACCTTGCCATAGAACTCTCCTAAGACACAATTTTACAAACTTGTTTTAAAACTACTTTTGCAACTGCCTCTGGTGGTGTTTCTTTAAGTGATCCAAAATGGTAACATTGACAGAGAGCCTTTTAATGGGGTGATGATAAGAAACATGATGATGAGAAACAGAGTACAATGTTATTCTGCTTATAAAACAAGGATAAATTGAAATGATCAATTTGTCATAGTGCCTTGAAATGCCTGGAAAATACAATGAAACGTATGACAGAAATTATGTTTTGAGGGAAGATATAATCTTGGTGAAGCACACAACAAAAAAAGATAAAAAGAATTGAAGAAAGCCTTTGGTCATCTGTGTGGTTTTATAGTGTAAATTGTCTTTGCAGCAATCATTGAACATTTTGGACGTAGCTAGTCAAGTAAACTACAGGCAACTCTAGTTTCTCACAAATCCTAAAAAATCTGAAAGATACACATTATTTCGGAGGTGCTTCAGACTCTTGATTTTTATACAGAAGCTCTTATGTCTACATTTCTGATGTTGCCTGTATCACTCATGATTTAAAAAAAGACAGTATTTTTAAAGGAATATTTTACAGTATTTTATTTTCTGTGTGTGGAAGGCAAAGGCCCAGTGTTGGTGATTTCGCTAAATTTAACTCCCGATTCTAAAACAGTATTCCTGTAGAATTATATAATGCACTTAGACTAATTGTAACTCAATATTGGGAAAACAAGCAAATCAGTGTGGTGCTTTTTTTTTTTTTTTTTTTTTTAAATCAGAATAGAACTTTTTCTTGCAGCATCTTCGCAGCAAAACTGAGAAAATGTGGGCTGGATGATCAGATAGTGAGGTGGATTGTTAACTGATTGAAGGGAAGAAGGCGGAGCTGTGATCAATGAGGCAGAGTTTAGCTGGAAGCCTGTGTCTAGCAGAGTCTCTCAGGGGTCAGTGCTGGGAACAATACTTTTCAATATATTCATTAATGACCTTGCTGAGGGAACAGAGAACACTGTCAGCAAGTTTGCTGATAATAAACTGAGGGGAATGGCTGACACACCAGAAGGCTGTACTGCCATTCAGCAAGACGTGGACAAGCTAGAAGGTTGGGCGGGGAGAAATCTAATGAAATTCAACAGGGGCAAATGTAGAGTCTTGCATCTGGGAAAGAATAAACCCATGTACCAGTACAGGTGAGGAATGAATTGTTAGAGAGTAGAGGAGAGGGACCTGGAGGTCTTGGTGGACAGCAGGATGACCATGAGCCAGCAATGTGCCCTTATGTCCAAGAAGTCCAATGGCATCCTGGGGTGTATCAGAAGGGCTAAGAACAGTAGGTCAAGAGAGGTTCTCCTCCTCATCTATTCTGCCCTTGGGAGACCACATCTGGAACATTGTGTCCAGTTCTGGGCTCCTCAGTTCAAGAAGGAGAAGGAGCTGCTGCAGAGAGTTCAACACATGGCCATCAAGATGATAGAGTGGAGCATCTCCCTTGTGATGAAAGGTTGAGGGATCTGGGGCTCTTTAGCTTGAAGAAGAGGAGACTGAGGAATTACCTCAATGTTTACAAATATGTAAAGGGTGATTGTAAAGAGGATGGAGCCAGGCTGTTCTCAGTGATGTCCAATGATAAGAGAAGGCACAATGGGTATAAGCTGAAATGTAAGAGGTTCCAAAGAAGGATGAGCCTGTGTGACCTACCCTAGGTAGTTGTGGTCTGGCAGGGGCATTGGACTAGATGATTTTTTGAGGTCCCTTCCAACCCTTAAGATTCTGTGATTCTCTCATTGTGTCATTGTATTTTACATTTACAGTGATGTCACAATAAAACTTCAGTTTAAGTTGTCATTTTCAATTTTATAATAAAAATAAGAAAAAACAAAAGTGCTTTTCTGACTTTGGCTCTAAAGAATTCAGCTGGTATTCAGCTAATTTTTTAAGTAAGAATAGACTTAAACTTCAGTGATTGTCATTTCAGTGTGAAGCTTTCTGTTTGTTTGCCTGACCCAGATGAAAAGTTTTATTTTTGCAATTTCACAACTTTTCTGAAAAAAAATACTAAACAAGAAATGACTTTTTCATCTTGGAGAGTTTTTATGATAAACCTCAGGAGAAAGCTCATAACTGGAAGTACTGCATTCATCTGAAGGGTAGGAGGACACAAAATTGAAGGTGAAGTCACAGAAATTTTTAGCATAAACATATGAATTAAATATTACAAGGAAAAGAAATGTTAGAAGAGACTGGTGAGGGAAAAGAATCTAATTTTGATTCTTCATTAAACTACAAGCATAAAAACTTCAAAGATTTCATATTGATTTTTTGTAATTGGTTACATTATCTTCAGTTTAGCATCTGTTGATTAAAACTTGACTTTTTTACTGTACTCATTCCATACTTTTGCATTTTTACATCTATTTGTTAGAGATGTAGACTTACTGCCCCAAATTTGCAGTCTGCTCTAGTTCATTGTAAACAGGGGACTATATTGCTGAATTACCTTATTTGAAGCTGGGCCAAGCTCATCTAAAAGATTTACAAAACCAATTAAAACTTTTAGCAAAGTCTTGATTTTTTCTCCTCTTGTACTTGAGTATATCTTGAAATATAATGTATTTTCACAGGCAAGTAAGGCAGCAAACCATACAGGTTTTTCATTTCTGTCTAGATTGTGATTTTTTTACTATAATTAGTTTCCCGTGTCTATCAGTACCAGAGACAGTTTACATTGGATTAAGACACTCCTTATCATCTACTGACTGTCTTGCATCATTATAATTATGGAACATTCTAGCATTTATTCACTGGAAGGATCAACATTGGGCAACAAATCCTTTTCCTTTCTGTCTGTTTTCTAATACAACTGAAAAGTATACAAATTGTACAATAGTTTTGTTGAGGATATCTCCAAACTGTTCCTTTTTAATCACTTTGAGATAGGAGATTGTTCAGAATTGAAACTACTTCCTCAGGTTGTATATAGCTAATTTGTTTTAGTCAAAATTAATTTTCTGTAGCGTATATCAGTTTGTTATATCACTCTTTTCTCTGTAGCAAGTCTCTGGCTGACAAATCAGAGACTTCTGTCATGCTATCTATGTTTTAGCACCCCTTCTTACTTTCCTAGAATTCTGCTTTCACATCAGTTTTGATCCTTTTCCCAATCTGAGTGATTTATACTATCTTATCTTCTGAACTACATAACCTCAGTATCTTCTATATAAACTATTTCTCTTAGAAGCACTTACTTCCATAGAACTTTAATGCCATCCTTCCCTATTTTTCCTCCATTTTCCCCCCATGTTTCTATAAATATGTGTTCTACTAAAACAAATGGCAACATAGGGGTTTCTGAGTCCAATAGCCCAGTAGATATCAAGTTTGTACAGCTTCACATCCTCAGGTTCAACAAATACTCTAGACAGGAGAACACACACACACAGAGTACTCAGACATGAACAGCTATACTGGTTGCTACAGTCAGAAAATACATGTCAATTGCACAAATATGAAAGTCATAGATGGCCTAATTCTCTTCCATCATTACAGATGATGAGGACTGAAGACCACAAATTGATACAAACAGATATCCCTATAACAAGTCCAGACTTACTTCTATCTCTTCATTATCAATTTTGGGCAATTGGACCTTCCAGTAGCCAATTCTCAGACCCTTGCTCTTTCCAGGATCCAGACCTCATACCTCCAATTTCTCTGGTACATGGCTCCTAGAGCTGGCTACTCCTGCTTGAAGTTTACTAGCATTACATATATGTTGAATAAGGTGAGCTCATCAAGGAAAATAGGTAGAAATAGATCTTAACATGAAGATAAGATAGACTGCAGAGATGAAGAGTGGGAACTGGCCAGCCAAGCAGTCAATTTACTCTTGATACGCTCTTCATTCCCTTTCTGTACTGCTTTCCTATGCCATTTCTTCCCAATACCCCTTTCTTCTTCCTCTGCCTTTGATCCTTCCTCTAAACAGCTCACTATGTGTTTCTCACGTCCCCAGAAACTCCTTAAAAATCTCATGTTTCACATGGTCCCAAAGTGTTCTCCTCCTTTCATCTCATACTGAATGCTATATCCCTGGAGGGATTATCCCCTCCTCAGTCTACAAGATCCTCCTGGAAGACCTTTTCAATTGGCTCAACTCAGTGGATGTTACAACAGAGAAAACAGAAAAAAATTGTTTTCTTTGACGAATTATTTGAAAATCATGGCTTAGGAGTAACCAATTCAGTGAGCTTTTTCACTCTTTAAGTTATCCAGAGTCCTTGATCTGTTCCTCTGTTGGGCCATTGTGTTTACTGTGGTTAGCGTTTAAATTATTTTTAGTTTAAATAAATGTAAACATAACAAATATACTAAGAACCAAGCAAATAATAAAGTGTATATTTAGTGGAGGCACATACCTTGCAAACTGCTGGAATGATTCATGCATGACTAATCTTTATTTAGAAATAGACCCACAAGACAGTATGCTGAGGTGATAGCCTTTTTTAAGGAAGCTAGTGAGCTCCTGCAATAAAATAATGGCTTGATAGGACAGTCTGCACAGAAAGTCATTGTTCTCTCCATTAATTTATTATTATACGTAAAGTATTCAGACGTGTAGGATCTGGGAACAGATTGTCAGCAATAACTTTATAGAAAAAAATGAAATAACTATCTTCAGTAGAATTAATTAAACAAACTCAGAAAAATAATGAAGATGACAACTTGGAAATATCAATTACATACTCTGCATATTTAGATTTTGTTCCTTCAGTGGATTACTATATAACTGTTTAATAATTTTTAAAATAATGCCTTTTAATAAATAACATCTCATCGTTTAGAGCATGTTTCACACTGTGTTGTGGCATATTTCCAGTGAAATATTACTAATTACATTTTTTGTGTAATCCCATTACTTCATGCTATGTGACTGACAAGACTTAGATTTTTCTTACAACTTCGTCATTTCAAATATATGTATGTTCTGCAATCATTACACTCTCAAATTCTATTTTGTATGCTTTGTGCTGTGCCATGAGTTTCACACACCATTACTCAATTAAAAAATGACATCAAAAATATATTCTATTTAATCCCCAGTCACCTCGATGGAGCTTTGGAACCCAAGCATAACTATCCGTGCATTTAAAGAATGCAATGGATGATTTTTTTCTTTGGCAAAAAGAATATTTAGAAAAAAATGCAGAAAACCATTGAAACCCCATATCACAGTTAATTATGTGTATCAACTGCATATATTTTAATCAAAGAATGTAGAGAGGTTTGTTGTCTCTAATAAAATGAGTCTGAAGCAAAGCTTCCCAACAGGGAAAGAAACTGTTTCTTAAAGAAGGCAGGCACATAGATGTCCAAAAGATAGAGCATCAAAATCAGTGTATCACAGGAGATTGATAGTCTAAATACCATACAGCGGCAGTTATCTCCCATGCTGTTACACAGGTCAAAAACATGAGAAAAAATAAGGATGAGACTATTTTATTCTTTTTAATCTTGTTAAAAGCAAAGAATTCAGTTGAGGAACACATCCTTGTGTTACCCACTGTGCCTCTTCACATTCATAGCTGAGATTTGATCCAAGACAAATTAGGAAAGCTATGATTGAAAAAGAAAACTATGAAAGCAAACTTTGTTTTTGTTTTTTTTTTTAAATAAGTTAATTTTTCGTTACCCCAATTGAAGCATATATTCCTGCAAGAAATACTATTTAACTTGTAGTACCATAATCTTACACGAAATCAACAGGATGAGGCCTATAAAAAGAAAGTACTATCAAAAAGAAGAAAACTCTTCTAAAAATAAGATAGACAATTGTTCTCTATAACTTCAGTTTAAAGAATGCAATTACACTTTTCATGTTGTAAAACTGCAAATCAAACTATAGCAGCAGGGGAGTGAAAGTTGGAGGCGTAAACATGGGAAGAAAGATAAGATTTTAGCTGAGATTTAAAATGAAATTAAATGGAGAGGTAGAGATATGTTGTTTCAGATGCCAAGAGCAGCAGAAGAGAAGGCTTTTTCACCAGATTGTGAAGAAAGCGTGAGGGAAGCCAAAACTAGATGAGCAGGGGATAAAAAGAGAAGTTTGGTATTAACAAATTGAACAAATTTGTTACTGAACAAATGTTTTTATTAGAACGATCCCATTTTAAAGACTTACAAAATAAAATAATAAAGTGGTAGGAAAAAAAAAAGTTTAAAAAATGTCCCAAACATACCCACCAGTTAAAAAAATAAAAACTCCCTAAAAGATATCTTTGAATAATAGCATGATATATCTGTGTCTTATTTTTTTTGATTGAAAAAGCCCAGTGGTCCCTTTTGGGGCAATAAAATAGCATGTTGACAAAATATGCCAAAGAAAATACTAATCTCAACATTTCTTGTGGACAGAAATTAATAAAGCAGACTTTGGATAGATATTCATGTTATATCTATGAAAAAATGTGTAAATGCAAAACAAGTATTCTGCATAAGGATCATCTCCACATACCAATGTTGGAACTTTGGTCTTTTCCTGCGAGAACTGTGGTCCAGAACATCACTTCCAGAAGGTTTTTATTTGATGTGACTCATCAAGGTCATTAGTGACCTTAATATATTTTTGGGATGTCTGTTATAGAAATGAATACCTGCATGGCTCAACTCTTGACTGGGTTCAGGAAGATGATATATAACATTATAACATCTTTGAATACTTTTATCTGAATTGCTTCTGTTTTTCCTCCACTCACCTAATTTTAGTCTGCAGCCTTTTTATCATAGTCAATATATCAACTTTGTTTTCTAATTGCGCACCTTTTCATTATGAAAGATTGTAATTTTATTTAATTTGCCTTTGCAGTACAGGACAACATTTTTCTCAACAAAAGTTCATTTACAAGAATATATTAATTTTCATATAGAAAGTATTTTATATGGACTGAGGTATTCTGCATTCTAAAGGGGACTGCATTGCAATAAAAAGGAGTACATCGTCCCAAAACAGCAGAAGCCAAGAAGAAGAAAGATGGAAAAGAGTAACACATGTATAGAAATATGAGTCTATCACCTTGTTAATTGATGTCTAGTTATAAGAATTCAACAAAAGAATAAAAAAATATTATCTTGGTTTTTGTACCCTTGAGAAAACCAAATGAAGTGATGACAGGTTTTAGACTGAAGAACAACAAACTGCAGCTTGCATTTCTGATCTGATTGTTAGACAGATTTTTTAAGAGGTGAGAATAAAACAGACACATACAATTCTAAAAATCTTCTTTGATGTAACCAGTTGAATTAATTTTTTACTTCCAATAAGACTGATAACAGTAGACCATTTTATCACTCTATCTTGTACTATTTTCACAGATTTTTGCTCTGAACTTTACCGATAAATCTGGATTGGAAGAAAGCAATGCTTTTAACTAACACATGTGTGGTGGTTTAGCCCTATGTCCACCCAGTCATAAACATCACTCCTCCTCCTAAACTGGACAAGTGAGAGAGAGAAATATAACAAACTGCTTCTGAGTTGAGATAAAGATGGAGAGATCACTCAGCAATTAGCATCACGGGCAAAGTAGACTCAACTTAGGGAGTTGGAGTCTGCATGGTTGCTTCTTGCTCTCCTCCAACTACTTGCACCACCAACCACCAGAAAAGAAGGGACAGAAGAAGGAAAAAACAGGAAGAACCCTCCTCTTCCGGTGTCTTCTTTTTAAAAAGTGGTAATGGAGATATCTAACTGGCTCAGCCCCAGAAGTGGTTCTAGCTCAGAGCTGGGGAGAGTTTTGAGCAAATTCTTACAGGAGACATCTTTACAGACCCTTCCCCCTTATCCGAAACAACTGTCATGTCAAACCATGACAAAATTTTTAAAAAGATTTCACTGTATCTAGCTGCAGATGCAAACGTTGAGACCTCCGTTACAGGCCTATTTTAGTCTGTATCTGATCCACGGTGCTTATGTGCAGATTAAAAACAATCACAGGCTAGTTCATGGCTAACTAGACTTACTATGATTTTGTACCGTTAATTTCTCTGGAATCCAACTTTCATATATTTTTCTGTTTATATCACTATATAATTTATAGATCAGTGCTGTATTTCTTGTAAAATATCTCATCCATATTTCTCATGGGAAAAAAGATTCCTTCCATACATCTCTCTTACTCGTAGTTTCTTCCTCTTTTCCATATAAGAACACATGAATAATCTTGATCCAGGACTTCTTTCAGCTTGAAAGTATCAGCAATGAAATTAAATCTGCTTTTATGTTGTCACTTATGCAACAGAGCGTGTCATGGTTTAAGGCCAACGAACAACAAAGCACACACAGCAGTTGACACATGCCTTCACATTCCATGGGATTGCAAAGGCCTCAATCAGACAGGAGGATAAAAGATAACCAAGAGCCTTGTGGATCAAGACCTGGACAGAGAGGACTCAATTGCTAATTATGGTTCCGGGCAAAACGGACTCAACTACTAGAGAAGGAAACAAGATCAGTTTAACCTACTACCAACTAAAAAAGGAACAGACAGAAAACAAGAGCAGAGTTGGGCGATGAGAAAAATACAACCAGGCTTTCAAGACCTCCTTCCTGCATTCCTCCCTCCTTCTCAGGCTCAGCTCCTTACTCCTGATATCTCAACCTCCACCCTCGAAAGAGTTGCAGAAGGGCAGGGAATGGAGGGTTGTAGTCAGTCCCTCCCAAATGGTCTCTGCTACGTCTTTTTTCTCAGAGAAGGATTCACATTCTTCCCCTGTTTCGTCATGTGGCCCTTCCCGTGGGATATGGTCTTTAATGAACCTCGCTGTGTGAGTCCTTCCCAAGGGCTGTATCTCCTCACACAGTCCTGTGCAGGTGTCCTCCATGACAGCAGAACTCCAGGCACATTGTGCTCCAACTCTGCCTCCACACAGAGTCACCGTCCGTCTGAGCACAGCCACCCCCTCTGCCGTTTGGTCCTCCCTGAGCTGCCAGCAGGTCTCAGCTCTACCGTTGCCCTCCATGGGTTGCAGGGAGACAGCTGCCTTCTCACCACAGGACACAGAGAATTCTCTGCTCTGGCACATATCCTCCTCTCTTCCCTCACTGACCTTGGGTCTGCATGGTCATTTCTATCTCATCCCACTTCTTTCACCAGCTCCCCTCCCTTCCCCAAAACCTGGTGGATGTCTTTTTTGGGCCTGACATATCGGTTTTATTTGTTATCCTTTAGCTCCTCTACTTGAAGAAAAAGTAAACTCTCCCATAGATCTTGCCAAGCAACTTATGATTTGTAAACATTTAACATATTCTCTTTGTTTTACTCGTCACAGTCTGTGAATCTCAGCTTATCGATCATTCCTAGTATGGAAGACATTCCATAAATTTGATCATGATGCTTTGTAATATTTTTGAAGCATTCAGTACTGCAAGAATGATCACTACAAAAAAACAGGAAGAAATAAATAATTCTGTCTTCAGGGCAGGATTTGAATAATCTTCAGTGAATAAGGATGGGTACAGACTATTAAACAGGATGAAGGCAAAAAAGGGAAAATTGCTCATTAATGAGAACTATCTGCCTCTAAACAGAATGAGGGAGGGATTTGAAGGATAGAAAAAGTGTATTTTCATGTCATAAACCTAAAAATTGTAATGTGGCATTTGTAAAATAGGATACACACAACCTTGATTCTCACATTTCTATACTTATCTGTGTTTGCCATTCTGAACTAAGTAAGAGTCTTTAAATTTTTTTAATATATCTGAAAGACTAAGAGAGAAGTTGCAACTTCAACATAGAGATAAATAGAAAGAAGCACAGAAGTACGTTTCATCTGATAGTATTATAGGATGACTGTCTTCTACAGCAGTCTTCAAGAAGTTGAGACATATCTCACAGCTTATGATGTCATTTAGAGGATGGCAAGAAGAGAATGCTGTTTTACATTGACAGACCTTCTTTCATTCCTGTTTCTTACCTCATTATTATTTCAGAATAACAGTAACAGATAGGAGAGCCAGGAGAAAAGGATCAGGATGATGTGACTTTAAGTGCCAGCAGGGGGAAAGAACTGTCAGAGGTATGTGTTAAAAGCCGGTTTAGGGTCTCAAAGGTCCTAAAGGGTCTGAGAATAGCTGCTGGAAGAGGAGTATATTCTTAGGATCATTGTACAGATGAACACACAAAAAAAGCAGTAACTGAAGGACAGAAATGTCTGCAATTCCTAAGTTTCATCATATCTGGATTTTTAGCTAGGTTTTCAAATTTGAATGTCATGATTAACTTTCTACATTCACATTAAAACGTGCTAGACTTTACAGATATGTATGGACATTTTGATAATCAAGTCGTATAGAAATGATGTGCACAGATTATATTTCAAATGTTTGTAAAAAACATTAATTATAGTGATTCAATGTAACAGCCTATCACTTCTTGAAAAAGATCGAATCATATACTTTTTTTCTTACTAAGAGCATTAGATTTTTTTAAGTATGCTTTAGAGTTTTTGCTAAATAAACAAAAATACCTTGTCTACAAATGTAGTTTTGTCTTGTTTAATCTGGTATAGACTGCAGTGTTGGGAGTTTTATTCTAATATTTCCTTTCTGTGCACTTTTCACTACTGTAGCAGTCTTGTTCCTTTGTGACTCTCTCCTTAAAGGTATGATTATTTTTTTTCCCCCAGAGACTGCAGATCTGAATCCACAATGAGGAATTATTCTGTAATTAAAATAAACAGTATCTTCTGTGGTTTTCTGTTGTTTTGTTTTTTTTTTTTTCTTCAGAAAAGAGATTGGAGGTTTCTAAGATAATACTGAATTGTTTGAATTTCTTTTATATATCATAGGAATAACAAAGATCTTTGGAAGGATTTCACAAAAGTGAGGGAATAAAAAGTGGCAGGTAAGCTCCAGTATAGATAAATGTAGAGTAATATAATAAGGAAATTATAACCTAAGCCATGATTATACAATGCTGAATGTGTCGCTGGTATTTACATCTCAGAAAACTGATCCTGAATACAGTTATTACATTCCTTTGAAATCATCAGTAAAATGTGCAATAACAACACAAAAGTAAAAAATGTTAGATGTGATGAGGAAGGCATTGCATACAATTGTCTACTTTTCTATTTCTGTAAATACAATTTCTTCCATATAGATAAAATAAGGCTGTGTTCATCAAATCCCATGGTACTAGAAGTTTTGGATCCTACTGCCCCATAATGCTGTGGATATGCATAATATCAGTGGTTTTAAAAAATGGATTACATAGATTCATGGACAATACGTCCACAAATGGATGAAAAGGGGAGAAGATATCTACCACCTGCTGTCCCTAAATCCACTTTCTGCAGATGTTTGGGAAATAACAAGGATAATGTCCTGCAGGATACCTGCAAGGCTTTTGTGCTCTCTTTCAACAACATCCTTCAGCACCATCTCCAGACTGTGCTGGAGGCACAGTCACAGCTAGATTGACCACTGATCTGAGACATTTGTGACCTCGGTGATAGTTCTGATTTTACAAAGTGCCATTCAAAATTAAATCTCAGTGTAAGGATTCAGTTCTGAATGCATTTTCATTTTAAATATGTAGGTTCTCAGTGATATGGACAATCTAGACTTATTAGGGAGAAGAAATCATAGGCTTAGAAGTGATTTTAAAAATGCAATGTAATGACATTGTAAAGTAGTAGTAATATACCTCAACATAGCTGGCAGCATAGTTAACCACCAAAACCACATTGCTCCAGCCACCGAAGATTCTGCCTGTTAGAAGTGCTGTTGCCTTGTACTGTATGTCCTGCTGTCTCAGGCTACGCTGCCTCTGCGCATGTGCCTGGGCCCAGAGTCAAGGGGCTGTAACCCTCCGGAACTTTTAGGGACTTTCCAAGACCCTCCCAGACCCTCCAGAACTTTCCAGAACCCTCCAGAGATGGTACTGGGCATGTGCCAGCAAGAGGAGAATTTATATGAGTGGGATCAGCAGAGCGGTGCATTCTCTTTTTTTTTTTTCTTCTCCCGACCGGTTCGGACACAGGATCGCAGCTTTCAGATAAGCAGCTGTCAGGGGCACTTCACATGGATTCATGGCGATGGCTATTGTACCTTTTCCCTCTCTCTCATTCTTTTCCTTCTTTCTCCACTTTCTCTTTCCCTTGTTGATTGTTGCTCTTTAATTTTTAAGCATAAGGTTGTGTAATATCTAGGTGATTCTCTGTAGGTAAAAAGGAATCAGTCCACAAATTCTTATTAATGAACAAAAGACAAATCATCTGATTGGCACACCTTAATTCTGAGGCAATTGGCTGCAATTACTGGTAATTTTGAAGCAAAACTGGACACAGTATTCGAGGTGTGGCCTCACCAAAAGCCAAGTACAGGGGAACGATCACCTCCTTGCTCCTGCTGACAAAACTGTTTCCTGATGCAGGCCAGGATGCCATTGGCCTTCTTGGTCACCTTGCCACACTGCTGGCTCATGTTCAGCCGCTGTCAACCCGCACTCCCAGGTCCCTCTCAGCCTGGCAGCTTTCCAGCCACTCCTCCCCAAGCCTGGAGCTCTGCTGGGGGTTGTTGTGGACCAAGTGCAGGATCCAGCACTTGGCTGTATTGAAACTCATGGCATTGGCCTTGGCCCAGCCATCCAGCCTACCTAGATCTCTGTAAAGCTTCCCTACTCTCAAACAGATCAACACTTCCACCCAGCATGGTGTCATCTGCAAACTAGATTCGTTGGACCTGACCATCCAACCCAGGAAACACCCAGGAAACTGTATGCCCATTCATGTCCACTCACTGGTAAAAGACAAAAAAAGCCCTTAGGACCTAGCATAAAATTCTTTAAAATGTAGTCAGTATTTACTTCACTTGAACGTAAAAGGCTGAAATTTCCATGGCATGGGAATGTTATCTGAATATCCTCAAACAAAATATATTGCCTTACATACTACTTAACTTGTTAAGCTTTTTTTGAGTCATTTTGACATCATAAATTTATCAACAATTAATAACAGAATGTATAGAAAATGAAATTAGGAAATGTTGTGCTTAGTGGGACTATGAAAAAACTTTACCACTCCATAACACTCCAAACATATCATTTCCTAGCATCCAACACGTAGTTCTTGCATGTAGTTACGGAAACTATGGTATGATATTCATCAAATTGCAAATGAGGAAAATCCATTCTTGCATGAAGAGATCACAAATGGTTTTTAATTACAAAAGTAAAAAAAAAAAATGTAATTGAACATCCATAGTAGTAAAAATAGTTTTGTTATAGCTCTGTGTGAAAATTCTCAAACATTAATAAAAATGTTTTAAGTCTCTACTGTTTATTTGACAGTCACTCATGCATCTGCTTACAATGGTAAATGCACAAATAACTAAGCAGATCAGCATATTTTTTAAGTTGACAGGGTCATTTTTTTGACAATGTAAAATCATTACTTTTGTTTGAAAAGTCAAAGACTGAGGAGACATATAAATCCTAGTTGACCCAAAGAAAGTATCTATTCTTTACATCTTTGTTTTTAGTGAAGACGGTGAGTCCCAAGAATCCTGTAAAGAACAGCTGAGTCAGTACTGTCCACAATATGCCCTGTATTTAACTGAAGATTGGTGTCCCTCACAAGACAATCCTATCAGCCCATAACAATTACCATGATTTCTGATGTGTCCCGTTTCCTAACAAGTTTACAGTCCAAAGACTATACTCATCTGCAGAAACTATATGATGCTTTGAAATATGCTTATACAAAAGCTTTTGAACATATCTATGGCTTACATTAATCCTATTAAAGAAGTGAACTATTTTCCAAAACTTGAAATGGAATTTTCCAGTACATAAGAGTTATTTCAAATGTATATTTATTATACAGATATCTATATAAAGACAGAAGAAAAAGTCCTGCTAAATGTTAAAGTGAAAAGAAATAAAGACTTTCCTTTGTATCACTGAATAAAAATCTGGACATTCAGGAAATTTCCAAGGCCATTCATTCTGTTTAGCAGTCCCTTCTACTGTTAGAGATTGAGTATAACCCATGCAACTTGTGCCTTATTATGCAACAAAAAATTAAAAAAAGAGGGAAAAAAGAACCTCACAACAATATGTTATTATTTGCTATCTTTTACTTTTCATGATTGTCATGGTTTTGTGAGGCGCACTTTTGCTTGGTAACAGGGGAATGGAGCTACAGTGCAGATCCCAGTAAAGAGTTCTCTGACTTTTCCCCAGCTCTTGGGTTCAGACCTACCTCTTCACATGGAGGGTTACTGATTTAGTGAATAGATTAGTCTATGGCTTCCTATATGTCTAATACATTTTTTGAGAGGGGAAATATGTAGCAGTATCATCAACCATTCACCAAATACTGATTTTGAAATTTAAATTGCAGTTTCCATCTTAGAATTGAGCTCCAAAAATCTATTTAACGAGCTGCTGTGTAGTACTTAGTCACCTTTAACAGTAATTGAATTTATGTTGTTCTTTTGAGATTTCAGAATAGAATTAGTTACTATCACTCTGTATATCTCATCCAAATGAGCTTAAAGTAATCAAAAATGCATTCAAATTTAATTTTCATTCAATTTCATCATAAGATGCTCTGAAGAACCATTGATCATAAAACAGTATGGTCAGTGGTTTCACATCAGTTTTGTGTATTTAAATAAAAGGTTTTTGCAAAGTCCTTATAACTGAGTTTGTTATTAGAAATATTCTGTTCTTATTTCAAAGTAAGTGATGATTCCATTGTGAGAACAACAAAATATTTTTATTAATAAAAAATAACTTCTAAAAATAATCCATTTAAACTTTTAATAATATGGTAAAGTATTATCATAGATGATTTTTTTTTCTAAAGAAACCTTTAGATCTCACTTTAAAACAGAGAAATTCAAACCCAATTCTAATTAACACCTCCATAAATCAGTCTAAAGCTTCATCAAGGCTATTTATCAGGAATAATGTGGAGCAAATGTTTCTAAACAGGGTAATATTTAATGTACTGCAGAAACTTCACTGACATCTCTTTGGCATAACACATGTATCTTATCACTCAGGAACACTGTATTCATTTGTAATTGATGCTTAGAAAAAAATTGTTTCAGAATTCTTGATGTCGATATTTTCTATATATTTTGACTTTATCTTAAAAAAGTATTTTTTTCAACTACATGAAAATCACTGTTTTTCTTGGTCAGTCAGATTTCATTTCTACTAATCGAATGATGTGTTAGTAATAGTAGGAGTTATGGCCATTGCCTAAAGTCAGCCCTTAGAAAGCATATGGCACATATTTTCAGACTTGTTTTGCTTATGTGCCAGTCTAGATTTAAAATGAGGTATCCCACTTTAATACAGCTGCCCTATACATGCTCTGTAGCAAGATTTCCCATGCTTCGCAGTCTGTTCTGCAGGCTTGGCTTCAACATCTCTGTTGTTCTGGTCCCGAGTGTTTCAAGAATAAATCCTGGTAACCATGCCAGATTGTCATTAATTATGTAATAAGGATAAATACCCACCAAAAATCAGGTTAAAGCTACACTGTTTGTTTGAATTGACAGAATGTTTGAACAGTTGCTTTCAAAAGAGCAAAACAAGTGTTAGGTTTGTTAAATTACTTGTATAAAATATATGAGTAAATATGAGTAACTTTCAGATGTCATTTTCAATGTAAAATCTAATGTTATAGTTTTTCATCAGTCCATCAACTGGTAAATAGACTGGATATCTCAGATATGAAAGAAGACAGTTTGCTACTGATATATTACTTTCTTCCTCAATTGTTTGACCTACTTTAAATTTTTTAAAGCTGATTCTACAGACATTTGAGATATTCTTCACTACACGGAAGTTTAATTCTCCTGTTCTTCATGGTTTGTTTCATTAATAAACTGATGCAAATTACTCCTAAAAAACTGCAAATAACTCCCAATAAATGATTCTTATAAGCTTTATTCTACATTATATCAAAGTCCTTCTTATTTTTCTTTTCATTTATGATGCTTTCAAAATCCAATTCCTTTAAGACTCAGAAGTCAAAGTGTAAGAAATTGACTTTACTAATTTACTTTTTTTGTGAATTGATTTTGGTACACTACATTAAATGGTCTGCTTCTAACAACCTATACCCTCTTGAGTCTACTACAATATTGATCGTATGCAATTCTTCATTCCAGAAAGTCTCAGTTAAAATTTGTACTTTCTCATGCCATGATAAGTACTAGTACTATTGTTGCTATTATTTTTAAAATTTCAACTATTAATATTTAAAATTCAATATTTTAAATAATTATTTAAAATGTTTTGCATCATTTAGTAATTTAATATTCCATACTTATTAAGATAAAACTTATAAAATTGTTTAATAAAATTATTTAATAACTTTAAATAATTATAAGTCATAATTTTATTTCAACTATTTCAATCCATACGTTTTACTTTTGTTTTTTAAATTCTCCTAGTACTAGTAATTAAGATGGAGGTAACAAATAAGAAAGAGAAATAATATCCAAGAAAAGAAAAGTGATGCACAAATTGTTCTCAACACCTGTTGACCAATGCCTAGAGAGTACCTGAGCAGGGATTCACCCCTCCTGGACATCTTTCCCCATCTTATATATTGATCACTTTGTTTAATTCACATCAGCTGTTCTGTCATGCTCTCTCCCAGCTTCTTGTCTACCTGCTTTCTGGCAGTGCATGGGAAAATTAAAATGTCCTTGACTTAGAATAAGTGCTACTTAGCAACAACTAGAACATGGGTGTGTAATCAACATTATCCTTATACTAAATCCCAAACCCAGCACTGTATCAACTATTAGGAAGTAAATTCTTAGGACAGGTGCAAATCTTGAAGACTATTTATTTATCTGACTCTTTTTTTAAACAAAAAATAAAATATTAAATATCAGTGTTAACAGGCATATATTTTTTATAGCTTTGGCATATTTGCAGTTAAAGTGGGTCACTAAGTGATAAATATATACAGTTCCCTTGATGGCATCATATTAATGCAATTAAAGTAGCAACAGACAGATGCTTTAAGTAATAGAATGATTTTGTTATCAGTAAGAGATCACTCTAGGCTTTATGTACTGGGAATTCTAAATTTCTAAATTTTATTCTAATCACTCAAATTATGACTGCCTATTTTTCAGCTTTCTAATCAGCAAAACTCATTAAGAATCCCTTAATGCGAATATCTAGCCTTGATACATTATTAGTTGTATATGAGTTGATGTGGTTTTACTTAAATTAAAAAAAAAGTCTTCTCATTCCTTGCTGCCTTGTGAATAAAAATATGGTATTTGCTCAGAATACAAGTACCATATTGTTAGAACTCTTTTGTAAGATGTTTAGCAGCCACTCATTTTCTCAGAGAGGGCTGGATTGGGAATTGTAGCCTCATATGCAAAAATATGTTCTTGGAGAGATAAATATTTATCTTTTATTGAATAGATTTTGTTTGTTTGTTTTAAATAAAGAGTGTAAGTAAGTACTTTGGGAAAGATCCAGATCATATCAGAATTACAGTTTTACAAATTGCAGATTCAGGTATACTTTAGTCTGTTTTTGTCAGTAGAATCTGTTTCTTGCAGATCACTATGCTGAATTACTAGCCCTGCTTGTTGAGGAATACTCCAGTACCTTGCGTCTTTAAATCTTGAACTTCTACACAGTATAAGAGGTGTCTAGTTTTGCTACAATAGCTTTTTTATTGTAGTAACTCTGAGAATCAAATAACAAAGATTAATTTATATACTACAACCAAAATATTATTATGAGGTTTATACTCTACAGAATTAAATTAAAACCACACCTGTTACTATTGATACTTAAGTTCAGCTCCCAAGTAATTTTCTCTCTCATCCAACTCAAATGCTGTCAAAATGCTTATACATCTTCTGTAGCTGAAAACTAATTTTTTTTGGTTTTGTTGACTGTCTTCTTGGCTCTTTCTTCAGTTGACAAGGATGAAAATTCCCCTTTCTGCTAAACATTCCATTCAATACAAATACGTTTTGTTGAGAATTTTGCTAATATATTTTGTAATATTCTTTAAATGAGATTCCAAAACTAAGTGCATGAAATAATTATTCAACACATAGACATATTATTTTACAGAAGATCTTTCAACAAAAATCTTCATAACACATAAATGTTTATATTGTGGAAGTACATTTAGAATACAAATGCAGATTAGTTAAGAATTCAACATTAACCAAAATGATCTCCCAGGTAGTTGCTTAACTCCAATTCAAGATCTGAAAAATCTTGCTATACTGCAAAAAATCCCATCATGATAAAATACCCAGACTTCTGAGGAAATCATGAAATTAGGAATATGCCTTCATTTCTGGAATCTGTACTGCAGTAAGCAGAAGAACTAAAAAAATTAAACAATTTCCTGAGTTTATAGTTGCAATAACAGTATGTAGACAGATAGATGGTTTCACTAATTTATGTTCTGATATTAGAAATATTTAGAATCTTTCTAGAAACAAGAACTAAGAGGAATTCAGGGAGTTTTGGTTGTCTTTATGCCAATGAACTTATATAGAGAGAAATATGTAACACTACAATGACTGAATTTATCAGAGAAAATATCAACTTCAAACTATGCAATGCAACACTCTAAATTATGATACTGTACCAACAATGTTCTGTGTAAGTGTGTATTTGGTTTACATGTCAAGGTTTTTGTAGTGGCTGACTACAGGGGTGGCTTCTGTGAGAAGCTGCTAGAAACTCTGCCAGTGTCTGATAGAGCCAATGTCAGACAGCTCTACAACGAGCCCGTTGCTGGCCAAGGGTTAGCCATTTAGTGATGAAGGTAATACTTCTGTGATTAACATCTTTGAGAAGGGCAAGAACATTACTACATAGGTGCAAAAACTTAAGCAGAAGAGGGGAGTGAGAAGGTGAAAGCAATAACTGTATAGACACCAAGGCCAGTAAAGGAGGAGTTGTTCCCAGTGCTGGAGCAGAGATTCCTCTGTAGCCTGTGGTACAACCCATGGTGCTGCCTTGCTCTTGCAACTATAGGGGCCACAGTAGAGCAGAGAGGAGTGGATGCCTGAAGTAGGATGTGATCCTATGGGAATATCACAGTGGATCAGGCTCCTTAAAGGACCTGTGGACAGAGAGGAGCCCATGGTGGATCAGGTTTGCTGTCAGGACTTGTGACCCTGAGAACGATCCATGCTGGAGCAGTTGGTTCACAAAGAACCACACCTTGTGGAAGGGACCTGTGCTGGAGTAGTTCATGGAGAATTGTCTCTTGTGAGAGAGATCCCACACTGGACCAGGGGGAGAGTGCGAGGAGTCCTCTTTCTGAGAAGAAGGAATGGTAGAGACCCGTGAGCCTTACATAATATTTTATGTCTCCTTTTCAGTTGTGTAAGAGAGTGACTTGGTGAGCACCTGGAGTCCAGGCAGAGTCAACCAACCACAATGTGAAAAGCCACAACAAATCTACAAAAAGAAGCATTGTTTCAAACTTACTGCTCTTCCAAGGTAAGTACGATTTACAGTAAGTTGACTTTTGTTTTTCAGGATGTAGGAGAAATTGTCATTGATTAAGTAACTCTAATCTACATAGCTTACCATAAAACACGGTTAGAAGCCAAACATTTCATGGAAACAGTGCTGAAGTAATATCTTTTGTGTAAAGGAAGCAGTAGAAAAGGCCTCACAAAGCCAACTAGTTACAGCATCTTTATTTGCTTTTGTTTTATGCCTCACCTAAGCTTAGAGTCATTGAATTAGAGATGCTAGCATTCTTGCAAGCTCCTGCTTAAAAATAAGCCCTTATCATAATTGAAGAATGTGGCTTAAGTTCAATGAGTCATCTGACTTTTGTAACATTACTATTGAGTATCTCATAAAGGTAATTATTCTATGTTATACTCTTCAAAATTTCATCATGCTCTTAATATTGATAGATAGAAGCATACTTTGGGACAATGAATTATCCTCCAGGAAGTCTATAAAACTATTATGAACTGCACAGAAGTATTTCAGAATAAAAAATCATATATCTGAGAAATTAATAAAATTCTTAAAACATATTTGCCAAGTTATGAACATATATTGAGACAAAGGAATGAGTTCATGAAGCTTCTTCTGTGTTATTTTATATATAATTCTGCTATATATATATAATTCTGCTGTTTGAATCTGATATTTTAATAATTTAATTTCTACAATATTATATTATAGTAGGCATTATAGAAAGTTTATTCAGTGTTCAAAATTCCAATTATAAAAAGCTGAAATGTAATAGGAAACTTGTATTACCATGATGAATGAAAAAGTATACGACATTTAGTAAAATATACTGAAACTGCAAACCATGATCAGATACACCTCTTTCCAAAGTGTGACTGGATTTGTAGGACCATACCAACTTTGTACAAAAGAAACACATCTTGTTTTTTTTTTTTTTTTTTCTTTTTATGGGAGAGAGGAAAAGAAAAGAAAGAATATTCAGGCCATTTAGTAGCAATTTAGGGCTTCAGCAGCCACTGGAATCATACTTGGGAGTCCTAATAGGGCTGATTTGCCAGTTGAAAAGTAGTTATGAAACTGATTGCAACTCTCTGCTTCATCATATAGATCAATTGCAAAAGCATAATTTCTTGTTCCCTGCTTTTGCTGCAGCTTACTCAGCACCAGGAAAGAGAGGTAAGGATGGACTGTTGCTAAATAGAGCACTATATTCTACAGGCATATATTCCATAACAAAATGCCTTAACAAAATACTGGGTAACAGAATCTTTGCTGAAGGCACTGTCAAAATTCATTAGGGTAAAAATTTCACTAGTATACTATTTAACTCTTGTGTTTCCTGAACAGTAAATAAATATTATAGTGGCTTTTAGTTATCAGTGGAGAGCTACTAGTACAGGAGAGGAGTTTAAGCTGCCTGATAGAAGTAAAATAGTATATTTTAAAACTTACCCTAATTGATTCCTTGTGAAAATAGGTATGCACAGCTGTAAGCTAGATTTAGATTTGTATGAAATATTAACAATGTTCAAATGAGAAAGTTGTGGTCTAGTAAGTGTATGCCTCCATAAATACATCTAATCTGAACTGTAAAAAAAAATATTACAAGTTAAAACCACTGTATATAGTTTTCTTACTATACTTGATAGATTTTATTTGAAGATACATATTACTTACAAATGGGCTGCACATGAAACAACTTTCATTAGTGTTTTCTGCCATGGGGTCCAAAATTTTGTCAAGATTTTATAGTTTATTTTGCATCAAGAATTTGTTGCTATCTCTAACACATTCTTAGTGGTTAAGTGTTGGGGTTTTTTCTAGAATAAACTTCAATATTGCAGTGACATTCATGATAATGAACTATATAGGTCCACTGAAAAAAACTTAGAATTTCTTTCCTAAAATTGATTAACAAATTTTCTATTCCTATAAGAATTAAAACCTAGACAGAAAATCATACTTTTCAAAAACCTAGGACAGCCACTTATATTTATACCAAAGATTCTTACCCAATGGAAAGAGTGAAAAATAGTTTGTAGTGATGAAGCAATACTAGTGTCTATTAATGGGTGCTTAATTACAGAAACAAAGTGTGTAAAAAAAAAAAAATAGTTTATTTATAGAGCCTCCCGGTGCCTTATTAGTGAGCCTAAAACTTTCCCATATCTGGGAAAAAATTATTCCACAAGACATCTGTGGCCATAGACTGCACAAAACAAAGTCAGAAGCTTCACTTGTTTGGAAAAATTTTGTTTTGAGTGAATAGCTTGCAGGTTTACAACAGGTATTAACAGAACATATAGGCTACATTCATTGGGCCTGGCATCTATGTTGACATAATTTGGTTAAGAAAGTGTCTTTTAAAGACAATAAAGCACTATGGCTGTGATGCAGTTTAGCAATCTGTACTCTATGTATTCAGAACAGGTCAAATGATTCACACCTTAAAATCTTTTATTGATTAAACCTAAACTTAGGTGAGATTAAGCCTGTTCTTTAGGTCTGTTTTTCTTTAAGATTTAAGCACATTATTTGCTTTTTCATTGTATGCATTTCTACATGAGAACCTTACACTGCAAAGAAATTTTCAGAATATCAGTAGTACTGAAATGTCCTCTGGCCAGCCACCTCTTTCTAAAAATAATAATAAAAAAAATTACTCTGATTAGGAAAGCCCAGATAATGTATGGAAATTCTACTTTAGCACTTTTCGAAAAGAGCCTTTCAGAAGAATAATAAATTTGCAGAATGAAAAAGATTTTATGTAAAGTCCCTTACTAAGTATGTTCATCAGTTTCTCATTTATAAATCCAGGGCCTCTACTGCAACAGCATTTCTAATTCATCCTCTTTTGTAGAGGCTTTATTTTTTTCCCCTTCCTCAATGCAATGTTATCTAATTTTATTTCATGCTGAGATGAAACACCAAATGTATCCTTAAGAATAACTGCTGAGAAAGAAGAACAAAAGAATTGTATTCATCTAATAGTGCAACATCTACAGTGGGGATATGCTGAGCTAATGAATTTTCATCATCTGTTGCTAATGAATTTTCATACAGTATCAGTTCCAGAAAACTGTAGCATGTGGAAAGGTGCTAAGGCTGTGCAAAAATCTTTATCAATGAAGTGGACCTGGAAAATTTATTCTTACTGACAAACAAAAGCCCCAAATAAACCTGAACTTTTTGTCAAGCTAGTTTTTGTTAAGATTCAATATACAATTTTGCTTCAATTTGAAATACGTTCTTTGTTTCAACTATTGGGGAATCTGTCTTCTGACCTGACCAGCAGTTGTTTAGCATTTTACATATTTTCCTGGTTCAGGCTGGGGTAAAACTAAGCTACGTTGAGGGTGCACATGAGCATTTTACCTACCACACATTATCCCACAATCCATTGTTGAAGACATTCAACTTAGACTTTAACTTTGTGACCATGATACCGGCTTGGGAAGCTTTCATAACCAGGTATTAGAACATTTGAGTTGTGAATGGATGCCGTAGATCATAGGTGGAAATTATCCTACAGAACCTCATGCCGGATTTTTCCACCTAGCTCGCATACAGAATGCTGTACTATGTCAGTCACTGCGTTGGATCCTTGCAAAAGATGAGATAAAGTAAGGAGAAGGTTCCATACGCTTCTGATAAATCACACAACTTCCATGGAAGTACTGCCAATAGGATACCAGAAAAGTTTCATCATTCTATCATATTAAAATAGCTCACCATATTATTTCTTGTTTTCACCAGACATTGTTAAACATATTTCATCTACCCGTGGAAGTGCACTGCTTATCTGCTAGTCTCCCTTAAAAAGGTGCTGGTTAGGATTTGAATGCCTGTTCATCCTTCTGTCTATGTGGGTGCTTGCCATAATGACCGTTATGGCAAGCATTGAACTCCTTTAAAATAAATCTATATGTTAACGTAGTCTGACTATTATATTAGGTTCTATAAGGCAATAAATTATTAATTTTGTGAAACTATAGTATAAAGTTAATTTTATATTAATTTTTAATCTTGACCACATGAAATGGAAAAATATGGTGATTTTTATGGTGATCAACCTGAAAAGTGCTTTCTTTCCTCATTACTGACTTATTTTAGTTTAAGAACTGATGACTTAGATGATAGATTTGCTTTCTTGTTTGATTTTTTTTAATTACTAAACTATTAACCAAAACAAGAATGGCCTGAGCAAAGATGAGTATCATATCTTTAATTCTGCATGATTCTCAGAATTTTATTTTAAATAGATGTGAGAAAGGCTAGGTGAATATGAATACTGAGAGAATCAGTATAGTGATGGTATGGTATGCTGTTTAAATTTACTCAATTCAAGGCAAGAATATTATTTATGTATTATTTTCTTTTGGATCTGGCAATTTTTCTTTTCCTTTTTTAAGTTGTTTGGATTTTTTTGCACAACATTTTATTTCTTCAAATATTTTCATTTGTTTTTAAATAAAGGCATGATTTGAATAAAAGCATATATATATATGTTACTTATATATCAAGAAAAAGGAATATATTTAACAGATAAGGCAATGCAAAAAGCTGTCTTCATACAGTTATCAACTTGTGATTCCATATTACATATGTTTGTAACTGAACAACACCCACTTACAACACCGCCATATGTCGAGAGTCCTGTACTTTGAAAACAAGGTGATTTTGATTGAGGAATACTTTCATATTGAAATTTAGTTATTAAAATTTGCTATGAATATTTTCTGATACAATTACCTCTGATCTTGAATTCAGAATATATTTCTACATTAGAATTTTACTCCTATATATCAAATATTCCAAATAAACAAGGAGAAAAACAAACATAATGGAGGTTGAAATTTACAAAATAGTTGTAAGTCAAATTCATTAAGTGAAAAAAACACAGAAGTAAAAGATGTCTTGAAACAAGAGGATTTAAAAGAATCCAGCTTTAGCTGAATTGTTAAATAGATGCTACTCCAGTAAAACTCTTCCTGTTCACATGATTCCTGATAGCAGTTTTTATAACACACTATTCTGGTTTATTTCTTGTGTTGAATATGGCAAAGTAAATGGCATGCCTTTTGGACAGATTTCTTTGACTTTAATTCTGTAATGATTGATATTATCCCTATCCACTGCACAACATGCAAACACCAACAATAGCTACAGGGGAAAAGTAAGCTTGGAAGAATATGCCTTATCTTAATTACATCTGAATCCTTTTAGAGATTCATTTCTCTTTTTTTACACTAAGAAAATAGCTTTAGTATCAGTAACACTGTGCCACTTGTTATTCAAGCCATTTTTAAAGAGAAAAGATAAAACAGAAGAAATGGTTACATATTTTAAACCCTGAAGATTATCCAACCTTTATTATACGAAAGGTGCTCTTTAATTCTGGAGATCTTCTATTATGCCTCAGCCAGAAAGGTCACATGTGAATGGCACAAAGAGTCTTGCTCATCCTGCAGGCAATGAACATATTACCTGTCTTTTTCGTCTAGCCATTTCACAGCAGCAAATAGATTACTAAACTGTTTTAAAGAGAAAAGTGTTTCTTGATCTACTTCTTGATTATTTTGGTCATTCAATGTAATTAATCCTACATTCTATTAGTACATTCTAACAGAAATTCACAAGGAACTGCAAAGTCAGTGTACAAAGCTGTGATGTATTTACTAAATTTAGAATGATGGGGGGAAGTTTTTAACTTCTGGTTATACATGATTATTCTCCTTGTCCCAACCTGAACAAGCATTAAAATAATTTTTTTTTTTAAAAACAGGCTAAATAAATCAATTTAGTCTGAATTTGTATAGTCATGGTGTTCCCATAACCAAATTCTTACATAAAGAAAGACTTTGTGGATCAGTGAAGATACATTTAAGCAGTTCAATTGCTTATGTGAAGGTTACTATCTGAATTTTATTTTGTTCAATAGAGATTTGATGCCAAAAAAATAAACTAAACTATACATAGTGAAATAAAAGCAATGTGTTAAATGGAAAAAGAAAGAAAAAATAAAAGTTACTTTTTCCAGACTGAATTTCTAGTTCTGGAAGTATATACTTTTAATTCTTGCTATTCACCAATATATATTTATAAATGTGTGACAATAGCTATTCATAAAATAATGTTTCCATTTTATCAGAAGAAGTCGAATTTGACACACTTATGATGCACATATACCATACAGTAGACAACAACCACTTCAACATGATTTCATAGGGGAAGAATCTCTAAATGCTCAGATTTTTCCAGGAAGTAGTAAGACTTTTTCCACATTTCATCAAGTTTGCCAAAGAACTAAATAAGCTTTTTAAATAAACAGGTAAAGAAATGTGGAATATCTGCTCTCAGGTAACGGAAGTTACATTTTTTGTGATCTCAATTTCAAGAAAAGATAGCATAGGAATCTGACCAAAGACAGTACTCTGATCATGTTGCTAATGTGTGATCTGACTGTATTATCAGGACTTTAGTGTTCACAACTAAACATAGCATGCTTTGCTTCTTAATCATAGCCAAAGCATATTGATTCCTTTGTTCTCAGATTCTTGTGTTCAGCTTATAAAACGTTTTGCTTACATACATCATCTTACCACATATTAAATGAAGATTTTCATAGTCTTTTACATTGTTGTAGCTGAAGTACTTTTTAAACACAAATCAGTTTGTTGAGAGATTGTGTAGATGGCTGCATGGTATTCCACAGGCAGTCCTAGAACTGAGCCCTGGTTCATATCACTGAGCACAGTAAGAAAATTATTATTGTACCTACATTAGTATTCATGTAGAGTTGAGTTGTCACACAGAATCACAGAATCTCAAGGGCTGGAATGGACCTTGAAAGATCATCTAGTTCAACCCCCCAGTCAGAGCAGAACATCCTAGAGTAGGTTACACAGGAACTCATCCAGGTGGGTTTTGAATGTCTTCAAAGGAGACTCAGCAACCCATCTAGCAGCCTGTTCCAGTGCTCTGTCACCCTCATAGAGTAGAAATTCTTCCTTGCATTTCTTTGGAATCTCTTATGTAACAGTCATGTATTAATAATTGACAGTACTTATAATAGACCAAATAGTTAAATATATCACTTTTGTGTGTTGATAGAGAGTCGAATTCAATTTTTCATTGTCTTGAAGGACTGCATGCATAAGCTGATCTTATTTTTAACTTTAGATATACTTGAATAAGTATTAATATAAATCTCATAAATCTTCTCATTGCACTTAAATAATTTCCAATTGTATAAGAATTTTTGGGGGTTTTAATTCAATTATAATAAATATAAAGATATATTGTAGACATAAAAGTTATATATAAGAAATGAAACTGACACAATAATACTGTATATTAAAAGATAACAGTAAACATATTCCATGTATTATTAGATTTGGATATGCCTTCATATCATGCATAAGGCAGGTTTTGTTTTTTTCTTTTTTTTATACTTTGCAGAGAGTTTTAATAAATAATCCTTTGAGATAATATGCAGCACAGCATTTAAAAACAGTTGACAGTATACCGTGTTGTCAAAAAGAAAGAGATTAAATCTTTCTCTCATATAAGTATCTATTTGTAGGTTACTGTTTGCGCAAGATAGGATTTAAGTGTGTGCACCTTCTTTAGCAGAGAGAGATAATTTTTTTTTTCACAAAGAAATAGCACATACTTTGTTATGGATTATAAAAGTGCAAATGCTACTAATTTTTTCTGTGAAATTTCTAGGCAATGATATATATTCATAACCTTTTAAAACATCTATAATTTACTGTACACAGACTATTTTCTTCTTTAGATTTATTCATTGTAAGTCTTTTTTTAGGTCAGGGTTCAGTGAATATATGAGAGACTTTACACCTGAAATTATCTAAAAATTATAGCCTATGTATCTTAGAAATCTGCTTTCCATGAAAGATTGCCTGCTCATTAAACTGATTCCTATCATCCATCTATTGTTGCCTTCAATCTACCAATAGAATAGGCTAATTGGTCACAATTATTTTGATGATATTCCTCTCTATCTTTACCCTACTGATTCTTTTGGGGTCAATATAATTAAATCTAACATCCTGAGAAGTATTCAGATTCACAAAATATCTCGAAACTAGTATCTCCTGCATGGAGCTTCTGTTGATTGATTCTATTAACTTCAGTATTATTGCTCCTCATATGATACATAGCCACCTCTTGGGTATCATTAAACAGCTAAAAATACTGATCAGGGCTGTGGTAAAAACTTATCCAAAGTTCAAGGAAATCAAATAATCAGTATATTCTGGGAAACAAACTCTCCTTAATTTTAGCTGTGTGATTTCATACCTTTGAGAGAGGTCTAATCTTGTTTGATTCGAAGCATAACATATACATTACCAATAAATCTAAATATGGTCATGTTCTCAAAAACAACCCACCAAAAAAAAACCCAGAAGCGTGGCTTCTGAAAATAGTGCCTTACAGGTATAATAGAAGCTTCATATGAAATCTATGTTCCTATCTTTCTCCATATCTGTGTAGAAAATTATGCTGAGAATCATGAGTTTGGACAACTTAAATTTTCAGCTGACTTTCTGTTTGGTTTCTTCAATGTATTTTTAAGGTACTTTGCTTTTCCTGTTATATTAATTCTGTAAATATGAAGCTGTAACAGTAATATCTTATTTTGTACACACCTAAATATGGTGAGTCCATGCTGAAGCTTTTTATGCCTAGGCTTAAATAGGCTAAAAACTGTCAGAAAGTTTAACTTAATTTTAACAGCACTGTGCAACTTTTGTGCTCATAATTTTTTCTTGCAGTTTTATTTGTTCACTTTATCTTCTTTAAAAGTCTTCAACATCAGTAGAACCTCAAACTAAAAACTTGCAAAGAGCATGAGAATTCATTTTATGTTTAGACAAAATATAGGAGCAAATTCTCCTTCCTATGTAACTATCACTATTCATTTTATTTAAAGCGTACCTTCCATTAAAAAAACAACCCTCGTGTGACCTATAGTAAACCCCAGAGAACTATACCTTGAACCAAAACAGTATGCATAAAATCAAGACATTTCTAATTTAGATCTCACTCTGTTTTCTTCCCACAGATTTAAATCATTACTATAAATATTAGATAGCATTTGTCATGCACGCTACTGTTCTTATTTTAAGATCTTTACCTCTCAAAACACTATTTTTAAGCTCATAGTACTAACTCCTTATTGAGTTTTCATGTAAATAGTACCTTGTTTGGAAATAAGATATGTAATACAAATGAATCTCTCTTTTCAGTTTTATCCTAATAATTCATAGGCATTCTTCCCAAAAGAACATGAGAACAAGCATGAAGAACAGGGCAAGTCTGCTGTTGTCCAGGCCATCCTACTATCCTTGTTGGACTGGGCTTCCCGAGGGCTAGCCTTGGCTGTAAAGATCAAAGGAAAGAAGGCATTCAGTATTTCGACCTTCTCTGTATCCTCAGTCACCAGGGCACCCTCTGTGTTTAGTAGCAGGCCCACATTCATCTTCCTTTTGCTGCCGATGTACCTGAAAAATGTCTTACTACCTTCTTGAACTTTCCTGGCTAGATTTAATTCTAGAAGGGTTCTAGCCTTCCTAGTTGCACCTCTGCATGCTCTGGCAAAGTTCCTATACTCTTCTCAAGAAGTCAGTCCCTGTTTTCTCCTGTCATAGATGTCTGCTTTCTGCCTGAGTTGTCCCAGTAGATCCTTGATCATGAAGGCCTCCTGTCTCCTCTTCCTGCTTTCCTACATGTTGGGACACAATGATCCTGGACTTGGAGGAACCAGTGCTTGAAGATCAACCAGCTCTCTTGGGCACTTCTACCTTCTAGGATCTTATCCCATGAGAACCCTCCAAGCAGGTCTTTGAAGAGGCCAAAATTGGCTCGCCTGAAATCGAGGGTCACGGTCCTGCTTTGTGTCCTGCCTCTTCCATACAGGATCTTGAACTCCATCATCTTATGGTCACTGCAGCTGAGGTACCTCCAACCATCACATCCCAACCAGACTCTCCTTATTTGTCAGTAGCAGGTCCAGCAGCACACACCTCCTTGTTGGTTCTTCAGTCACCTGTGACAGGAAGTTGTCATCAACAATCTGTAGGAACCTCCTGGACTGCATGTGCTCGGCTGTGTGGCTTTGCCAGCAAATATCAGGGTGGTTGAAGTCCTCCATGAGGACCAGGGATTGTGACTGTGAAGCAGCTCTCAACTGTTTTTAGAATGCCTCATCCGCTTCCTCCTCCTGATCAGGTGGCCTGTAGCAAACTCCTACAACAGTAGGAGTAGCTTGTCTTCTGATAGAAGACAGAACAAAACCAAAAGACATAGTAGAGAATTACTTCCAGGTTATCTTCTTCTAGAGAAAATATTTCAGCAATAGTGATATTTTTGAAGTTGCTGATACATTTGAGACAAATTATTGATTTAGAAATCCAGATGAAGACTGAATGGTAGACTGAAACTCTTGCAGAGTTAAATGAGTAAACATTAATAGCACTACTTAAAATATAATTGTTTTAGATAAATTTGTTTAATATAAAACATACTTGGTGTCTACGTGTCCATCAAAGAGCATGATTTGTGTTGCTTCTTCAAGTTTTTTTGTGTTAATGATGTATTTTGATATCTTTTTAAAATGCTCTTTTATACTTTAATAATTCAATGTCTTTAAATTAAAAGAACTTTTTGTTTAAGAAATATTTTTAGAGCTACCACAGGCAGTTACCTACACTTACTGTAATCAGTAATTATACAGTTAGACCTGTAACTCCTGATTAGATTATTCATAAGAAGGGTTGATGAATATGTAATGTTTGTAAAAATACAAATATAGGGTTTACTTTCTGTCTTGTAATATTATGATCAAAGTTCAAGTGACCCCATCACTTCTTCATCTAAAATAATGCCAAATTAAAATTTAAAATTTAATACCTAACAAAACCTGTAAGCTTATTCTTCCTTTCTGTATTTTATGTGCCTACCATGAAATAAATTAACTGTTTTCACCTGTAGGCAATATGGGCATGTAACTTAAAAGCTCTTTGTTTTAGTAACCTCAGAAGCCTATAGTTAAGTTGGACAATATGTAAACATCTATACACGCAAGCAGTTGTGTGACTAGAATTAAAATGTGTAATTTTCTACTCTAAACTCCCTACTACTCTAAATATTTTATAAATTGAATGTAACAAAATAGCTTTGAAAACTTTCTCTACTACATTATTTAATACAACATTTAGAATGTTATTTCCTGAATTTGTCAATGTCATGCAACAATACCAATAAATTAAAAAGGCAGATTGATATTTTCATATTTATTCAATTATTCTATATTTCATATATATACAACTACTAATAAAATATAATTGACNCCTATACTCTTCTCAAGAAGTCAGTCCCTGTTTTCTCCTGTCATAGATGTCTGCTTTCTGCCTGAGTTGTCCCAGTAGATCCTTGATCATGAAGGCCTCCTGTCTCCTCTTCCTGCTTTCCTACATGTTGGGACACAATGATCCTGGACTTGGAGGAACCAGTGCTTGAAGATCAACCAGCTCTCTTGGGCACTTCTACCTTCTAGGATCTTATCCCATGAGAACCCTCCAAGCAGGTCTTTGAAGAGGCCAAAATTGGCTCGCCTGAAATCGAGGGTCACGGTCCTGCTTTGTGTCCTGCCTCTTCCATACAGGATCTTGAACTCCATCATCTTATGGTCACTGCAGCTGAGGTACCTCCAACCATCACATCCCAACCAGACTCTCCTTATTTGTCAGTAGCAGGTCCAGCAGCACACACCTCCTTGTTGGTTCTTCAGTCACCTGTGACAGGAAGTTGTCATCAACAATCTGTAGGAACCTCCTGGACTGCATGTGCTCGGCTGTGTGGCTTTGCCAGCAAATATCAGGGTGGTTGAAGTCCTCCATGAGGACCAGGGATTGTGACTGTGAAGCAGCTCTCAACTGTTTTTAGAATGCCTCATCCGCTTCCTCCTCCTGATCAGGTGGCCTGTAGCAAACTCCTACAACAGTAGGAGTAGCTTGTCTTCTGATAGAAGACAGAACAAAACCAAAAGACATAGTAGAGAATTACTTCCAGGTTATCTTCTTCTAGAGAAAATATTTCAGCAATAGTGATATTTTTGAAGTTGCTGATACATTTGAGACAAATTATTGATTTAGAAATCCAGATGAAGACTGAATGGTAGACTGAAACTCTTGCAGAGTTAAATGAGTAAACATTAATAGCACTACTTAAAATATAATTGTTTTAGATAAATTTGTTTAATATAAAACATACTTGGTGTCTACGTGTCCATCAAAGAGCATGATTTGTGTTGCTTCTTCAAGTTTTTTTGTGTTAATGATGTATTTTGATATCTTTTTAAAATGCTCTTTTATACTTTAATAATTCAATGTCTTTAAATTAAAAGAACTTTTTGTTTAAGAAATATTTTTAGAGCTACCACAGGCAGTTACCTACACTTACTGTAATCAGTAATTATACAGTTAGACCTGTAACTCCTGATTAGATTATTCATAAGAAGGGTTGATGAATATGTAATGTTTGTAAAAATACAAATATAGGGTTTACTTTCTGTCTTGTAATATTATGATCAAAGTTCAAGTGACCCCATCACTTCTTCATCTAAAATAATGCCAAATTAAAATTTAAAATTTAATACCTAACAAAACCTGTAAGCTTATTCTTCCTTTCTGTATTTTATGTGCCTACCATGAAATAAATTAACTGTTTTCACCTGTAGGCAATATGGGCATGTAACTTAAAAGCTCTTTGTTTTAGTAACCTCAGAAGCCTATAGTTAAGTTGGACAATATGTAAACATCTATACACGCAAGCAGTTGTGTGACTAGAATTAAAATGTGTAATTTTCTACTCTAAACTCCCTACTACTCTAAATATTTTATAAATTGAATGTAACAAAATAGCTTTGAAAACTTTCTCTACTACATTATTTAATACAACATTTAGAATGTTATTTCCTGAATTTGTCAATGTCATGCAACAATACCAATAAATTAAAAAGGCAGATTGATATTTTCATATTTATTCAATTATTCTATATTTCATATATATACAACTACTAATAAAATATAATTGACAAGAATTTTATTTCACTCTGTATTCTTAAAGAGCTTGTCAAAAAACCTTCTGTTCTTATTTGTTTGAATTATTTTCTTTTCTTTTATATATGCTACATAATAGTTTAATAAATTTATATAACTAGTTGTAATTCTACTAGCTTTAAAATCATATTCTTAGATTTTCATTATTTGTCATATAATACATAGGAATCTTATTTTATTAAACATTATGATTTGAAAAATTAAAATAATTCATTAAACCAGGGACAATATTCTCACAGTAGTGGCTGACACATCAGAAGGCTGTGCTACCCTTCAATGAGACCTGGACAAATAGAGAGTTGAGTGGGGAGAAATCTAATGCAATTCAACAAGGACAAGTGCAGAGTCTTACATCTGGGAAAGAATAACCCCATGTACCAATATAGGTTGGGGAATGAACTCCTACAGTAGGAGAGAGGGACCTGGGGGTCTTGGTGGACAGCAGGATGACCATGAGCCAGCAATGTACCCTCATGGCCAAGAAAGCCAATGGCATCCTGGGGTGTATTAGAAGGGCTGTGGGCAGTAGATCGAGACAGATTCTCCTCCCCCTCTACTCTGCCCTTGTGAGACCACATCTGGAATATTGTGTCCAGTTCGGGGCCCCTCAGTTCCAGGACAGGATGCTGCTGGACAGAGTTCGGTGCAAGGCCACCAAGATGATGAATAAAGTGAGCATCTCCCTTGTGATGAAAGGCTGAGGGAGCAGGGGCTCTTTAGCTTGAGACTGAAGGGTGACCTCATTAGTATTCAAAAATACATAAAGGGCAGGTATCTGGAGGATGAAGCCAGGCTGTTCTCAGTGATGTCCAATGATAGGACAAGGGGCAATGGGTACGAGCTAGAACATAAGAGGTTCCAAAGAAACATAAGGAAAGACATCTTCGCTATGAGGGTGATGGAGCACTGGAACAGGCTGTCCAGATGGATTGTTGAGTCTCCTCTGGAGATATTAAAAACCTACTTGGATGAGTTCCTATGTGATCTACTCTAGATGACCCTGCTGTGGCAGGGGGGTTGGACTACATGGTCCCTTCCGACCCTTAAGATTCTTTGAATAGTAGTGTAGTAATAGTACAGCTCTTGGAATGTAGACGCTGAATTACATAGAAATTCTCATGTCTCATTCTTATTTAGATGGAAAAAAATAAAGAAATGAAATAACTGATCTGTCTTTTAACTAATGGCACAATTAACACCAATGACAAGTTAATGAAGATATGCTTTCTTTTAATTGATACCAATCTAATTCTGAGAACCACTATTTTTCTAAAAAGTGGAAAAAATAAAGGATATAGAGATAATAAAACAGGAAAAATAACCTCCAGTCTTCAACGTGTACTCATCAACCCCATGCTGAATGAGGTTGCTCAACCTCTCAGATGAATAACTTGTTACTTCTTCATTTATACCACAGTTATAAAAGAAAATTCTGTTTTTGTGTTTGGCTTCTCTCAGTGTAATTTCAATCTTACTTATTAGTGCAAATTATAATATTTGGTAGATAGGCTGAATCAGTTAAAGCAAATACTAGGGAACGATTAAGATATTTTAATATAGATTTTTTTTCTTGCTTGCTTCAGAGATTTTCAGTCATGTATAGCATTATCTCTTATTTTTCTCCCTGACAATTTTTCAAGTTAATTTTCTGACATAAAAACTGTTTCTTGAATTCTACATGGTGACATGAGAGAAATTGTTATATGGCTTCCATACTAGAGAAAAAACGAAAAATGCGTTTTTACATTTTATATATAATCTATAGATTTCTCCTTAAATTTCAGAAAAGAGAGAATGGTGTAAAGCTAAATTATACTTTAGCAGCACTTGATTTATCTACCTTCAAAAAATAAATACTTTAAGCGGTTTAGGAGTTGGACAGGACTGGCAATTTGTCAAGAAAAACCTTAAAACCTTTCAAAATCTGAAGAAAAGATTCACCTCTTGCCATGTAGGGATTTCCTTGGTATCCCATCATATAGTTCCTTGCTTGTTCTTTATTATTCTTCCCTAAATTTCTTACCTTCTTAATCTTAACAAGATGAAAAAGTTAGGAATGAAAAGCAAGGAGATAAAGATTAATTCTTTCTCTTATGAGTAATGGAAAATTGATTTACCCAGAGAACCAAGAGGAGTTCTGAAATGTCCACCTATATCCAGGCAGAGTTTTTAGGGCTGATGTTATTAAATATACAGCTTTACAATTTTTTTGTTACATTTCTCTTCTGATTGGTCGTATGTATTTGGTTCAACTCCATCTCATGAAGTAATTACAATTTACATTTCAATTATTTTTGCTTCATTATTTTTACTCCTATTGATTACCTCTGGACAACACTACAGTCCGTGCATTATTTTAAAGTGACTGTGATGTTGACCCATTTGAATCTAATTTTGAAGTGCCTAAATCACCTTGTGAATTTGGTATGGCAACTTAATACAGTACTATAAGAATCAAACATAAAAAAGTGAGGATTCAAAGTTCCCATTTCCTAAACTATTTTGAGGGTTTATCTTCAAGTTTTCTTTAGAAGATACAGCTGATTAGATAAAGCAGTTGTGACATCACAGATTGGTTCTCTGCATAATAAATAGTTGTTCAGCCAAGGTCCTTTTGCCTCACTCCCACTAAATTACCATCTTTGAAACACTTTGATTGAACACAAGAGGACAATAATAAGCTTTACTGTCCTTAAGTGAACAAAAGAACCACAGTACTCAAAGCATCTGGTAGAAACACCTATATATTCTTGAGTTTGCTATATTACAGTCGCTTGCAAGCCTTGGTCTTTTACTTTGATCTTTTGTAAGTAGAAATTCTGTGATCTGAAGTCGAAGCTCCTCTGCTTTTAGCTATGACTGGGTATGACTAAGTATTAACTAAGTACATCATATAAGCTTCATATTGCTAGTGAGAGATTTTGAACTAGTTATTGAAATAATTTCAACAGGAAGCTGGGCAGAGAGGTTACTCTTTTCTCTGAGTAAATTATTATTTTTGTTTTCATTCAGTATTTTTCACAAATCCCTTCTGTAGTCATTTCAACTCCACTTATTTAAAGTGCAGAAAATTCAAACAAGTGTTCCAAAAGCAAGGAAAGCACCTGCATTTTTTTTTTCTCTACCTTAAGGTCAATTAAGATGCTCCTAAGTCTACACACAAGTACTAGAGAAAATTAATTTGCACAAATAAGGAGTTAACTTTTTCAGTTGAGATATTATCAGATGTGATGTGTCATCATGCTGAAGGTTACTTCAGGTGAATGCAAGAAACAATTGTGAATCCCAGTTGGAGTCAGGGATGCAACCCAGGCACTGTTGTAGCTTTGCTGTAGCACAAGCTGGGGATGACAGAACAATCTCAGTTTAAGTGTAGCTCCCAAGGAAAGAGAGAGCTGGCCCTTGCTTCCAGCTTCTCTCATGCAGCAGCTCTTGTCAGTGAGAAAGCTGACCTGAGCTTTAGCCAGCTGAATTCCGTAACTTACCACCTGGAGTGAGGACGTCCTCAGAGTCCTATGAATCTTTCTAAAGAAGAATTCTTGGGGAACAGTTTTAGTTTAAATAGCTTAAATAAGAATTTAAATAGTAAAAGTTTGAATAATCAAGGAGCTGGCTTTTTCTATGGAGTTTTTTAAAATACGTTGAAAAAGCTCAAATAAGCTCAAAACTCCAAGTGAGTACAGAAATAAATTCATTAGAAGATAGATTAATAGACTACAATTACCTACATCTTGTGAAACGATATCTTAGTTTTCAGGCACTGTTTAGCTGATAATTACTGATAGATTTTTTTTTTTTTATATAACAAATATATCATGTCTTCAAACATAAGCTTTTTTTCTTATTATTATTTCTCTGGAAACAGACCAAAACTTGGTAGTTATCTTATATACAAAGCCTCAGAATTGAAGATGAGTTATCTTCCATCAATATGAGTCAAATAGATGTCATTCACTCCCTGCATCTATGTGTCTCTTACATGTGTGAGCAGGATGGAGGAGACAAGAAAGCTGTGTGGAACCTAAATGGTGATCTTACATCAAGTAGAGCAGTTACAAGAATGCTTCAGTTTCCATTCTCCTTAATTCAAGGTATGTCATAAAATGAGGTACTTATGACAGTACCTATAACAGCATGGTTCCTGTCTTGAGATGCCAGCCAACTTCAGCTGGTTGAAATAGGAAAATGAGAGCAACTTGTCATTTATTCTGTATCTCTTTTCACTAACATCAGATTGTAACATTTGTAAAGTCACTTAATCAACACACCTTGTTTGTCTCAAATTCAATTCAGTTTATAAGCAGTTAAACATTTAAATAACCTTTATCTAAAACTTAGGTAATATCTTGACTTTATAATCATATGTGTCTACCTCCTTCCACTGTGCAAAAGCATTTGTGACCCTAAAGCATGTGTTAACACTTTAATTCTAATTGACAGGGCAATTTCCCAGCTGCCTTTTTATAAAACAGAGAGTACAGGGAGAGTATGAGCCATGAACTTTTAATTACTGTGTTAATTCTTCTAATTATAACTGGCAGCATAATTAGGTAGAATATTGCCCCACAAAAGTGTCATATATGATTATTATTGTCCAACCATAGTAAAAGTGTTTTGAGGTTTGTTTTGTTTGATTTAGCCAGTAAAACATATTCTTCATGTTTCTTAGATAATAAAGGCTTCTGTCTTTCATTGTGGCACATCTTTACCATATTCCAATATGGTATACTTTCCAATATCCCCATTTCCCCATTGCTGTCTTTTTGAAAATGAAAAAGTTTCAGAACTAACATAAATAATAAACTAACATAAACATATAAATTCAACACCAGCTTTAGTAAAAATATTACCTGGTTTAGCATTTATGCTAATTATATATTATCATTGTTTTCATTAATCAGAAAAAGACAACAAAATTAATACACTTAGGAAAATTTTAGTAAATAAATGGAAACAAATTATCTTCAGTAATTAAAAATCTTTGTTGCTTTGCCCGAATAACTAGTCTATGTGATGTAAAGACAGAAAATCTACCCCTTAGGACAGTGATTGCTGTGAATGTAGGTGTTCCCAAAATACTTCAGTAAATTTAGATTTAAAACACTCTCTGTAGCCACAAAGTACCTGTAAAGTCCTTGTCTCTTTATCAATCTCCTTTCTTTGCTGGAGTTTTATTATCCTTTAGTAGTAATTTTTGCAGTTCTACTTCAAGATATTTCAGAAAAATGAAAAAATATATCTATATGAATCATATCCTTAAGGTTTTAGCTTTCACTCAAACTTTGCTCAGTCAAACTCCTACAGATTTGAAAATGCTCTAGGATTTGGCCAACTATGTGAAAAAAATAAGTTGATTTGATTTTTTTCTTCAAATTCTTACTGATCTTGATTAAAAATTGATCTTGCAGTACATGGCATGGCATAGAATTTACATATCTTCCTCTCACTATGGACAATATTTGATCCTTTATATCAAAAGTGTTTTGAAGAATAAAATATTTTAATAAAAATTCTTTTTGATAGACATTTTGACAAGAAATATCTGTTTTGTGGAAATTTAAGAAAACTGTCATACAAGCTATCTTTCTGTCAAGAAGAAAAATGGTGATTTTAAAAAGAAGGTCACTTATGATTTTTTGAATTAAAATTCATTGAGCAGTGTACCCAATCCACCATATATGGTGAAAAGAATTTATTGCTGTTTCTCAGTATTGAAAAAGTTCATGCTGTCATTGATTGACCTTTAAAAAGAAAAATGTAGCTGGTTTATGGGTAAATGCGTTTCTTCCTCACTTTCCCCATTAGGCTCCACTGCATAGTTTCACTACACTTTTTAAAGTCTGACAACATAAATAAAATGTTCAGTTGTCACAAGAGTGTAAAGATCTGATTGTATAAACCCTTGATTAACAGTAATGCTTTATAACCATCAATTTCAGATGAAGCAGTAAGTAAGAGCATGTGGTGTCCTACTAACCATCTGTTTAAATTGTTTAAATGGATCAGGTATGGCTGTAGAAGATTACTACATAACTAAGGTGTGCATTGTTTCATTTTCCTTTTTTTCCTTTATTTGTTTTTCCTAATCCGAAAATAAATAATCTATCACGTTTTAAAAAAGTTGTCAGTTTATTCCTGATCTTTCATTTGAGAAGGTATCATGCGTACCTAGAAAATAGATTGATTATGATTACCTGAAAAATTATCAAAGTAATAATGAATTATTTCTAATACTGTGTGATTACTTATTGAAATTTGACACAGACTTTTGTCACTTTGTCTTTCATTTGAAAATAGGATCTATCCTATTTCATTTATGCTTTTCTGAGTCTTCTATGATGTTCTATTTTTATATTAACTTTCAACAAAAAAATGCAATGCAATTCATGCATAATAGTAATTCTCTTATAGTATTAGAGGAATATAAATCAACTTGTCCTGAAGTCAAGGGGAACCTCTTTTACAGGAACACAGTGATAATTGCTGAAATTCATTCTTTAGCTAAAAGAACATGCTACCAGAGAGGCAAAAATGTTAAAATGTCACGGCAATATAACTGCCATCATATTCAATGGAAATCAGAGAGGAGATTGTAATTAAATTAATCAGAAATAGTTTTTTGGTTTTTTTTTGAATGAATGGAAAGCATTTTTGGTTAGGGGTTTTTTATTTTCTAAATATGCAAAGTGTCTGTTTCTATGTATTTCTTGGCATGTATTGTGCCCAAAGATAATTGTACTGAAACAACTGTTCTAAAATTAATGAACAGATTTCTCATTTGAAAGCATAAAAAAGGGTTCCATCCAGAAATTTGTATCAATTAAGTAGAAAGCAACATAACAACTGAATTTTTCAGAAGTTACTTCTGTCTCGAACATTAAAATTATATTTATAAAACGATACACAAATTTTAATTATATTTGTAGTGACACAAAAACAGGCTACAGCTCACCCAGAGTCAACTAAATTACTAGTAAGTTTTGCAAATAAAAATACAGTTTGCAAATTCTAACATAGAAAAAGAAGTGTGAGAGAGAAAAGTTGTCTCTAACGACTAATTCTATACATTAAGAAACTCAGTGGGTTGTGATTTGCCTGTAAAACTGAGGCAGATCAGGCAAAATCTGTCCCTATCATTGGAATATTTTTTAAAAAAATATTCCTAAGGAAATACATCTTTTAAAAGGGCTATTTTTCTAGGTTTGCAAAACTCTTTATAATAATCAAGTGAGAGATCTGACAAGGGATTTTTTCTACTTAAAAGATTTTTCTCTGGATTCTGACTGAAGTTGTGAACAGGTTTATGAACAAAGTTGGTAACATCCACACTTCTACATGACTAGTCTATAATTTCCAGATAAATCTAGCTCAAAATTATCTAACTATTGTATGAAGTTATAAATGTGAAATGGCTTATAAAATGTTTAAAGAAATAAGCTATTCATTAATCAATATCACCTAATGTTTTCTATTTTTGATAGTTCAAACTTCACAATGTTAATGCTTGAAAAACTAAATAAAAACTGAAATAAACTTTTTTGCCTTGGGAATAAATATTTTTTCTATGGTGAAGAAAAATGTTGCACAGACTTTTAAAGATATTACTATCCAGAATATTTTTTAATAGACTACAGTAAGCTTTACATGACTTATTTGAAAAATGTATGCAAGAAGAAAGTCTAATTTTGTGAATGCAGTTCTCATATTTGGTTCATTAAATAGTTTGTAGTTTACTTTTCTAGATTACACATTTAGCCCAGATCTGCAAAGATAGTCCTTCTTCTGAATAATTATCAGTAATAAGCATGAGTCGATTTATTTTCTATCCTCAACAACCACCAGTTCTCTCATATATATTCTCCTTGCTATCATAATTTATCAAACTAAAGGTAATCACTTAAGAATGTACTTTGAAATTGCCATGCATGTTTGTTTGTTTGAACAATGCTGTCAAGATTCCAGTAATTCCCTTATAACAATATAAGTATTCTGAAGATGAAACACAGCGGAAAAAAATATCACTGAATACACTGATTGAATTTTCTGGCAGTTAGCAATTTACTTTCACTGAAAATTAATTTCAAATACATCTACAAATACATAGACTTACTGGGTAAATTGCTAACTGACTTAATGTCTCAGGTAGAAATAGATTAGAAAAAACAGTATTTTAAGATTTATAGTAATATACATTATACTAAATTGTTTGTATTTCAGTTCTTAGATTATTTGCAATCAAAATATTTGGGACAGAATTGCTCATGCATAATTTTAAGTTGGTTATATTTACTTTTCTCATGTTATTTTATTTGCTAGCATTTACAAGTATAAAATAAATAAGAAAGTTTGGGATAATTGGAAGATAATAATACTATTTTTTTTATTCAGAAGGAATTAATAAAGTACACAATGTTAAAAAAAAAAAGTTGACAAAAGAAAGGATATACACCTATAGCTGTTTCCATGAAGAAGTGGAGTTTTCAGATGTTCATCACATAGTGATAAATATTCTTCGGAAGATAATAAATAAGAAGATGGCCTCACAACACTATTCAAATTAGATGATTTGGATGTTTCAATTTTTTTGCTGTTTAATGGACTCCTGTATTTACCTTAACTTTTACTTAAATGGACATAATAGCTCTTACTTCTATGAAAGGTGTTAAAAATATTCTAAATAAGAAATATTGTTTAGAGAATAGATTTCCTTTCATTGGACATTTATATTTTATGTATATTCAGACAGGCACAAGCATATTTGCATGTGAAGTTGACTTCACCTGTGAGAATATGTTTTCATCTGATAATGACAGTCTTATGCTGTAGAAGAATAAAAGACAATATAAAATAAAAATCTGCTTTAGTACAACATGCTCACTGCATATTCATTACTTTACTAGAGTTCAGATTTGTTTAGATATCTATTCTACTGCTTTCAGCTGGGATAGAGCTAACTATCATAGTGACTAGTATAAGGCTGTGTTTTGGATTTATGCTGAAAACAGCATTGGTTACGCTGGGAATGTTTTTCTTAGTGTTGAACAGGGCTTACACAGATTCAAGGTCTTTTCTTATCCTCACTTCACTCCTTCCGTGAGTTGGCTGGGAAAGTGGACGGGACATACTTGGGACAGCTGTCACCAACTGGCCAGAGGGATACTCTAGAACATTCGATATTGTGCTCAGCAATAAAAGGAAAGAAGGAAGGAAGAAGCAATGACATTTTACTTCCCAAGTAACTCTCATGCATGACACAGGCCTGATTCCTTGGAACTGGCCAAACACTTGCCTGCTGATGGGACATAGTGAATTAATTCCTTGTTTTGCTTTGCTTGCATGTGCAGATTTTGCTTTACTTTTTAAACTGTTTTTATCGCAAGCTATGAGTTTTCTCATATATACTCTTCCAGTTCTCTTCTTCGTGCCACTGAGGAGGGGCAAGCAGGTGGCTGTGTGGTGCTTCAATGCCAAATGGGATTTAAACTATGGCACTGTACCTGTCTAGAATTGCTTAGAGTTGAAAACATACTGAACACACATTTGTATAATCACAGAATCATAGAATGGTAGGGTTGGAAGGGACCTCTAGAGATCATCTAGTCCAATCTCCCTGCAGAAGAAGGCTCACCTAGATCAGGTCACATGGGAACACGTCCAGGTGGGTCTTGAAGACCTCCAAGGAAGAAGACTCCACAACCCCTCTGAGCAACCTGTTCCACTGCTCCATCACCATCACAGTAAAATAGCTTTTTCTTATATTTAAATGGAACTTTTTGTGTTGCAGCTTCATCCCATTACCCTTTGTCCTGTTGCTAGCTATCATAGAAAAAAAGGATGTCCCAACCTCCTGATACCCACCATTTAGATATTTGTAAATGTTAATAAGATTCCCCCTCAGTCTTTTCCAAACTAAACAGCCCCAGTTCCCATAGCCTTTCCTTGTATGTAAGATGTTCCAGTCCCCTGATTATCTTGGTGGCCCTGCTCTGGACTCTCTCCAGAAGTTCTCTGTCCCTCTTGAGCTGAGAAGCCCAGAACTGGACACAGGACTCCAGATGAGGCCTCACCAGGGCAGAGTAGAGAGGACGAAGAACCTCCCTTGACCTGCTGGCCACACTGTTCTTGCTGCATCCCAGGATGCCATTGGCTGTCTTGGCCATGAGGGCACATTGCTGGCTCAAGAATTAACTTACAGATCTGACTGTGGCAGTAGGTCAAATATCTAAAGTTTGAAAGGGTACAAGGGATTAATTTGACCTTCACACTCTCTCTCTCTATATATATATATATATATACACACACACCCCCCTTGATAATCAATATGACAAGCAGAGAAGGCTTATGGCATACAGGTCAAACCACGACACCAGGGTACAAATTGCTAGTACAGCATTGCACGCCATGTGGCTCACCTTGTTCATATGCAATTTAATGGGTCAGTTATTTCATAAGTGTGTTTAATTAACTTATCTTGTAAGAGTTAAACTCAACCTCTCATAGGAGATAAAAAATCTCATGAACTCTGGTTGGTAAAAATAAAAGGCACACACCTCTCACAATAGTTCAAGTCCCTGTAAAATAGAACATGTAGGTGTCAAATGCATAAGATGAAACAAACAGCTTTAAAGATCAAATCTATAGGGTAATGGTAGAATGAACAATAATAATAAATGTATAATAAGAATGATAATAAACTGAACATGAGCCAGCAATGTGCCCTCATGGCCAAGAAAGCCAGTGGCATCCTGGGATGCAGCAAGAGCAGTGTAACCTGCAAGTCAAGGGAGGTTCTTCTTCCCCTCTACTCTGCCCCGATGGGGCCTCATCTGGAGTCCTGTGTCCAGTTCTGGGCTCCTCAGCTCAAGAGGGCCAAAGAACTTCTGGAAAGAGTCCAGCAAAGGGCCACAAGATGATCAGGGGACTGGAGCATCTTCCTTACTAGGAAAGGCTGTGGGAACTGGGGCTGTTTAGTCTGGAGAAGAGAAGACTGAAGGGGGATCTCATTAATATTTACAAATATCTAAGTAGTAGATATCAGGAGTTTAGTACATCCCTTTTTTTTTTTTTCCTATAGTAGCTAGCAACAGGATAAAGGGTAATGGGATGAAGCTGGAACACAGAAAGTTCCAATTAAACAGGAGAAAAAACTATTTTACTGTGACGGTGAGGGAGCACTGGCACAGACTGCTGAGGGAAGGTGTGGAATCTTCAACGCCTGCCTGGACGTATTCCTATGTGACCTGATCTAGGTTGACCTGCTTCTGCAAGGGGGATGAACTAGATGATTTCTAAAGGTCCCTTCCATCTCTACCATTCTATGATTCTATGAATGTTACTTCCATCAATAACCAAACATATTCCATGAACTACAATGGGAGGTATTATAAGTAATTATATGTTTATCTAAATAAATAAATGTTTGGTATAAAGATTAAGATTCCTTGTTTGGACAACAATTTAACTAAAATCATTCACAGACAGACACCTGTTTTCAACATCAATATATCAGAATCTAACCTCTGCAATCCATCATCTAGCATATTTTTTTTTACCCTGCTACACTGTCTCAGCCTTGGGTAAGCACTAAATAGTCACATCGCAAGAGATTGGAAATATGGAAATTAACTCCTTTAATATGTAATTTTTGAGAAAGGAATTAGTCTAATTGTTTAGACAAATGCAGTCATTACATTTTCTTCCACCAAAACTCTTCTAGTGTTTTTCAATCACTTTTCCAACTCATTTTGATTCTCTCACTCCAGCTTTTGGGACATTTTTTTCAATTTTTTCCTGTATTTTTCCTGCAACTCTGTCTCTTGTTTTATTGTTTCTTCTGGCTGTGTTGATTTTATTTTGAGAAGATATGTCAGAGTTACTGTTTATGCCTATATGTTAGGGAAGATGTGAGTTGTGTACTGCCTAAGGCCTGTGCAGCTAGCAATAAATAAAGAAATAAAACGCAACTGATTGAGATAAATGTGAAAGTGTTGCAATTTCAGAAGTTGTAGTAGCTATTTTTGATGCTGATAGCAGCTGCCTTTTGGGTTTGGGAGCATGATCGAGAAGTTCTTATGTTCCTTGAAAGGATGTTTCTCTGCCACAGCTAATAAAGAGAATTTGTCTTACATTCAACATGTTAAAATGTGATGTGTGACAAAAACATGCATATATGTACATATGTGTGAATTGTTAATTACCATTATGTTGAAAGTATTTTATAATCTCCGGAGCTCCCAATCTTGATGTTCTTGTAAGACATACTCTTTTTTTCACTTCAGAGTGAAATGGAAGTCCTTGAAAATATCTTGTCCAAAAATGATCTTGACTTACTTTGGTAAGTTTGGTGACAACAGTCTAGAAAATATTTAACAAAAGTGGAATTTGAAGATTGATGCAATTAGAAATCAAAGCATGATATCATCCCCTTTAGAAAGAAAAACAGAAACCATTCATTGCAGAAGATAATGAACAATCTCTCCAAATTTTGTTATAAGAAAGAGTAATGAACTGATGAAGGTCTTTACATAAACATTACAGAGAATATAGCTCCTGTGCTGATTTTGCTTCAGGTAGAGTTAATTTTCTTCATAGTAGAAAATATGGGGCTATATTTTGGATTTGTGTGAAAGACAGTGTTGATAAGACGGGAATGTTTTGCATTCTGATGAGCAGTGCTTGCACAGAGCCAAAGCCTTTTCTACTCCTTACACTGTCCTGCCAGCAAGTTGGCTGGTAAGCACAAGAAGCTGGGAGGAGACAGCTGGAATAGCTGACCCAAACTGACATAAGGGATATTTCAGATCATTTACTATTATACTCAGCATATAGAGCTGGGGGAAGAAGGAAGGGAGGATGTTTGGAGTGATGGCAATTGTCTTCCCAAGTAGCAGTTATGTGTGATGGAGCTCTGCTTTCCTGGGGATGGCTAAACATCTGCCTGACAAAGGGAAGGAGTGAATTAATTCCTTGTTTTGCTTTGCTTATGAGCATGTCTTTTGCTTTACCTATTCAATTATGTTTACCTGAATCCTGAAGTTTTCTCATCAGTGGCTGTGTGGTTCTTAGGTGTTAGCTGTGTGAAAATTTAGTTTCTGCTTAGTTGCTGGCTGGAGTTAAACCATGACAGCTCCTCATAGTATAAGAGAGTTGCATGCAAAATAAGACTAATTCTGATTCCTTAACTGTTTTGGAATGGCTGTATATATGATGTATGGTCAAGTTTACTGTGTAGCAAGGACTATGGAGTTAACTCTGCACTTCGTTTCTTTGAAATAAATCAGGAAAGATATCATTCAAGCTAAATGAGCTTTACTAGTCAGCCAGCACTATGTATTCTGGTTGAGTTCAAAAAATACCCCTTCAGTTCTACAAATCGTAACAGATTATAAAAGGTAGCAAATGAATGGTCGATCTAGCAATATTACCTCTTATACTTGACTCACAAAGTCAAGTATTATTAGAGAGCAAGATAGATTCTAAATGTTAATTTTGTCTGTGAGGAACAATGGTGGGATTTTCAGGGAGCTTTACTAATCTACCTCCTCTATAAATATTCAGTACGTTATTGTTGTTAGTAATGTATTGGTGGTGTTAAACTTAACATTTGCTCAATTCTTTCTTCCTCCATTCTTTAGCTTTCTCTCTTCTCATTAAATAGTGTTTGAATACCTCTCTCTTAGCATTTTCTTTTGCAAATAGCATGACATAATGTAGAACTTTCTTGGCATTCTAATCAATGAGATGCAGGGTATTTTACCAGCACAAAGAAAACCTACTTTAAATTGAGAATTATTGTTAGCCTCTTCATCCTTACTGTTGAACTATGCAGGCCCTAATCACATTAGCACTGCACAGCCTAGAAGAAGGGTAATTGCATCATCAGTCTCTCTTGGTCTCTGCCTCAGCCCTTTTAACATGCTCATCCTTTCCATTACTTCATGATTTCATTTAATATTCTCCTGGGTTAAAATAATATCAGCAGCAAGAACATGCTGAATTAACAGTTACTGTATGATCTACTTTAGAATTTATTTCTTGTGGATGAAAGAGCAACTGTCATTTATTTTTAATAAACAGTGTCCTTTCCAACTTCTCAAAAAAATTAGGAATATTCCATTTTTATTTTATAATTTGAATTTGAATTATAAACAAGTAACATAATCTTGTCCTTAATAAAATTACAAGGTATATCTGCCTATACAGTATAATCCTTTAGGTATGTAGCGTACTTGTACTCCCTTCAGAGAGTCAAAGTTGTTCAAAGGCCTCAGCATTGTGGCAATTGCATACATGTACATTACATCTCTCTGTTTTCTTCTGTTACATTTTTTTGAGTGGACAAAAAATTCAGTGGCTGAAAATGAGAAAGGTAGATTTTTCCCCCCCCCCTCACAAATTTACATTAGCAACAGATGGGGTCCCTGCTTTTTATAGTTTCAAGGGAAGCACATGGAAGCATAGGGCTTATTATTAATCATGTTAATTTTTCCAATTAAGTTATATTTTCTCTTTTCAGGTGTATATGCCTGTGATAAAAATATAAAAAATAGTTGCATAAATAAATTAAAAAAAAAACCCCAAACTCAAAACTTATGAGAGCTGACAGAGATAACAAGTAATCTGCCATTTTTATCTCAACTAACTCTTGCTCCCTAATGGTGTATATGTGTCTTTATAGAGAGTCATAGGTTTTATATGAAACATGAAATTGTGTGATTAGAGGTACAAAGCCTTACACAGGTACAGTTCCCTTGATTATTATAGACAGGAAAATGAACATCGAGATCTTAATGGTAAAAATAATACTCTAATTCAAGTCCTATCAAAGGTCAAGCTTCTGTCACTAGTGTTCATAGAAAGTGTTTGAATAGTTTTACTTTATTAATGAGACTACTTAACAGAGCTGGATACTGTCTGCATGAGGGGAAGGAAAAAATCTAAATGAAGATATTTTAAAAAGTTTGCTGATGGGATAGTACTATTCTCTAATTTCATGGTATTTGCCTGAACTTGCTACTCAGATCAGATGAAACTGTTTTGTAAAAAGCCCAATTACTTAGGAACCAGTTTAGGTTCCTGCTTTTCTTGGGAAGCTGTATAACTATTTATTTCACTATTCTGATGCTGTCCTTCTATATTCTAACTTGTAACTTCAGCACTATTTCTTCTAAGAATGAAGGAGGGAGCAGAATGGAGGTATGAACCAGGACAGACACTGTCTGCTGCATGAATCTTAAGGGAACATATTACTTCAGTGAGAGATCCCCAAAGACTTAATGCTACTTTAGCCAGCCTGATTTTTTTTTTTCTTTAGCTTCACAATTTGTCTTTTGGGAGAAAGAAGGAGTACATAGCAGGAAGTAGTAGGACAATACTCTGGGGAGTCATGTCACCAAGGAGAAAGCCAAGGAAAGCATAAATATGTTGTGAGCTGAGACTTCTGGCAATGAATACCAATGAATTTCAGATTCATTTACTGACAAACTGAATTTCTTTAGAGAGGAATGTGCATTGTACTGAGGAGGAAAGATGTAGAGAAGGAAAACATATTTATATTCACAAAGTAGTAATTTTTGTTTTCAGAGAATAGCTATAAAAACAACAATTTAACATAATTGAAACTACTCTATGTTCACATAAACACAAGTAAGAATACAACTGATCCAGAATTTTTAAAGCATATTTTCATTGTTTTCCTCAATCTTGTCTTTCATTTCACTCTATTTTACTAGGATATAGTACTTTTAAACTTACTGCTTGTTAACTGTGTAATTTTAAAATAGCTCAAAGGTTACTAAAAAAACTAAAAGTATATATTCTGAACATATAAATTTGGTTATTGAACTGAACATTTTAGTTTAATACTAAATCGCAATAACTTAGATTTCACAAAACTTCCTTCGAGCTATTTTACCAAGAAGCACAGTAAGGTAATCAATTTTGTATCAAATATCTATGAGGGGAAATAATGCAAGAAACTGTAATAACTATAAGCTCATATGATCATTTCAAATTTTATGTTCACTTTAACTAGATAAAGTATCCTGGGCTGCATCCATAAAATCATGGCTAGGAGGTTGAGGGAAGTGATCCTTCCTCTCTACTTCACTCTTGTGAGACCCCTCTTGGAGTCCTCAGTAGAAGAAATTCATGTTCAAGTAGGCCCAGAGGTGGATTGTGAAAATGATCAGAGGACTGGAACAGGTCTACACCTCTCCTACATGGGAAGACTGAGAGTTGGAGTTGTTCAGCCAGGAGAAGGCAGCAGTACAGGCTTGGGTTTGACCTGCTGGAGAGTAGCTGCACAAAGAGAGACCTGGGAGTTCTGGTGGACAGCAAATTATAAGTCAGCAATGCGCCCTTGTGGCCAATGGCATTCTGGGATGCACCAAGAAGAGTGTGGCCAGCAAGTTGAGGAAGGTTATCATCTCCCTCTACTCTGCCATGGTAAGGTCACATCTGGAGTACTGTGTCCAGTTCTGGGGTCCCCAGCTCAGGAGTAACAGATAAGTTCTGGAGAGAGTCCTGCAGAAGGCTGCAAAGATGATGAGCATACTGGAACATCTGACTTATGAGGAAAATCTGAGAGACCTGGGGCTTTTTAACCTGAAGAAGAAAAGATTTTGAAGGGACTTTATCAGTAATATAAATGATGATAAAGGGTGATTGCCAAGAGGATGAGGTGAGTCTTTTTTCTATAGTGCCCAGTGACAGGACAAGGGGTAAAAGGCACAAGGGGCAAAAGGCACAAGCTGTAACACAGGAAGTTCCATTTGAGCATGAGGAAAAGGTTGTTTCCTGTGAGGGTGAGGGTGCTCTGGCACAGGCTGCCCAGGGAGGTTGTGGAGTCTCCTTCTTTGGAAATTTTCAAAAACCTCCTAGACATGTTCGTACATGACTTGATCTATGTGGTTCCTCTTTACAAGAGAGTTGGACTAGGTTATCTCTAGAGATCCCTTCAAACACCTACCATTGTGTAATTCTGTGAATTTTTTTACAGTCTGTAGTCATAGGAAAAGGAGTAATGGTTTTAAATTACCAGATGGTTGATTTTTTGATAAGAAATTCTTCATTGTGAGGGTGGTGAGGCAACAGAACAGGTTGCCCAGTGAAGCTGTAGATGCCCTATCTTTGGAAGTGTTCAAAGTCAGGTTAGCTGAGGCTTTGAGTAACCTAATCTAGTGAAAGATGTCCCTTCACATGAAAGAGAGATTAGAACTAGATGATCTTTAAAGGTCTCCTGTAACCCACATTATTCTATGATTACGGAATTATCATTGAATTCCATATCTGAGATGATAAAAACTGACCTTTATAGATCTTTCACTATTCTGATTTGTCATCTTGTGAGAACAGCAGTAATTAGTGGAAGGAAGGAAGGAAGGAAGGAAGGAAGGAAGGAAGGAAGGAAGGAAGGAAGGAAGGAAGGAAGGAAGGAAGGAAGGAAGGAAGGAAGGAAAAAAATCCAAACTTAATGAATACAATATCTTTGATTCCATAATGACTGATGCTTCAACTGTACAAGTGAAGATGGAAAGTTCAGTCTCTTGGATAAATTGCAAGACAGAAAAAAAGATCAAACAGAATATGACCAATGAACATCACTAGATCAGTCAGAATTGTTTTGTATTTTATCTTGTGTGATGAGCTTGTGTGGAGCTGTTTGTGCTTGCCAACAGGGAGAGGGAGCTCCAGTAGTTCCCATGTAAGCAGTTCCCTAAACTTCCCCGACTTTGAGTTGGACCTACCTGCAGTCCGACCAGTCTGACACCTCTGCCATCACTCTTTAAGAACAGAAGTTTGCAGTGCATAGGAGGAGGTGGAAGAGTAATGACTCCACTGCAGCCTTTGGTTAGAGAGCTGCAGTCTCCCTGTGACTCACGGAGAACAATGGCAGGACTAATAATTGCTAGCAGCTCCAGGAGGACCCCATGCCACAGGGGGTGAATTTTGGAGACCTCATGCCAGAGGAGATGAGTGCTATGGACTCTGTGCTAGAGGAGGCAGAGTGGAGCTGCAGCCCTCAGAATGAACACACAGATCATTCCATGCAGGGCTGCCCAGTGTGAGGGACTCCATGCTGGAGCAGGGAGGAATGGCAAGAAGTCCAACTGCTCTGAAACAAGTGGCAGAAGCCATCGGGAAAGGACAGACTTCATCCCTTACTCCCTGCTGTGCTGCACTGCTCATGGGAAAAAGAGGTAAAGAAAATGGGATCAGGTGCCTGAGCCTGGGAAGAGAAGAAGGATGCAGGGAAGGGAATCTTAAAAGTCTGGTTGTACCCTTCAGCATCACCCTGCTCTGTATTGTTCCCAGTTGTGTATTTCTGTTTGTTATGTTTTTGGTTGATGGCAGATGAAATTTCTTTTTTTGGTCTCTTCCCCAAGTTGAGAAGCCTTTTCTATTTTTCCCAAGTCTGTAAGTGGCAAATGAGTCCTCTACTTGCTTTTCAAAGTCCCTCAGTATTTTTTTCTTCCCTGTCCCACCAGTTGTTGGTGAGGGGGAGGAGTGAGTGAGTAGGTGATTGTGGTTCTTTGATCCTGGCTGGGCCTAAACCATGACATCTTGGTTTTAAATGTGTTGCTTGGAAGTACACTATTCAGCAACATATAGTGCTCTCTTGGAATAAATACTCATGCTGATCAATTCCTTGTCTGAAGGAACAGCAGAACATCAGAAATAAATACCATAATTGAAGTAATATTAACAACTCAAGAAATTGGTAATATTATCCATTTTAGTTTTTCTGTTCTCTGTTCTCTTCCTCTCTTTCTGACCATTATACATCTGAAATATAAATTATTATCAGTTTATTTTATATGTCAAGGGAGAAATAAGAAACTAATTTTCTACATACAGAAAAATAAATTCAATAAACCACCTAAACGGCAGAAGTAAGTTTTATTTTTATTATAACTTTCCAAAGCAGAATTGCACTAAATTAATCATGGATACACTGCAGGTGTGAAATCCATTGCTTTCTGCCTATGTTTTTGTGAATTCTCTAATTCCCTCAAGTTATTAATAGTAATTTCTCACCAATAACCTTACTGTGGTTGTAGGAAACCAAAAACGTGATGCCATTTTCTTCTCTTCTGTCTACATTACCTTAAGAACCATTGTTTTTATTATAGGAGGAATATTCCAGTACTATACTTAAAAACTACTCAATTTAATAAACATTAAAAAGGTTTTTTGACAAGTTTAAAATAAAATATTAGACAGCACTATTGCAATTCTCAATGACACAACCACAACTTAAAAAATATTCTGAATGTTGTAGGCTTTAAATTTTCCAATATAATTAGTGATATTAATCTAGATTATAATTATTTTGAAAATAGTATCTTCTCAGAGGCTGTAAAAAACATCTGCCACATTTGTACAAAGTATAAGATCCTATATATATAATTTCTTGTGAAAAAAAACCCTGAGTTACTACAAGTTTTAGGTAAATCATTGAAAATCTAAGGGAATATTAAATAGTCCACTGAGAATGTATGCATTTTCTCAGCAATCTGTTGGCCTGCAAATGGCACAAGACTGCCAGCCTGAAATAAAATGCTCATATACAGACATTTAAATATCAATAAAATGGCTTAAAAATCTTAGGATCAGATCTCTTCAGACAAGAAAAAAGTACATGTCAGGATTTGAGGTGAAGATAAGCATGTGAAACACCTTTAGCTGCCATGTGAGTGGGGATTTAAAAAAAAATATTTAAAAAATCAAGAAGCATTTATTCTTGACAGAAAGTATATAAAAGAAAATAACTACATTTCAAGGCATTACATTCAAGCTAACATTTCAGGTAGATACAAAAAATCCTAATGATATTATTGGGACTAACAAAGCACACATGTTTTTATTACGTAGTTAAGTGTATCTTATATAGGGAATTCTGTGTGAATCACAGTGGAATAGCACCAAGGCAGATAATATCATGTACTGAAATATGCATTGGGACTGAGTTAAGATGAGGATACTGCAACAAGTGTACTTTTCTTGCTGTCCTACATATGTGCTTTGAGATTTACATCTAGTGTTTCCTTTTGAAGGTTTTAAGTTACATCATAATTGTTATGAAAGGGCATCTAGCAAACAGAGAAAGGACGAAAAACAGAGCAAGATTTGAGAATGGATTGGAGAAATAAATATTGTGAAATGACACTGAAAGAGTGTGACTTCTGACTAATTTTACTTTTCTATAATTTTCTGTTTTAAAAAGCTTAAAAAAAAGAAATTAAAATGAGTAAAGAATTAGTCTAAATATATGGAAATACTTCAAAGTGTAGAACTGATTGGATTGCACTATCTATGAGAGTCTTTTGCAAAGAACTCAGAATAGTACCTGTTTATTTGAGACATCTAAAAATATACTAAACAAACTCTGTCATCTTTAAATACATGAAGGAAAAGATACTTATCAGGAGGACTCAACACAGATTCACCACAGGGAAATCCTGCTTGACCAATCTGATAGTCTTCTGTGATGATATAACTGGCTGACTAGATGAAGGAAGAGCAGTGAATGTCATCTACTTTGAATTCAGCAACTTTTGATACTATCTCACATTACATCTTCATAGAAAAGCTAAGGCAGTGTGGCTTGGATGAGTGGACAGAGAGGTGGATTTAGAACTGGTTGAATGACAGAGCCCAGAGGGTAGTGATGAATGGAACAGAATCGAGTTGGAGGCCTGTGGTCAGTGGAGTTCCACAGGGATCCATTCTGGGGCCAGTCTTGTTCAAGATCTTCATCAATGACTTGGATGAGGGGACAGAGTGTACCTTCAGCAAGTTTGCTGATGACACCAAACTGAGAGGACTGCCTGATTCACTAGAAGGCTGTGCTGCCATTCAGGGGGACCTCGACTGGCTTGAGAGTTGGTCAGAGAGGAACCTCATGAAGTTCAACAAGGACAAGTGCAGATTCCTGTATCTGGGAAGAAACAACCCCATGCACTAACATAGGCTGGAGATTGACCTGCTGGAGGGCAGCTCTGCATAGAGGGAACTGGGGATTCTGTTTGATCACAACTACCATGAGCCAGCAATGTGCTCTCATGGCCAAGAAGGTCAATGGCATCCTGGGATGCATCAAGATGAGTGTGACCAGCAGGTCTAGAGAGGTTGTCCTTCTCTACTCTGCCCTGGTAAGCCTACTGTGTCCAGTTCTGGGCTCTCCAGCTCATGAGGGACAGGGAACTTCTGGAAAGACTCCAGCACAGGGGCACTAAGATGATCAGGGGACTGGAGCACCTTCCTTATGACGAAAAGCTGCAGAAACTGGGACTGTTCAACCAAGAAAAAAGGAGGTTGAGGGAGGATCTCATTAATACTGAGAAGTTTTAAATTTGCATGTCAAGAGTATAGATAGATAGAGGGTGGATGGACAGATGGATGGATGGATGGATGGATGGATGGACGGATGGATAGATGGACGGATGGATAGATGGACGGATGGATGCTGTTCAAAGTTCACAAGAAAGTTTTATAAAACAAATCCTTCAATAATACAAGACTAGGTCATTAATCAATCAATCAATTAATGAATTAATATTAAATCCAGAATTAGCAGAAAAAATTTCCATGCTTGCTTGTCTTGATAGAGTCTCTCTGCATAAATATTGGCATGAATTTATTTATTTTCTTTATAATCTGGATACTAAAGTAGGTAATATAGATTCTGAGAGTGGGTTTAATTTAGGAAATTGTATGTATTTTTTCATTTTGCTGTAAGCATTGTGTAATACATATGATGCAAGTCTTTTGATTTCAATTAAACCAACATTACTGTACATTAAACTTAAAACAATCAATTTTATTTACATTACATAAAAGTACTGCACTATGGAGAATGGAAACAATTTTAAATGAACTGCTGATTTCTAGCACAATATTTTCTAATCCTTATATACTGTTCACACATAGAGTTTTGGTTTGGGACACTCTAGAAAGATTTGTAATACAGGTGAATTAATTTCTATATATCAGAAAGTATTTTGGGATTAAATGTTTTTATCCTCTGGTTTTGTAGAGGATGGAAGAAAATAGAAATTGAAAAAGGAAAAATATTTTGGAATTGCAGTTTTTTTGAGAGGTGGAGTTGATTTCTATCCCTTGAATTTGCCTCAGAACTACTCATTCCATAATGTTTATTGGATCAGATACTTTAGGCTAGGAAAGACTGAGTCAAGCAGAACTAAAAAAACCGATGAAACTGTCAGTCACAACTTATTAACTTAGACACTGTCTATACTGACATGACTAAAATACCGCTTATTTGTCAATTTCCCTGTCTTACCTGTTCTGACAAGCACTTTGAAAACTTGCAAATATTTCAGTTCTTTTTGCAGGAAAGAAAAAAAAAAGTGAGAACTCCCAAGATGTTGAGAAATCAAAAATTCTGACTCCCGAAGTCAAGGCAGGCAATGCAAGTCAAAGCACGAACATGATCACCATAGCAAAGTGAAGAACAGAAAAAAAAAGCTGGAAAAGAAGATAAAAAGCATGAAGGAAGACATGTGAAGGAACAATTACAGTAAAGGACAATATATAGGAAGAGAATAAGCTTCATTACAAAGAAAATATTTGCATATATCAAATGGAATATGATTGTGGTATTTTCCCCTTATGCTTTTATTAAAATTATCCAAATTAATGATGTTGATTTTCATATTTGTGACTAAAACTACATCACTGACCCTATTTTCCAAACAGGCTTATAGTTGAAGAAGTACATTTTTTAAAAAGTATACATCTAAGTTTGTGTTTATGTGATGTGCAAATTACATATCAAAAATCCATTTTAGCACACAAAAATGCATATTTGCATATCTGTCAATTGCCCATTAAAGTTAAATGTTAATTAAACTTCCACTTTTTCCTACCAAGCATCCTTCAACTCTCAAACAGCAGTAGAATGTTTTGAAATTAAGACAACAAAGATCTACAAATATTTATAAATAGCTTGCATTTCAAGTTTTCATTTCCATTTTTGCAGTTTTAGTAATTCAAATACTCTTTGGCCTTCACAGTCATTTCTACATATACAATTTAGAATAATAAAACGAACTGTCACCCTTGTTTTTTAGATATTCAAGAGGAATCCTTATGTATAAATGCATTAATTATAAATTTATTCAGTTAAAGTGTTTACTCAATGAGAAAAGATAATATGAATAAAATGCTTAATTGGAATCATGGACATTGCAGCCATGTTCATAGGTTGATAATATATTCAAAAACTCCAATTAGAAGGACCTCAAGAAGTCTCTAGTCCAACTCTGAGGTCAGACCAGATGGCTCAGACCATGATACAATTATGTTTTCAACCCCTGAAGCATGGAGACCTTATAACCTCTCATGTCAGCCTGTTCCACTGGCTGACTGTCCTCACAGGGAACATGTTTTTCCATATATCCAGTTTGAACCTCAGTTTACGTCTATTGTCTCTCATTCTCCCACCATGCACAACTGAAGAGCTTGTCTCTGTCTTCCTGATGACCTCCTGCAGCAATCAGGCCTGGAAGACCAGGTACATACAGGAGTTACAGTACAGTTAACCTGAGTATGCCCAGGCCTGGGAGGTGTATTGGTGCAAACATCACTCACACAGCTTTGCCAGGAAAGTCCAGGAAGAAGCTGTTATGAGAGCATCATTTCTGCTTTGATTAGAGAAATGGTTAACTAAGTTGTTTCCTTTTAAGAAATTCCTATCATAGCCTGAATGATGGAAAACAGAATCACTATAATGGATAGGGTCTGTATGGTATGATATGCATGGATTGGACTTCTGTTCAATGCTACATTGCTTGGGATTCCCAGCATCTGTACAGCTGTAGGATTATCTTTGGTTTTCTCTCCTTATAGCTTTAGCTCTAATGAATAGAGCTAGTCTAGAGAAGAAAAGACTGAGGGGGGATCTTATTAACATTTACAAATATCTAAATGGTGGGTATCAGGAGGTTGGGGCATCCCTTTTTCTTCTGTTGTAGCTAGCAACAGGAAAAGGGATAATGGGGTGAAACTGCAACACAAAAAGTTCTACTTAAATATAAGAAAAACTATTTCACTGTGAGGATGACGGAGCCCTGGTACAGACTGCCCAGAGAGATTGTGTAGTCTTCTTCCTTGGAGGTCTTCAAGACCCTCCTGAACACGTTCCTATGCAACCTGATCTAGGTGGAGATGCTTCTGCAGGGAGATTGGACTAGATAATCTCTAAAAGTCCCTTCCAACCCTTATCATTCTATGATTCTATGAATAGTATTTAGAATGATAACTTAGAGTCTGAGTGCACTTTTTACTAAAATCATACTGGACAAGCATCTTCTGGTGCAAAACACCCCTCCATAGATGACAGGTGGCTGCTGATAGATGTCACCAAAATCATCTCTTCTGTAGGCTGAACAAGTCCTGGTCCCTCATCCTCTTCTGCCCAACTTGGGGCTTTCTGGTGAACTTATTCCAAATTATCAATATCTTTTTTGTACTGCATGGTCCAAAGCTGCATGCAGTACTCCATGTGTGCTGTTGCAAGTGTGAAGCATGGAGCTCAGGAGATTTTAGTGAAGACTGAGGCAAAAAAAGTGTTGAGTACCTCAGCTTTACCTTCATCCACTGTCATTAAATCACTGATCCTATTCAGAAACTGGCTTAGAGCATTATTGCTTAGTTTTTTTACTACTAATAGACATTCTCTACATGCTTTAAATTATTGCATATTAAGAAAGGCAATAAAGAAACAGGCAAATAGTATGAAATATTGCAGTGTTTGATTCTGAATATTTCAAGACTAATCTAATAAACCATCAATTTACTAAACTGGCTTTCACAAGTACTGAATCACCACTGCTGGTGTCAGTGAGAATTTTAACTGCCATTTAAAAGAGTATTAGTTGCATTACTGTGGTGAGAAAAAAAAAAAAAAAAAAAAAAAAGCTACTTTATCCTCCTATTAGCTTTCTATTGCAGAAAGATAACATTGTAACTAAAGAGTACAACAGTAACAGAAAATTTTCTCCTAACAGGATTAATCTTAACAATCTTTACTCTGTAAATTCAGACAAGACCTCCTATGGAGCACAGGGAGAGAAAAAGCAACTTTTAGACAAAGTGTCAAATACATGAGATGAACTCCTATTCTTGCTCTTTCCCATAATGACATACGGAATCTGAACAACTGATTTTCTCTTAATAATGAAGTTTCAGTTAGTGAAAGTTAGGTGAAATAAATCTACCCTCAATGTATCGTGTAAACTTGTAAAATCCAATCACTCTGCTGTTCTATTTATACATACGTAACTTGTTTTTCCTTCTCCTGCTTTTTACCTTATTTGAATTCCTAATATTACCTCCAACATTAGTTTGGCCAGAGATGGAAAGCTTCAGAAAAACAGAAAATGTCTGATTTTTCTTCAACAGGAAATACTAAAACTGTTCTTAACTCAAACCTTAACAAATTTTGTGGCTATCTAATTTCTTTTTTTTTTAGTTTGCAAATGAGCAAAAGTGACAAATTGCACAGAAGTTTGAAACTAATGTAAAAAGCAGAGTGGCTTAGTGGGAGTATTAGTTGTACCAGGAACTGGTTTTGCTTTGTGTCTACGAAATAGAAGTACTTCAAAAACAAACAAACAAACAAACCCACAAAAAGCCAACAAAACAACTCACCAACATTCATTTTTATTTGTAAGCATTTCTTGGTTTCTTTCTTTTTTTTTTCTTTTTTTTTTTCCCCCTTCTTATTTGTTAAATGTTTTCTTTTCGGGTTTTTTTGAAGTGATCCAGGAATTACAGAAAGGTATCAGCTGATAAAGAATGTAAGTCTATTACTCTACCTACATCTATGTCTGCTGGCAAGGAGGTGACAAATGGGCAGGAATTCAGCCTCTGAAAGTTCAATAAGCTGGTATTGTCCTGACATTGCAAACTATTTACCACAAAAATCCTCTACATCTATCACCCAGACCCAGCCTTTGACTGATTCTAATTCTACTGCAGTTGAAACTTGAAGTCCTTTGTGAGTAATTTATCACACTTATTAAAATGTTCCATTGTGGATTAGAATAGCAATTCACTATAACTTCAAAATGCTGCCCAAGGGCTATTCTGTGCAGGAAATTCTAATGCTTTATTGAAACAGTGGTTTGGTCTTAATAAATTATTCTTTGCAAAGACACCATTCTTTCAATTGTGAAAAATGATGCTGGCATTTCAAAGCTGGCATCAGTGTCCAATATTATGCAAATCCCTTCACTTATATTACTGCCTTTAAATCTGGTCTAAATGCTTCACACGTAATATTTTAACAAATATATGTCAATTGGATTATATAGAAAACTGTAAGTAAGGAATGTCTTTCTACTTACTGAACTATTAACAGGAATCCAGTCCTTTGGAAAATAAGATAAATAATACAGTCTTAAACACTATCCAAAGGAATATTCCTTGTCTCTGAAGAAAACCTGACATAATCAGACACCTCTTCATTATTATTTTCCTAAAAGGCTTAATGCTATTTTTCCCAAACCCAAAAACTCAGTAGGTACAAAGTAAGCATATGAAAAAAGTTCTGAATCATGCCTGAAGTGACTGATTTAATTTACAAACATATATATTAAAGTAAGTATAGACCTGTTTTTAACAAAAGAAGATTAAAATTTAGAAGATTGTATTATCTAAAATACATTGTACATGATTGACCTTTATACACATGGAGCACGTATATAGCTTGTATGCTCATTCAGCACAGTGAGTTTATTTATGTACTTAACTGTGTGACACTTGTTCCTTTTTGCAGACTTTAAGTCTCCTAATATTGCACATTGACACTGCTTCTGAGACGTGTTCAAAAGAAGTTGCAACCCCTTAAAATATTATTCCTGTACATATAATACCTTTATTTAGAAAGATACTTCAGCAGTCAGGGTGTTAGCCCCAGCTTTCAAACTGAAAACTTATTTTTGTTCTGCCAATATTTCATCGCATCAAAGACTGAGTTAGATACAGATTTTCAAGGCCACTTACATAACTTTCATGTTCTACACAACAATATTACTTTTGAGTCATACTCATTTTTAAAATGAGATTAGGATTAATAGTACTTCTCAAACTCAAAAGTGTGCTTCAAGAGTAAATATTAGAAATGTTTCTGAAGATTACAGACACTATAATTAAGAAGTACAAAAAATTATCCACAATCAACAGATTCATGGTAACTTACATGAGATTGCAAACATTTAATTTTCTTCATGCATGTGCAGAAAGAAAAAAAATATTCATAATTGATGGATTATGCCATCACAAGGTGTTAAATGGTAAGAGCTCCAATTTTCAAAGAATTATCACATACAAATAACAACTTTTCAATGACTTAAAACTAAAAATCAATACTTTTAATTAATGTAGAAATACATATAAACCAAAAATATGGTTTTTTTTCTTAGAATCAATATGTACTATTTATGGATGTATATTTACAAATGAATTTCATGAGTGATTCACATTTCTATGTTGTCTCATTTATGAAAACCATTATTTTTCTCAATAAGAAATACATATCTGTGCAATGAAAACATGTCAATTACCACAGTGCAATGGTAGAAAAAGATAAAATGCTGTTGGTTCCTAGACGCTTCTCTTTATGCTCTGGTATATGTTTAAAAACACAGATGTGTAAAGTAAGGCAAGTTTAAAAACTGAATAAGTCTATTAATTTTATAAACAACATCATATTTAAGTAATATAAATAATATTCTAACAAATTAGAAGCAGGACTCTAAACTTGAATCCTTGCCTCATACTGTTACTGTGTCTTTTTGACCTTTCAGGAAAATATATATAAACTTAAAAAAGGATCTTGTAACATAACTACAGTTTTCTGCGAGTCAAAAATGTGATCCAGTTCCAACTGGAGCAAGTGGGAAGAGTGCTATACTCAGTTTACCTCTAACCAGAATTATAACACTCATATTATAAACAAATGAGTTATGCCACAGGCTTTCCATCAGTGAATCAGGCACTCGAGTTCATGGGACATAAGTATGAATGAAAGCATATTCATTAACTAAAAGATAACTCAGATATTAGGCTGTTCTGTAAATGTCAAAAAAGAGGAAATACAGTGAGCATGAGTAATAAAAACCCAATACACATTGCATCACAACAGAGGTATTTAAGCAAATATGCAGATATTTGGGATGATATGTATCAGCTAAGAGAGAGTGCTGTATTTTGTTTATTTAGGAAACATTTTCCAAGGGGAATGACTTGGCCAGCAGGAGAATTTCTACTGCTATACATGTACATAAGCTCCCATGTAAGATCAGGAGTTCCAAAACCACAGCTTGGGCACAGAGAAAAGCCTTGTACACAATAGATTTTCAAACCAAACACTTGCCTTAGCTTTGCACAAGAATGGCATAAAATTGCAATTTTAGTAAAATTGCTGTTGAAAATGTACTGAATAATATTGTATCTCTTTAAACGATTTCCAGTAATTTTTGAACTATTGTAAAAATAGGTTTGATTTTTATTCTGAACACACTCTAATTGTGTTTTGAATTTAAATTTCAAGTAGTGAGAAAGTCCTATGAGGTATTGTTGTGAGTAAGAGGTGATACTTTCTTCCACATGCTTTACCAGTTTTATCAATGTTTAAGAATATTGAACATTAGCTGTCATAATTGGGTAAGATCAATGGCGTATTTCATCTGCTCTACCTCATGCAAGTGGTAGGATATTATATCTATTTCAGAAAATGGTAAGAGCTGTTATTTAGGAAGTGCAATTAAACCCAGCCACTTTCTGCGTCTCATTCTTCATAGGATTCTCCAGTTTCTGTATCACAGCTATTAGCAAGTTATTTACTATATCTAGTCTTTTTACTGTCAAGTCAATGGACTTGTCCACTAATTTGTTTAACCTTTCTGAACCTGCTCATAACCTTGTTCTTCAATTCTGTAGTGGAAGTAGGTTCCAAAATGCATTGCTATATGTGGAAAAAAAAACTTCTGTTGAAAGTCAAAATACAGAGACAAATAATACTTTAAATAAGCAATTTGGCTACAGGATAGAAAAAAAATTCCAGGCCGTGTGAGTTGTGACTGTTATGTGCTAAACACAGACTTACTAGCTATGCTAAAATATTCTATTTTAGCTATCTGTCTTCATCATTTTCATCTTACCTCAGTTCTATTTGTTTGCTTCATTCAACTACTTGATTTCAAGGTCAGAAACAGATATGGCTGTGATGTGAACACTTCACACTTAACCTGTAACTGTATATTACTGCTACTAGCTGTGCAGAGACAGAGGCCTTTCTGGTTTTAATATAAGTCTAGGAAGCTGTTTTGCTCTTTAATTTAACTCTGGGTTATATCTGACCTTGTTATTAGTGTTTCATTCTATCTTTGCAGATCCTTTATATTTTTTCACTGCTGACTATTCATAATTTGGTATCCTCTTGTGAAAATACTCAGCCGATTAAAATGTTTTTCCTTTTATTCATCTAAGAGAAGGAGAGCTTTCTTAAAGCAAGCTAGTTATAGTTACACTGGTAAGGTGAAGTGTCAAATTATTTCTTCAAATCTTTCAAAAGAATGCTTCTAGTAAATACTTGCTCACAGAAGTGGATAAGATAATGCTGTCAGATCCATTTTCCTCTGGAAAATGAAGGTCTGGTGAAGTCAAAGTGCTTCACAGAACTGTATTGATTTTTTTTTTTTTTGTTACAGAGGTATTGGAAGAAAACAAACCTGATGACAGTAAAATGCATCTAATAATTTTTGGGTTTAAACTAAAAAGTTTAATTATCTCACTTTTAAATTGTCATTCATACATTCATTGTACTACAGTTTTTATAATAATAAAGAATCAAAAATGTTTTAGCTGGAGAAGGAAGGTCATTGTCATTTAGAATTTATCTATAAACCAGACTTTAAATTAAATTTGATATCTTAAGTTCCTGTATTTGAATGAAATTTAGACTATTAGTACAATTACATTCCAGTCAGAATTATTTTACTCTTACCTTGCTTTCCTTTATTTCCTCCTGCTTTCTTTTTTGCCTTCTACCTATCATCATACAGTACTTCTCTCAGCTCTGTCAAGACCAAATGCTTAATTAGATCTTCTGGCTTTCTTTGTAAAGCAAATAAATAACAGGTATAAAGGACAACTGTATGATCTTTACTATTATTTATCATCTTAGCAGTGCCATGCATCTGTAATTAACATTTGAAATTTTAGAAGAAAAAGCAGTAAAGAGGTTAACAAGGTGAACCTTTTTCTTCTATGCCTTATGCTTTCACCTCTTGCAGAGCTCAATTTAGGCAATGAATCTCTTTTCCTTGCTTCCTCCCATCGGTTAGATGCACTATTTAACAGTTCGTTTCAAAAATATATCTGTCTGCTTTCCTCTCCTTATATAGTATAAGGGCTCATTAAAACTGGATTTGTCTGTGGGGTTTTTTATAAGTATCACAATATAGAACCTCATTTAAATTGAAATGTACACTACTTTCTTCCTAGACTCCTTTCCAAGACTTGATACCATATAATGAATGACTTTTTAAAGGGTAATCTTACTATTTTTAGCATCTAATAGGCCTACATTCTGAAACAAGGAACAAACTGAAATAACTTGCTTTGCAGCACACAAGGATGGCACATTGCAATACAAATCACTGTCTCTTCCATTCTCCCACCTATAGTATTGTTGCTTTTTATATTAAAAATGTCTGCAAAAAGGTCTCTCTCTCAGTGACAGTATAAGGTAAATGTTACTAAAAGACGTTCCAATGAATATATTCCCTCCCTTCCTGCCTTGATGAATAAGTATACTTATTCAGTTTCACTTTTGTAATTTTTTATGCTTCCCTCTTTATTCAAATATCCTCTCAAGTGTCCAAGGTATAATGGCTGATCCCTTATATCTGAAATCTGGAATAACCATAAGCATAAGATATTACATTAATCCAAATTTATAACTTCTTACATCCTTTTCTGGCTTTTCTTTTACATTAGTTGGCCAACTCACGATTTATTTTCCTCTGATTCTTTGAAAAACACTGCAAAACTCCCACCTTTAAAATGAAAATTGACGCTGGAAAAATCTCACTTCAGAAATCTTGAAATCATTCTATAAGATACCTCTTGAGCCATCTTTTCAATCATCTGTTCAATTCCAAAGACCGTATATTAAGATCACTTCCCACACCTACTCAAATATATATATATCCTTTCTAAAAAACTGTGGTCAGCTTTTGAATGAGGAAGAGGAAGTGTGTTCTGTTGCTATTGAAAGGACTGGACAGTTTGAAAATACTTTTGGAGACTTTGCTACTACCAGGTACAGTGGGTTTGTCCAGGTCAGGTTTTGGTAATGTGGGAGCTGCAGGGATGTCTTCTTTAAACAAACAGTTGCTAGAGCTTCCCTTGTATTCGATAAAGCCTACACTAGTCAAGTCTAAGATGAACTCACCACTGACCAAGACCAAGTCAATTAGTGACTGAGATAACTCTGTGAATAACGTATTGGAGAAGGGGGAGAAGTTGTTGCATAGATGTTAAACTGCAGCAGCAGTAGAAGGGAGTGAGAATGTAAGAATATCTCTGCAAACACCAAGGTCAGTGGAGAAATAGGAGAAGGAGGTGCCCAGGCACTGAAAAAAAAGATTCCCCTGTGAACTGTGATGAAGACCATGTTGAGCAGCTGTTCCCCTGCAGTCCATGGGAAGCAGAGATCTATTCGCAGCCTGTGGAGGTGTAAGGTACTTGTAATATGCCTTAACATTGCTGGCAGCACAGTTAATCACTGACACCAAGGATTCTGCCTGTTAGAGGTGCTGTTGCCTTGCACTGGGCTTCCTGCTGTCTCAGGATACACCACCTCTGCGCATGCATCGGGGCCCAGAGTCAAGGGGCTGCAATTCTCATGGACTTATAGGGACGTTCCAAGACCCTCCTGGACCCTCCAGACCTTTCCAGGACCCTCCAGAGACAGTACTGGACATGCGTCAGCAAGAGGAGTGTGTATAAGAAAGGGACAAGGGGAGGCTCATGCTCTCTTTTTTCTCTTCCCTGCCCCAGACCACATGAAGTAGTGGAGCTTTCAGACAGGCAAACTGCCGGGAATGCTCCATGGGGACTTTCAGTGGTGACTATTATGCTTTTCTCTCTCCCTCTTTCTCTCTCTCTCTCTCTCTCTTACTCTTTTCTTTCCTTCTTCCCTTTCTCTTTTCATTGTGCATTGCTGTGGGTAAGATAGTTCAGCGCTTGACTGCATTTTGAGTCTTAATTCTGTTCCTGAGAATACACGAAATCTGATCATGATAACCTGTTTGATTGGATATCACGCAGGAGTTAAGCTCAGCCACCCCCAGCCACCCAGAATTGTCTGAGGTCGGTTGGAAAGCAAGGAGGTTTAAATTCTGCCAAATAAAACCCAACAGGGAATTGTGACAGGAGGACCTCACACCAGAGCAGGTGGTTGCCTGAAGGAAGTTGTGACTCTGTGGGAAGCTCACCCTGGAACAAATTCCTGGCAGGACCTGGGAACCCATGGAGAGAAGAGCCTATGCCACAGCAGGACTATCTCCCATGGGAGAGATCCCACACGGTAGCAGTGGGAAGTGTTATGAGGCCTCCTCCTGAGAAGAAGCTGCAGCAAAGTCCATCTGTAATGAACTGACCATAATATCCACTCCTCATCTCCCTGCACCACTGGGGGCGAGAGAGAAGAGTCCCAGGAAGAATGAGAGGTGGGGGAAGACATTTTAAGATTCAGTTTTATTTCTTATTTTCCCTATTCTGGTTTGATTGTTTCTTAATAAATCAAATCATTTCTCCCCAAGCTGAGTCTGTATTGCACATGACGGTAATTGTTGAGTGACCTCCTTGAACTTATCTTAACTCGCAAACTTCTCATTATATTTCTTTCTCCCCTGTCTGCTTTAGGAGAGGGAGCAATAGAATGACTCGGGCACCTGGCAGCCAGCCAGGGCTAAAACACCACATCAGGCAACTTAAATCCCAAGTAATACAAGATCTGTTTCATTATTACACCCTATTCTTGCTATCCCGAACTGTGGAAGTAAACTGGTCTGCCTTCCTTCTTTGTAGCACCTTGACAGACAGTTACTACATCATCCGTTAGAAACAGGAAATACTGTCTGAAACACATTAAAAATTATCATGGATGATAAGTGTGGTAGAACAGCTAGTAAGAACTTGAGTTACTAACATTGTATTTAAAGGTAAATTTCAGCAAATTTCTAGAGAAATGTAAGTTAGATAAATATTACATCAGTGTATACATATCTATAAATATGCATATACATAAACAAAATATTGTGGTGGGCAAAAGCAAACACATCATATATACATAGAAAGTACAATTGTCAGCTTAATTAAAACTGTTTGTCTAAACAGACCACCTCATATTTATCTCCAGTCCAATTAAGGTAACTCAGCAACCTGAATAATATAGAAGAGCAGCATTATTAGCGCCTTTAAAGATGTTATGTCCGTGCCTTTTATTGATGTCATGCTGTCTTATTAGTGTGATTTTTGGTCCCAAAATCAGTGGTGTTAGTCTTCCCCCAAACTAGAGAAGAAGATGTCTACTAGTCTTATTGGCCAGTTCTGCAGAGAAGCATGTTCATGATGAGGCTTTCTACCTCTGCAGGATTGGGATCATTTGTGGTTATTTTTATATCTTCTCAGATCATAGCTATCCTCCATTGCATTGGTTCCCAGATGCATTTTTGAAATGGAACAATAGTTTCCCAGCCACAACAATATAAAGAAATTTTTTCTGTTGTTTAGTGACTACATTGATGGGTCTTATCTTTACCAATTTTGACATTTACAATTTTTAAGTATCAGCCAATTGTTTAACCAAGTTAAAACTAGTTCAGGCCAATGCAATTCCAAATCAGTCCTTAGAGTCCACACTGTCCATTTAATGAGATCTTTTGCTAATAATGGCCAAAGATCCTGTTTATTTGCATATATTATACATAATCACATATGATGTGTGTACTTGCATAGAAAAGACTTCAACTGAGAGTTCAAATGGATTGATGACTGCTTAAAATATTCTACTTAGACTGTGTGAAACGATTTGTGTGATACTGAGGGCAAGACTGAAAGAAAAATCAGGTAGATAAACACAATCTGTTTTCATCATGCTTTGAGCTTAAAGATTTCACACGTTTTCTCTCATACTGTTATTTTTCTTTACTCAAAATTTGGAAATTTAAATTCTAGTTTTATAGTCTCATTGGCATGGTAAAACGTATTAAATTTCCTCATAGCAACATAGTTTTCTGCAAAGCTTGTAGGTAGAGTATATAGTGTTCTATTAATTCTATGAACCTTTATAGCAATAAGGTGATTGGTAAAGCCGGGTCCCCTGCCATATTATGAAGAAAGCACAATACATGTGCTTTCAAGACCAAACTGAATCCTTGAACTCAGTTCTGTGTGCTCTTGTCCATGTACGCAAATTCTATATATCACTGAAAGTCAGTTAGATGAATGGCTATCAGCTTTGTTTGAGAATGCAGAACAGTCTTAAGCAATTAGTACAGCACGTAACTTATAGCTACCTCCAGGAGTTCAGAGCAATCTAGAAGGATCTAGAGTTAGATTTGTTTTTGAGAATGAATCAGTCCTAAAATTTCCCAGCATCCCTTGAAGTAGTAGCAAATTTTTCCAGCAATATCCACAGGTTAATAGTTCTTATAAAGGAAAAGAGAATTGGCATTTCCCTTTTGAAAAGTTCTGTGTAAAAATGTTTCAGTCTCCATCAAGTGATTTCACAGTCATTAGAATATTCTTGCAAAAAGACAGAAATAAAGGACTAATATCGTTCTCAGCCTGTGATGTTTCAAATACACTTTTCTTACCAGTCTAGCTATTTCGCTGCCTTAATTATGACACTTTTTACAACTAGTCCAGCAATTTTTTTTCACTATTGAAGCTACATGATTGCACTGAAAACAAGCCTTAATATTAAAAAAGAGGAAAAGAGAGCAAGATGAATCCAGAACACAGTGTACTGGTTGAGACTCTGAACCTAAAGGGAGTTTTCCAATTACAGTTCTTCAAATGTTGTTCTTGTATTTGTATTAAACACTTTTTTTATAAAAAGGTCTGGGGCTATGACTTAGATACAACAATGTCACAAAAATCGCCTTATCTGGCCAATGCCTATGTGCTCTCTTATTTTCTAACAATTCTCAATTTATTTTTATTCCCCATAGCACAATTTTAACAGGGACAGAGAATATCTCTCTGCTTCAGAAGTCTGTAGCACCGAGCTTAGAATAATCTCTGGGGAGATGGAAGCTGTGGATTTGAATCCCCTTAGAAATAGGAAGGAACTGAAAATGAATAAAATGAAATACTATTTCTGGCATTATGTAAAAGGAGGGCACTCTTGGCTACTGTTTTAGAAGGAAGAAAATAGTGTGTTTTCATCTTGGAAGAAAACTTAAATGGCTGACAAGACATGCTTTTAGAAGACCTGGGAGATCAAGTCTTGGAAGAAACTCTTGTGGAGGAGTATCTGTCCCAGAACTATGTGTCCTGGTCAGCTTAACATGAGACAACTTACTATGCTTCAAACTGATAATCAGGTTGCATATAATAGCATAACTGCTTTTGTTAGTACTGTACAAGAAAGACATGGACCTTTTGGAATTGGTCCAGAGGAGGGTCCACAAAAATGATCAGAAGAATGGAACACCTCTCCTCTGAGGAAAGGCTGAGAGAGTTAGGGTTGTTCAGCCTGGAGAAGAGGGGGGTTCTGGGGAGAACTTATTGAAACCTTTCTATACCTAAATGGAGCATATAAGAAAGATGGGATATATTTTCAGTAGTACCTATTGTGACAGTACAAGAGGAAATGGTTTTAAACTAGAGGATAGATTCAGGTTAGATATAAGAAATAAATCTTTTACAGTGAGGGTGGTGAAACGCAGGAACTGGTTACCCAGAGACATGGTAGATGGTCCATTTTGGAAACATTCAAGGTCAGATTGAATAGTACTCAGAACAACCTGATCTAGTTGAATATGTCCTTGCTCATTGCAGGGGCGTTGGACTAGATGACCTTCAAAGATCCTTTCCAACCTTAACTATTCTATGATTCTTTGATTTGTCAAGAGGTCTCTGAATGTAAGATAAGGAAATTCACATAGCTGAATAGTGTTTTTCAAGGTTATAATTCTGAGAACAAAATTATTAATTCTACCTGCATCTCTCTTAAGTATCTGCCTACTTTTCTGTACTTAGGTCTATTAGTCATTTAAATTGTTATGTTTCATTGTTAAACCTTGGTTAAACCTTTTTTTTTTTTAAATAAATTATTCAAAATCAAAACTCAAATTGATGAAACCTTGAATTTGTTTAAAAAAGTAGCACTCATGCATTTAAAAAATATCATAGAATCATTGAATAGTTTCAGGTGGAAGAGACCTTTAAGATCATCGATTCTGACCTTTGTCCTAGCTCTATCAATGACTAGATCATTTCCCCAAGCTCAACATACAACCATCTCTTAAACATTTCCAGGGATGGTTACTTCACCACCTCCTTGGGCAGCCTGTTCCAGTGCCTAACAACCCCTTCAGTAAAGAAATGCCTCCTAATATCCAGCTTGAACCTCCCCTGGCAAACTTGAGGCTACTACTAATTTGGTAGCCCACCTCTGTATCCACTGTAGCACCTCAATGTCCTTCCTGTAGAGAAGGGCCCAAAACTGGACACAGTATTTGAGATGCAGCCTCACCAAAGCTGAGTACAGGGGAATGATCACCTCCCTGCTGACAACACTGTTCCTGATACAGGCCAGGATGCCATTGGCCTTCTTGGTCACCTGGGCACACAGCTGGCTCATGTTTAACCGCTGTCAACCAACACTCCCAGATCTCTCTCTGCCTGGCAGCTTTCCAGCCACTCCTCCCCAAGCCTGTAGCACTGCTGGAGGTTGTTGTGGCGCAAGTGCAGAACCTGACACTTAGCCTTATTGAAACTCATGTGAGCGACCTTGGCCCAGCCATTTAGCCTATCTAGATCTCTCTGTATAGCTTCTCTACCCTCAAGCAGATCAACACTTCCACCCAGCTTGGTGTCATCTGCAAACCTACTAAAGGGCACTCTGTCCCTTTACCCAGATCATTAATAAAGATGTTAAACAGGAGTGGCCCCAGTATACTAGTATCTCTAGGTTTTAAGAGCAGGTTGGAATGGAATGTGAGATCTGAAAAAAATTCAAGTTTGGGCATAGGTGTCTATGGTAAATTTCTGCCCTTAGTTAGGATTTCTTTTTTTGAGATCAGTATCAACTGGAGATTCTAGGACCTTTTGCAAAAACACTCCCCAAATTTCAATATACTGCAGTACTACTCATATATACTGATATAAAATGTTGCATTGGATGGATAATGAAGGTAATGTATCTAAAGTTATGATAGTTAGAAACTTCTGTCAGTTTAATGAACCCCGGAATAGCAATAGATGCACTACTTGTCCTTTTGAAAACCTCTTGAAAGTAGAATATATAATAAATACATTTTTCATGAATCTTGGTTTGCTGTTAGCATTATGGGTTAGTTGAATACTCTATTATATGTGTTTGTTATTGTATGAAATTGTTAATTACCTTTCATTTTCTTTTTTAATTTTGCTGTAAATTTTGCTTTCTGAGTTCTCCACTAAAACTTCAGCAACAGAACAGAACACTATTTCAATTCCAGAAGTAAATTTGGATTAGTATTACTCAGATTAAAATACTTTTGAAAATATAGCAACTTATCTGATAAGAAAAATAATTCAGATTAGGATAGCTTTTCTTAAAATGTACATTTAATGAACTCTTAAATATGTCTGAGGAAGAAAAACACAGAGTGTTAGATTTTAGTGCAATTTTGATTTGGAGGATTATGTCAAATTATGTTTTCTTTTGCTTATTAGAATTTATTTTGGAGGTGTAGGAGTTCATATAGTGGGTTGTCTTTGATTCTGTTATGGTTTAGTCCCAGCCAGCCACTAAGCACCACGTGATTGCTCACTCTTACCCCTACATGACGGGGTGGAGAAGCACATTGCTGGCTCATGTTTAGTTTACTGTCAGCCAAAACTGCCACAATTGCACAATGCAATTGCTCACCACTCAGAACCTGATGCCCCAGCCCATTTGTGAGCTGCAATTTCTTCTTCCTTTTGCTAGTCAGTTCCCCCAGTGTACCTACTGAGCGCAATGGCATCTGATATTGAATATCTCCTTGGCTAGCTCGGGTCAACTATCCTGGTTGTGTCCGTTCCCAACTTCTTGTGAAAATTAACTATCACAGCCAAACCATGACAACAATTACGTGTGTAAAATCTTTGTTAACAAGGAAATGGATCATGCAATAGTATATTTCCATGACTGGTTGTAATAATGTTGTATCTACTGCTTGCACAATGTTACCATTTTTTTCTAACTAAAGGTATGGAAATGTCTGATATTAAAGAAATATATTGTTTAAGACTGTAAAACTAATATAAAGTACCAGTAGCTATCTGCAAAGTTTATGCTCTCCACAATCTATACAAATGCAAGTGTATTATTACCCTGAATGCAAACACAATGCAAAAAAAGAGTTGAAACATAATTCTCAACTTTTAAATTCTTTTGAATCATTTTAAAGAAGAGAGGAGATTCATACTCCAGTGTCCTGATAGGCACACACTGACATGTACATAAACAAAATTTATTTTCTGAGAAATATTTAAATTATATTTTCTCAAGATCTCAGCATCACTGAAGGAACTAATTCCTTCATCTATGTGCTAGTTATACAACAAACCAACTCTGAAGAAATTGTTTTAAGTGGAAACTATGTCTTTCAACAACAATAGTTTTGATGGACAGACAAAAAAGGAGATTCACATTCTGACCTACTCTCAAAAAACAGAGAAAATGAAGTTTTAGTCAAGAAACAGATGTTTCTCATTGTAGACAAAAATCAGACCTCCTTGTCTTCAGAATCACCTTCACTTACAGAAACACAAACAAGAATCTTGGAAAAGGTGAAACAACTAACACTCTATAAAGCAAAGTATGATATTGCTTTTACTTGTGAGAGGCCACATGCATTAAAATAAGATTATAAGATCTCAAGATGAAGATGTGAGGTATTTGCTTTGCCTTAAATGGTCTAATTATATATATAGATATTTTATATATATATTATTTCTAATTATTACTGATTTTCTAATTGCAATCATGCTACACAATGCCTAATTTACTTTATTTTGTACTGTTCCACTGATATTTTTATATAAATAGTAGTAATACATTTTTATTTTGTTAAGAGTGAGATATTTACAGCTAACATGATGATGCAGTACAGAGACATATAGATCTGGTATGAGAGCAGAAGTCCTAAGAAGTGAGGATGTAAGATGTGTACAAGGGATCACAGATCTGGCTTAAGGGATGGATCCTAGGATTGGCACTTGAGATCTCATCTCTATGAACAACTCTTCTGTGATAAATTAAAGAGATGCAGACCAAGAAGTTGACAAAAGTGGTTTTAAGGGTACCACTAACAAAGAGTTTAATATACACAGAATATTATACAATGAGTCAATGAAGAGAGAGATGCAAAAGTATTTTAAAAACAATGGAAAAAAATACTCCATATCTTTTTCTAGAAGAAGAAGGAAGAAATTTTTAATATTAAACTCCATTTAGCGAGGATGAAGGATTTTGATGAATTGACCTATGCCACTCTAGCAGACAGAAACCATCAACATTAAGATCCCAGTGTTCAGGAGAACCATAGAAACAGTAGAAACTGGATTTGTGTGCATAATAATTTTAGTCCTATATTGGTGGAAAATACACAACAGACAAAAATTTACCTACCATCTTAGAATTTTTTTCTAAGGATATATTACGTTCCTTACCTTAACATCTTATTACCATAGAATTTTCTCCTGAAGATTTAAGGAATTATGACCAAAACAGTTAAGAAACTTTAATCTTCTTTTCCATCTCAATCCTCACTTCTTCCTCTTCCTCACTTTCTTTCTCAAGTCCAACCACTAACCTAAAACTACCATGTCCCTTAGCACCTCATTTATGCATCTTTTAAATATCTCCAGTTATAATGATTCGACCACCTTCCTGGGCAGTCTGTTCCAGTGTTTAGTAATCCTCTTCGTCTTATTTAGTTATTTCATTGGCTTATTCTACATTCAAGGGAGGAACAAACATATTCTACTTAAGGAGAAGTCTTCAAAGAAAAGAAAGCAAGAAAGGCTTTTGCGAGGAAAAAAACACTGTCAATTTAGATATACATCTAGTGTATCTGCTAGAGATGTAAGGAGAATGGCACAAAACACCATGAGCAACCATTAAAATCCATGCTACAAGCAAGCTTATCTTCAATAATATCATTGAATTAAATACTGAATTTCATTTCATTCTTAAAGAAAAAGGAATCTTGGGTATTTTTTAATTACATTTTTCATTTCTTGATAATCAATATTAGTGTACTTCTGAAGCAACTTGAACATTACCCATCTGGTCTTCTGAATTTTTACTATCAAGCATATTAGAATTCAGTTAGGTTTAAGTGGTAGTCTTAATTCTGATTAGAGGATATTTTCAGTTTACAAAATAAATATAATAGTTGATATCCTTAAGCTTAATCCTCAAGTATTCTTACATATTAAGAAGAAAGAGACTGTGAATTTTAGATGATTAAAAAGATAAAATAGCTTTATTTAAAAACAAACTAACTAATGAAACAAAACAACAGAGAATTGAAGCTAGAAATCCAGAAAACTAACCTGATTCTATTGTTCCGCCCTTAAGCTGTTTTAAGGATACATAAATATAAATATAGGAGTAATTAAGATCCTTCAGACTTTTAATGGCTTAGGGACAGAAATTAAGAGTTACTCAAGTAGAATCAGTGGAACTACACTAATGGTACCACATCAAATAATCGTCTGTCTTTCAACTTTTTAACAGATTGCTTCTATTTTTTTCTTGCATTTCTAGGATCTCAAAAAATCATTTGACTATTACAGAAATTTCTACTCTTATGAATAGGCAAAGAAAGACTATTTGAGGTGCATAACTTTTTTTTTTGAGAGCAATGCATTCACCATTGCAAAAACTCAGCACACCAAGAGTCTGAGTTACCACATCATATACAGTATTTTGACAGTTTGTTCCTATTAAATGCCAATGAAGCATGAAGAACACTGTTTAATGGTAAAGCTAGTTGCAAAGCAAATTCAGTATTCACACCTTTATTACATGTCCAAAAATTACTTGTCTACCTACTCTCTGTGCTTGAAATATGAACAAGGATATATTATAAACCAGCCATTCGTAAGAAATGATAAAACTCTGAACTTACCATTTCTCCAAACTGTTACCATCTCTTTTTTAATTTCTTTTTTTTTTTTTTTTTGGTCAGCATTTTTCACTACTTCATAAGAACTGGCAAAAAACAGATTATTAAAAGTCTAGAAATTTTAACCTGTAGACAGTTTGCTCACCTTTTATCACATCACATAATTAACTCTTTCAAAATATAGTTAAAAAATTTTACAAAATTCATGTAGGGTCAAAGATATAGCGAATAAATTTAAAAACTGTCAATCTTTCTACATATCAGATTACTTAAATGCCTAAAAACATAGTTAAGCACAAAATAATTGTACTTTTGAAAGAAAATGTACTTTCTTCCAAATGAAAGAAAGAACAGAAAAGTGAAGGTAAGAAATGAAAAGTGAAGGTAAGAAAAGAAAGAAGGAAAAAAAGGAAAAGGAGAGGAAGGAAAAGAAAGAATGAAAGGAGAGAATGAGTGACAGGAAGGAAGGAAGGAAGGAAGGAAGGAAGATACTAACATAATCTAGAAAACTCAAACCAAATAATATCTCAAATTATATCCTTTGAATATTCCCAAGCTATTAATATTGTAGAATCCAGATTGTCTCATCACAAATAATGTATTACTTTCATTAGTATTAATATATCGCTTAGAGGCTGCAGGTAAAACCACAGCTAGGTTATACAAAATTTTGAACATATAATAAGTAGCGGTGTTTGAAACCTTACATCTGTTAGAAAAATTCTGCTACAGTAGTTGTGGTCACAGAATCCAAGTCAAAGAGATTTTTCTTTCTCCTATTATAGCTTTTGACCATGCTTTACACAACGAAAAAATTAAAAAAAAGATCTATTTGTCTTGCATACCGAAGGTACTGAACCCAAGACTCTTTTAAATGAGGCAAAAGAATCAGCTTTATGTTCTATTGGTATTTTTTCCCATATGTCAAGTAATAGAGTGTGTATAGAGAGCAAAATTCATTCTAAAATTCAAAGATATGTTTGCAAACATTTTTCCTTTTATAATTCACATACCTTCAATTATAAGTAAGAAAATTACAAGCTACTGCTCTAACTTTGGACATCTTCCAGGTACTATTTATCCTCACAGAACTATTTAAGGCTCATATCCGTGTGTAGTCAAAAATTCAGAGAAGTTCCACAAGCAAACAGCAGCTACATTCAGTAAGAAACTCTACATATTAATCTAATATATAGTTCATCTATCCGATATAAATCATGTATTCATACACCTCTCACCACCAATTCTGCAGAGCTTTATGGGTAAGATAATGGCATAATATCACAAAGGTAATAAACATGGTTCATCAGGTCTGCTTCCACTAACAATAATTAGAGAGTCATATTATATTTAAAAATATTCCTATTGAACCCTGTTCTGTTACATTATAGATAAAAATATTATTCTAAATGTTGTCCTAAGTAAGAACATATAGTGGGTTTATGTGGCAAGGTTTTAGCAGTGGGAGGCTGTCAAAAGAAATCAGAAGGTGTGCCTAAGTCAGATACAAACAATTTTAGCCATCTCCAATACAGACCCACCACTGGCCAAAGCTGAGCCAATCTGTGATATCGGTAAGATGTCTGTGATATTTCAGGAGTAAAAATACTGCACAGTAGCAGGTGGCAGAGAGTGGTAGAGAAACAATAAGACCAGTGTAGAAAGAGGGTAGAAGATAATCCAGGCACAGAGATTCTCCTCTAGGCCACGGCTAAGACTATGGTTTACACAGCTCATTCCTCTGCAGCCCAGGGATGTCCATAGTGGAGCAAATTTCTACCCTGCAGCCCATACAGAACTGGCAGGTGTGCTTGCCAAGCCACTGTCCATTATTTATTAACAGTCTTGGCTGACTGGGGAGGTCTCACCTGATTGGAAGTCAGTCAATGTAACACCCATATATAAAAAGAGATGGAAAGATGACCCATGAAACTACAGGCCTGTCAGTTTGGCTTCAGTGCCCAGGAAGCTGATGGAGCAGATCATCCTAAATTCTATTATGCAGCACATGCAGGACAACCAGATGATCAGGCATAGTCAACATGGGTTTATGAAGGACAAGTCCTGTTTAACAAACTTGATCTCCATCTCTGACAAGGTGACCCAAGTGCTGGATAAAGAAAAGGCCATGGATGTTGTCTACCTTGTCTTTAGTAAGGCATTTGACACTGTTTCCCCACAGCATTCTCTTAGAGAAATTGACTGTTCTTGGCTTGGATGGGCACACACTTTCCTGGGCGAAAAACTGGTTAGATGGTTGGGTCCAACGTGTTGTGGTCAATGGAGTTAAATCCAGTTGGTAGCCAGTCACAAGTGACGCCTCCAGGGCTCAGTACTGGGGCCACTCCTGTTTAACATCTTTATTAATGATCTGGATGAGGGGATCAAGTGCACCCTTAGTAAGTTAGCAGATAACACTAAGCTGGGTGGAAGTGTTGATCTGCTTGAGGGTAGAGAAGCTTTACAGAGAGATCTAGATTGTCTGGATGGCTGGGCCAGGGTCAATGCCATACATTTCAATAAGGCCAAGTGCCAGATCCTGCACTTGGGCCACAACAACCCCCAGCAGCGCTACAGGCTTCGGGAGGAGTGGCTGGAAAGCTACCAGACAGAGAGGGACCTGGGAGTGTTGGCTGACAGCAGCTGAACATGAGCCAGCAGTGTGCCCAGGTGACCAAGAAGGCCAATGGCATCCTGGCCTGTATCAGGAACAGTGTTGTCAGCAGAGAGGTCATCATTCCCCTGTACTCAGCTTTGGTGAGGCTGCATCTCAAATACTGTGTCCAGTTTTGGGCCTCTCTCTACAGGAAGGACACTGAGGTGCTGGAGAGGATTAAGGGACAGGCTGCCAAGCTAGTATAGGATTTGGAGCATGTCTCATATGAGGAATGACTGAGGGATCTGGGGCTGTTCAGCCTGGAGAAAAGAAGGCTTGGGGGAGATCTTATCACTCTCTAGAACTACCTGACAGGAAATTGTAGCAAGGTGGCAGTTGGTTTGTTCTCCCTAGTTACAAGCAATAGAACAAGAGGAAACAGCCTTAAGTTGCACCACAGAAGGTTCAGGATAGATATGAGGAGGAATTTCTTTCCTGAAAGGATTATCAGGCATTGGAACAGCCTGTCCAGGGGGTTGCTGGAGTCACCATCCCTGGAGGTGTTTAAGAGATGGGTAGATGTTGTACTGAAGGAAAAGGTATAGTTGTTGATAAGGCTAGGACAAAGTCTGGACTTGATCTTAAAGTTCTCTTCCAGCTGAAACAATTCTATGATTCCATGATTCTGTTCTAATACTCTTCACAGGGACCTGGACAGGCTGGATTGGTGGGCTGAGGCCAATTTTATCAGGTTTAACAAGGACAAGTTTCACGTCCTGTATTTGGGCCATGACTATCCCATGTAAAGATACAGGCTTGGGGATGTGTGGCTGGAAAGCTGTCCAACAGAAAAAGACCTGAGGGTGTTAATTGACAGCTTCCTGAACATGAGCCAGCAGTGTGGCCAGGTAGCCAAGAAGGCCAATGGCATCCTGGCTTGTATTAGAAATAGTGTGACCAAAAATACCAGGGAAATGTCTGTTCCTCTGTACTCAGCACTGATGAAGCTGCACCTTGAATATTGTGCTCAGTTCTGAACACCTTACTACAAGAAGGACATTGAGGTGCTGAAGTGTGTTCAGAGATATGCAACACATCTGGTTGAACACTTTTGGAAGTGACTGAGCGTGCTGGGAATGTTTAGCTTGAAGAAGAGAACAGTGAGCGGAAGACTTGATCACTATATCAAACTTTCTAAACAGAGGTTGATCTCCCATGTAATGTATGATAGGACAAGAAGAAATGGCTTCAAATTGCAGCAGGGGAGATTTAGATTGGAGATAAGGAAGAACTTTTTCACTGAGAGGATTGTTAAACACAGGCTGCCTAGGTAGGTGTCTGAGTCATCACCCCTCGAAATATCTAAAAGCAGATGAGGTGCTGAGGGAAGTGGTTTAGTGGTGAGCTTGACAGTATGAGGTTAGTGGGTGGACCTGATCTCAAAGATCTTTTCTTTGATTTTATGAGTCTGTGATTCTACATCCTACAGAAAAAAACAGGAAATAGATTCAAAGAATGATAGAGGAGTTACAGTACATTTCAGAAATCTCTTGAAAGCCTTTCAGCAGACTTAGACTGTTTGACAAGTTACTGGGAGCAAAGTCACAGGAATAAAAATAAGGAAAATTGTCCCTTTTCCTAGATTATCCCAGGTAAAAAGCTATAAAAGGAGAAAAGTTTTCACCCTCAGAGCAAGAATTGGTCATAAAAGAAGGTCAGACAGATTCAGATTACTAAGTAAAGCCAAACCAGGAAACGTCACCTAATTACAAGTTTTAACAGTCTAATTAAATGAAAAAAATAGTCCAAAGCCTAGAACAATCTACTTTGTAGTAAGTTAATTCCATTTACATGTATTTTTAATAGCACATCTTATATCAGTGATTAGTTCATAATAAGCTTGTTAAGGCTCATGTTCTTTTTCACCACTCAGGCTGCAATGAGATCCTTGCTCTTATGACCTGAAGAATCCTTAATACACTGTGAAATTATTATTTTTTTATTAGGATCTTTACATTTTTACAGTGTTTATACAGCAATTTAGAATTCTCATTCTTAAGACACTTTTCCTTATATTTATAAAAATGCTATGAGTTTGATGGTCATTAATTTGGTAATTACTGTTACCTTTAATTACTTTTCTTTAATTCAAACTAACATGAAACACATTTTCTGAGGTATTTTTTAATTAAAATTTGTTTATTTGGTCTCTTTTGGGTCCAAGCCTGTCTTGGGTTCCATCAAAGCTATAACCCCCACTATATGCACCAACAACGTAATCTCAATGCCTATAGGAATTAAAATCTGTTGAAAATTTTCTGGCAAGACATCTGCCAACAAATTCTGAGTATCAGAATGGTTCATAAGAACTTTTTTCTTGCAAGATGTCCAGTTTGTCCAAGAACTCCTTGACATGTAACTTCTTGCATGGCCCAATATTTTAGATAGCCTAGTCCAGCATACTCCCATGTACAGAACAAACATTTAATTCCACATGCAATTCTTAGAAAAGATGTTTCTTCACTTGTAAAAAAAATATGATTCTTATAATCGTTCATTTTTTGATGAGTATGAAAACCATGACCTATATGTCATGGGAGAAAAATAATTCTCAAAAGCAGGAGCCCACTCCACTAATACACATAATGAATATCAATATAAAGACATTGAAATAGACTTCATACTCACATGGTAGTCAGGAGGAACAGTAAATCTTAGCAATTTCAGTGCTAAAGTCATAACAAGCTATGCTGCTAAGCAAATATAGTGCTGTGTTTCATAATACTGTCTGCATCACTAGCCTTCGCCCTCAGGCAGCTAGCCTCTTCTCTTAACTTAAAATGTTGACTTAGTTTCTAGCATAATTTATTGCAATAATTGCATATTATGCACTTGGAGAAAATACAAGGCAACTACATTTGTAATGATTCACTACTCTGACTGCATGTGATCTGCATTCGGAATTGTTGTGCTGGGTGTTTTTTTTCCACTGTCTGATATCACAGACTCACAGTGTAGCTAACAGTGGAAGGCATCCTTGGGGGTCACCTGGTACAATCCCCCTTTTTCAAGTAGGTTGTCCAGGGCTGTGTCCTGGCACTTTTGAATATCTCCAAAGAGAGAGACTCTATAGCCTCCCTAGGAAATCAGTGCCAGTGCTCAATCATCCTCACAATGAAAAAGTGTTTCCTGATGTTCAGATATGTTGTAGTTTAACCCCAGTTTGCAACAAATCACCACATAGCTGCTTGCTCATTCTTCCTCCTTGTGGTGGGATAGGGAAGAGAGAAGATAGCAAAGAGCCTTGAGAGCTGAGACAAGGACAAGGATGGATCACTCACCAATGACAGTCACAGGCAAAACAGACTCGACTTAGGCAAATCAAAGATCAGTTTAATATGTCTCCAATCAAAATCATAGCAGCATAATGAGAAATAAAACTAGATCTTAAAAACAACTTCCTTGCATCTCTCCTTTCTTCACTTGCTCAGATTTGCTCCCAGCACCTCTACCTCCTTCCTGCCAGAAATGCAGGAGTCTCTGCTGTTCCTTCCTCATCAACAGGGAAGGATTTCTCACATTACTCCCCTGTTCCAACATAGGTCCCTCCCTTGAGAGATAGTTATCCATGAACCTCTCTGATGTGAGTCTTTCACATGGGCTGCAGCTCCTCACAAACTGCTTCAGTGGGGATCCCTTCCATGGGGTGCAGTCCTTTGGTAACAGATTGCTCTAGCACACCTTTCCCACAGAATCATGTTTTCCTTTGGGCAGCACTACCTGCTCTGTCATGGGATCCATGAGCTGCAGCAGACCTCAGCTCCACTGTTACTCTCCATGGGTTTCAGGAGGACAGTCTGATGTCTCAGTACAGGATGCAGGGTGATCTCTGCTTCAGCACACCTCCTCTCATCCCTCATCAACCTCGGGGTCTTCATGATTGCTTTACTCTCTATGTACTTCATCTCCTTCCACCTTCTCCTTCCAATGACGATTTTTCCTTCTTAAATATGCTATCACAGAGGTCCCTAATTGACTTGGTTTTGGCCTGAGGCTGCCTGAGTTGGAGCCAGAGGAGTTTTTAGCAGCTTTTCACAGGGTCCAGTACTGCAGCCTCTCATTTGCTAGGAAAAAAAAAAACCAAAAAAACCAAACAAAAACCCACCACACAATCCTAGTACGAACAGGTGCCTATTACCTCTCGTCTTGTCACTGGGCATCACTGACAAGAGCCTGGCTCTATCTGCTTTGCACAGTCACTTCAGGTATTTATATGCATTGATAAGATCTCCCCGAGCCTTTTCTCCTACAAGCTCAACAGCCTCAACTCTCTCAGCCTTTTCTTATGTCAGAGATATCTGTTCCCTTTATGAACTTTGTAGCCCTTTTGCTGTATTCTTTCCAGCATCTCCATGTCTTATACTGGGGAGCCCAGAATTAGACCCAGCACTCCAGCTATGTCTCGCTAGTGCTAAACAGAGAGGAAGGATCACCTCCTTTGACATGTTGGCAACACTGCTCTTAATGCAGCCCAGGAAAACCTTAGCTTTTTTGTTGCAAGGGCATGTTCTTGGCTTATATTCAACTTGGTGGCCTCCAGGACCCCTATGTGTTCACCTGGATCTCCTCTTTTATATGAGGTAAATGTCTAATTTCTGGTGTTCAGATTGTTGTATATGCAAAGTAATCTATTTCTTTAACCAAGAAAGCATCACATAGCTAAGAAAGCACAGAAATAAGAAGTCCATGTTAAAAACTAGAGTTCAAAGCTATTTGGTTTCTCTGTTTCCACAATACAACATATAGAATTTCATGAAGCAAATGGAAGAGTCCTGTTGCAAAACATGAACCAACAACATTTCATAGCAAAGACATGGAGTAGATTTGGAGATAATCTGAAGAGCAGAAAGACTTCTTTGAAACTTCAGCTACAATGATTAATAAGTCCATGAGTTAGGGAGAAAATAAGAGAGAAGTAAGGAGAAATAGAAGTATAAAAGAATAGAAAAATATGAATGTGACACTGCAGCAGAGAATACAGTAATAGATGGAAAAGCTGAGTGAGGGGTGACAAAGAAAAATGTATGAGGCAAAACCAAGGAATACAGGAAAATGGGAATATTTCTTAGTAATGGATACTTTTGTGCCTGTATTATCTCCGTCTGTCTAGCCATCTCTGTCTTTATATGACATTTTTTGAAATTGCATACTTTTCCTATTGGATACCCTCCAGCTATTTCTGCTCTTTCTTCTGACTTTTTCTGTCAGACACAAGCTTAAATGAGACGCCTACATTTGAGTATTATAAAAAAGCAGAAATATATGAAAAACTACCTTTTAAAAGTCTGTAACACACAGCATGTGTTCTTTGTGAAGAGGGCTATGGAAATTCCATTTCAAAATTTTTTGTTTTACTGTTCATTACAGTCAAAAGCAGTGATCACTACAGTTAAGACTGTATAACAATTGTGGGTCAATATTATCTATTTTCAGTTGCTATAATTTCTGAATTTTTTAACTTGCAGTTGTCTGTGTTTTGCCTTTTCCTGGAAAGGATTTTTTTGGGGAAGAGACACCAAAAAAGCTTCAGATTTCTTCTGTCTCTGAAGTGAACAATGCATATTTTTCCATTATTAAAAAACAAAAAACTCCAAAGTTAAATCTTGTAAGTACTTTATGAATAGCTCTAGAAATAAAACAATAGAGGTTAGGAAATTAAACTTGCTTTTGAAGTAGAAGACATTTGAGGATTCTGCTGAAAGCTGACTTACATTCAACAGTTATGACTGCTTGCCACAATACACTATGCTTGTGTGTTTCATTTTGTATGAGATTTTTCCATTAAATTGTAATATATTCCTATGAATAGAATAAATGAAGCAAGTTTTGTCTGATGGTATCTAGAATCACCAAAGCAAACACACTACAAATGGTTTAAATATACTTGCATATACTGTAGTCCATAAATGCCACCACAACACTTGCAATGCCCTCTTGTTTCCAAAGCTTAAGTCAGATGGTCATTAATTCTACAGTTGAATAAATAACATGATTTATTTATCACTTGGAAAACATGTAGTTCTATTGTTTGCCAAAATAAACTGTGATGGTATCTCTTCTGGAATTATTAAAGTTTTTTTTCATTATTTTTATGTGTATTTAGTTTAGTTTAGTATCATTGGTGTTTTTTAGAGATCAAAAACTTTCAAAACTTATGGTTATATTATCAGACATTACCTAACATTACCTACAAATATTACTAGAATGTTGAAAGCTTTTTTCATACTTTTCTTTAGGTATATATGGTTTTGTCTGGGCCAGTTTTTTTGGTAGCAGGGAGGCTGCAGGGGTGGCTTCTTCAAACAAAAACGGTTGCCAGAAGCTTCCTGTGTTGTTCACAGGGTTAGGGCCAATCAGTTCTAAGCTGGACCCTGCACCTGACCCAGGTCTGGCCAATTAGCGATGGAGGTAACGCCTCTGTGAATTACAGAGAAGGAGAAGAAGCTGTTGTGCACCTGCAAGACTGCAGGAGCAACAGGGAGGGAGAAGGTGAAAACATCTCTGCAGACACCAAGGGCAGTGGAGAAGGAGGGGGAGGAGCGTGCTTAGGCACTGAAAAGAAGGCTCCTCTGTGATATGTGGTGAGGACCATGGTGAAGCAGGTTGTCCCCCTGCAGTCCATGGAGGACCATCGGGAAGCAGAGATCCACTTGCAGCTCGTGGAGGAGCCCACGCTGGAGTGGGTGGATGCCTGAAAAAGGCTGTGACTCCATAAGTTCATCCTAACAAGATCCTGGCAGGACGTAGGAGTATGTCCGTGGGGGAGGTGCCCACGCCAGAGCAGGTTTGCTGTCAGGACCCAGGCTGGAGTAATTTGTCCCTGAAGGACTGTCTCTCCTGGTGGATGATCCACGCTGGCTAGTGTGTGAGGAGCTGCTCCCATGGGAGGGCCCATGCCGGAGCAGTTCGTGAGGAGATGCAGCCCATGGGAAGGATCCACACTTGAGAAGTTTGTGAGGGATTGTCTCCTATGGGAGGGGTCCCACAGTGTAGCAGTGGGAAGTGTGAGGATGTTTCCCGCTGAGAAGAAGGTGCGGCAAAGTCCATCTGTAATGAACTGACCACAACTCCCATCCCCAGCACCGCTGCAGGGGAAGGAAAGGGAGTCCTTGGAAGTGGAGTAGTGGGGGGAGGTGTTTTTAAGATGGTTTAATTTCTCATCTCTCTGCTCTTATTGTTTCTATAATAAATGAAACCTTTTTCTCCCTAAGCGGAGTCTGTTTTGCCTGTGATACTAATTGCCGACTGTTCTCTCTCTCCTTATTTCAACTCACAAGCCATTTATTGTATTTCTGTCTCCTGTCCAGTTTAGGAGGGGGAGTGATTTTATGACTAGGTGGACACTGGGCTAAACCGTCACAGTAAATTATTATCAAATGAGTGTGAAGTATATAAACATGTGTCACTTTACTAGCATTACTAATTTTCTTTCTAAATAGAAATTAGTTCAGTTTTTGTTAAATAAATACTCAGTCTGGTTTGGCTTTTTTAATACTCAATTGCCAGTAGCTATTAATAGTATTTCAAAACATTTCAAGATGATTTAACATTTAGAAAAAAAACCTGAAAATAGGAAAAAATATAAAATACATAAAAGAAAACTAAAGTTAGCTCTTTAAAACCTAGGCTTTCCTAAAAGATGATAGAATTTCTTCTGAATTATTGTTGTATGAGTCTTTACAGACCTATTAGTGTGTAAATGTGCATACTTTCTTATTATCCTCTCCAAACAGTTATTCTAGGCTACATAATCAACCACCAAAGTCTGACATTAAAACAGGATCTGAGAATAAGCACTAGAAGTGGCTTCATAGTTCATTACATAAATATTACTTGAGGAACTGGACAGCTGAATATTAGCTCTGAAAAATTTTTAGATCCAGAAATTAGTCCTCAGTTGTCTGTAGTCTACCATCTCAAATAGAAATAATAAAATTAAATTAGCAATCAATGACTAACAAAGTTACTGTCACCAATAGTAAACTCACTGACTTTTGAGAGGACTATATGTGGTCCTATTATGTAGAAGTGTGTAAGCAGCATGATATTTCTATTTTGTTGATTATGCATTTGGGAAAGTATCAAGGAATTATAAAGATAATTAGAACGAGTTCATTATTTTCTAGATAAAAAGAACAAGAATAAAGCAGAAATAACAACAATAGAAGTGTATTTTAAAAATTAAACTTTTTATGTGGCATTAGATTTTAAATATCTTCTTTCACTAATTCAACAGTCATTCAAAACAACTGGACAAAAACAACAAATGGAAAATAAGACTAATAGACTTAAATCTAGAATGTTGGTAGTATCTCAGTCTCATGACTAAAACTGAAAATACCAAATTATGTGCAAAGAGAGTAAACAGTAGCCAAACTGCAGAGGCAAAACCATGGATTGAATGGTATGATTTTTTTTTTTATTTTTTACATTTTTTTGATAATTCACATTCATTGTTTTAAAAAATACATGTCTTCTCCATGTTGCTATCACACTAAAAGCTACTTCTTCTATGTGTTTACCATAATTCATATGAAATTCTTGAGGTATATACCAACAAGATAATTTCAACTCATCATTTCTTCTTTGTGCATCCTCATGTGTACCTGTTTACAGAATAAATTGTTTTGTTTTTTTTTTTTTTCCTGATGCCTCACTTTTCCTCATAGATCAAGGAAACTACAAGAAATATAAAAAAGAATTTATATTACTCATTGATATTTTAAAGGCTGTCAACTTTTGCTTTCAGTGTATTCACATTTGCAAATATGCTTCTCTGCAGGTTTATGTGAAATATTCAATTAACCTTTGTAACTTATTTTTGTAGATAGTGGGAATAATTGCTATTACTTTTTTTTTTCATATCATCATGTAGCTTGTACCATATTTACATCTCTTATAATTCAAAATTTTCCAGATATTCTTTATACATAAATTATCTTTGCCATTTCTAAAACATATTTTTAACACATTTGAATGAAGTATAGACTTTTAGGCTTTATTGTCATTTTATGATCAGAATAATGTTATGTTGCAGATTATTTGGTAATGGAAATTGTTTATATACATATTACTCTGTGTATCGCATAGAGTGCAAAATCTATAATATAATAAAATAAAATAAATAGGAAAAAATAGAAGAATATAGTATGACAGATCTTCAAAAACTGGCAAATAAGGAACTGATGACCATGTTATCATTAAGACACATGGTTGATTATAATCTAAAGGTTTAGTCACAAATAAATCAAAGTTATCTGTCAGAAGACAGAGAAATAAACATTGATGAAAAACAGTGTATGCTTTTCTATCTATAACAGGAAAATACTGTTCTTTTGAAAAATAAATAATGAGCAGGTTATTGGAGCAGACTTGACAATATGCAGTAAAGAAGTAGTTATCTCTTTAGAAAGGATGCTTTGTAAATTCCTAAAAGTTTGCTGGAGATTTACTGGCAGTTTTGTCCCAAAGCCATCCTGTAGTGCAAGGGAAATCACTTGTTCTTAGTTGTTTAGCTATATGTTTGTAGCTAGTGCATGTCTGATATTGTTTAGTCATATTTTTCAATATCTCAAACAGAATTTGAAAATTTCAGTTTTCTACATCTATGTCTTTTTATATAAGAATTAAGTGTTTTTAGCCTTCTGTGTCATGGGGCATATGTTTGCCTTCAAGACCACAGTTTTCTCAATTAAGTTCAAAATTTGAGTTCGTTATTAAAAAAACGGGCAATTGTACACACCAAAAAAGTGCAATTCTGTGAGTCCTTTATTGAAAATAGAAACTGCATAACAAATACATTTAATTACTCATGAAAGAAATTTAATTCTGGGTCTCTGATATCCCAGAGAAGAGTTCTAATTGCAGGTCTTCAGGCCATAAGGCAGCTGTTCCTGGCGATTAGTTTTGTTATGGTTTAATCTGGTGTGCAAGTCCCACTACTAGCTTTTGTATTTATTAGGAAGCGTTCTCAAATAAAAAATCTATCTGGGATTTATTTAATGATTTAAATTAGCATAATCATAATAACTTTTTCTTCTTTTTTATTTGGTAATGTATATGTTTGGGAACTGGGGCTGTTTAGAAAAGCGAAGACTAAGAGGGGATCTTATTAACATTTACAACTATCTAAATGGTGAGTGTCAGGAGGTTGGGGCATCCCTTTATTCTATTGTGTCTAGCAACAGGACAAATGCATTTAAATATAAGAAAAAAAAAATTACTGAGACGGTGAGGGAGCCCTGGAACAGGCTGCCCAGAGGGGTTGTGGAGTTTCCTTCCTTGGAGGTCTTGGAGACCCGCCTGGATACATTCCTATGCAACCTGATCTAGGTGGACCTGGTTCTGCATGGGGATTGGACTAGGTGATCTCTAAAGGTCCCTTCCAATGCCTACCATTCTATGATCCTATTATTCCCCTTTCTTATATTCTTCCCAAGGAAGATGCTTTCAGTGACTTGTCTGAAAAGAGTGAAAAGCTTTTTATTCAGATGGACCTTCACTCTGACTGAATCTGACTTTTATATCTTTTCATGATTCCCCACAAGATAATAAAAACTGAGAAAAGTAGAACATTCTTCATTTTACTACAAAGAAACTACTGTTTTCTTGTTGCTATCTACTAACTCTGTAGACTGTCTGAACTGCTGCATTTTGCTTTCTTGACTTCAAGAAATAATGAGCTCAGTTGCAGAAAATGACTGTGGATTTGTATATGCAGAGATGTTTTGACCCAGAATAACCTAGAAAATGTGATACAGAAGTCCTTGATGCACCGAAATAAAAGTCACTCTTAGACTGTTATTAGAATTCTGTGGATAGGTTTCTTGACTGACATATCTTGTCTGCAATCTTGAGAGGGTACAAATATTTAAGTGTGAACTGTCATTTGTAGTGTTTTAATCCTTTTTGAGCAGGCAAGTCAATAAAGCAGAATCTTCCAGTAGCAATTTTCCTCCTTTATTCACACTTATACAATGACAAGTCTTGAACTAGCTGTGTAAGAAAAGGTCAGAAATAAAACGTGATATAATCCTGAATATTGTATTATGTAAACAGAAGGAACTTCACTCTGTATCTTCTTTAGCAGATGATGCAAGTCAAAGTGAGCAGATAAAAAATGCAAAAGAAGTACTGTTGACAATCTGATAGCTGGAAGACATTTCAGGTTTTCCCTATTTGTTTGGTTGTTTTATTTTGAGGGCGGGGGGGGTGGTTTGTACTGGATGTCTGTTTGTTGCTGGACTGCATTAGGTGTGTTCCAGGAGCACATTTTCCAGATCAGTTTCATTTAAGAGGAATCCAGTTAATGCACTTAAGTCTGTTTCATTCTCACAATCAAAGCATAGTAAGTAGAGACAATTAGGAGGACTGGTTCAAAATCACATATCTAGTCCAAACTAAGACACTAATTTGGAAATATTCTCAGGCCTTTCTGTCCTGGTTCAACTTATTAGTTGCTTTAAAATTGGTTTTAAAGTGGTATAAAAATTCCTGGAAACGGTTACAAAAGAGTACATACACTTTGAGTTTAACTTCTGTTTTCTGGCTATAAGAAGCTGTGAGGTACAAGATATTCATCTTATTAAGAAGTTTGAATGAAGATGCAGTGAAAAATAAGAATCTCAATCTGAATATAGAATGATGTAAAAAAATCATGGTGCCTAATATCCTGAATGCTGCAGTAACCAAGGCATAATGCCTAACCTAGTTTAATCTTCTAATAGTGAGTTTTGAAAGACTTCATTCTATGTTATTGGAAAGACAAGAAAGGCAGATTTAAAAAAATAAAAAATAAAAAAAGATGAGGAAGACTGTTGAAAAACATTTGACTGCATAAAATAAGAAAGTTTGTCGTGGTTTAAACTGGCAGACAGCTGAATGTCACAAAACCTTTTGTTTACAACAACAGTAAAATGCAATTGCTCATCACTTGTCAATTGATGTCCAGCCAGGTCCTGAGCAAGAGTTCCATGGAGGTTGGCAAATGTGACATCCATCTACAAGAGGGGCTGGGAAGAAGACCCTGGGAATTACAGGCCTGTCAGCCTGACCTTGGTGCTGGGAAAAGTTATGGAACAGATTATCCTGAGTGCCATCGTAAGGACATTGAGAATAACAAAGGGTTCAGGCCCAGTCAACATGGCTTTGTGAAAGACATGGCCTGTTTGACCAATCTGATCTCCTTTATGACAAGGTGACCTGCTTGGTGGATGAGGGAAAGGCTGTGGATGTGGTCTTGCTGGACTTTAGTAAGGCATTTGACAAAGTCTCCCACAGCATCCTGCTGGAGAAATTGGATGCCCACGGCTTGGATGGACCTACTCTGAGATGGGTAAAAAACTGGCTGTATGGCCGAGCACAGAGTCATAGTGAATGGAGTTAAATCCAGTTGGCAGTCAGTCACCAGTGGTGTTCCGCAGGGCTCAGTCCTGGGGCCTGTTTTGTTTAACATCTTTATCAATGATCTGGATGTGAGGATTGAGTGCACCCCAGTTAAATTTGCTAATGACAGCAAGCTGGGCAGGAGCATAGACCTGTTTGAGGGCAGGAAAGATTTTACAGGAACCTAAACAGGCTGGAGAGATGAGCAAAGGCCAATTGCATAAGATTTAACACAGCCAAGTGCCAGGTCGTGCAGTTGGGCCACAATAACTGTAGTGAGGCAAGTGATGTTTGTGTTGGAATGCACACAGGCAACGCAAGGTTGTAGGGGGCCTGGAACATCTTTTGTATGAGGAAAGGCTACAGGAACTGGGACTGTTTAGTCTAGAAAAGAGGAGACTGAGGGGAGATCTTATTAACATTTACAAATATCTAAAGGGTGGGTGTCAGGAGGTTGGAGCAGTCCTTTTTTCTATGGTAGCTAGCATCAGGACAAGGGATAATGGGATGAATCTGCAACATAAAAAGTTCCATTTAAATATAAGAAAAAGCTATTTTACTGTGAGGGTGATGGAGCAGTGGAACAGGTTGCCCATAGGGGTTGTGGAGTCTCCTTCCTTGGAAGTCTTCAAGACTCACCTGGACATGCTCCTATGCGACCTGACCTAGGCGAACCTGCTTCTGCAAGGGAGTTGGACTAGATGATCTCTAAAGGTCCCTTCCATCCCTACAATTCTATTACTCAAAGCCACCTTTCATTTGCTTGCTACTTCCTTATATATCATACTTACACCCATGTGATCACACACTTGATTACTCTATCTTCTTCATGTGCTGAGCACACAACACCTGTTCTTAATGCTTAGAAGCAGCTTGCCTTGCATCAATTCCCTTATTATTTATTCAACCACCACTTTTCTTCAAACTAATGAAATATCTAGCTGGTCCAAGTCATATCCTTTTTCAATTAAACACACACCCACACAATCCCATGCAATGCACCAGGCTTGGGACGGAGTGGATGGAAAGCCATCTAGCACAAAAAGAGCTGGGGATGTTAATCAACAGCCACCTGAATATGAGCCAGCAGTGTGCCCAGGTGACCAAGAAGGTCAATGGCACTCTGGCTTGGATCAGAAAGAGTATGACCAGTGGGGACAAGGAAGTAATTGTCCCTCTGTACTTCGCACTATTGAGGCCACACCACAAATATTGGTTTGTTCAGTTCTGGGCCCCTCATAACAATAAGCACATTGAGGTGTTGGAGCATGACAAGAGACAGGCAGCACAGCTGGTGAAGGATCTGGAGAACAAGTCTTATGAGGAGTGCTTGAGAGAGCTGGAAATGTTTACCCTAGAGAAGAGGAGGCTGAGAGGAGATATGATTACTTGCTACAATTATTTGAAGGGGAGCTATAGTGAGGTGGGGGTTGATCTCTTCTCTCTAGTAATGAATGACATGAAATGAAGAAATGTACTCAAGTCATGCCAAGGGAGATTTCGATTGGCCATTAGGAAGAACTTTTTTACCGAGAGGGTTGTTACGTGTTGGAATGGGCTGTCCAGGAAGGTGATGGAGTCACAATCCCTAGAGATATTTAAAAGACATATACATGAGGTGCTGAGCGATATAGTTTAGTTTAGTGATGGGCCTGGCAGTGTGAGGTTTGTGGTTGGGCTTGACGATCTTAAAGGTCTTTTCCAATAGCAATAATTCTGTGATTCTGTGTGATATCAGCTTTCCTGCTAGTTGATATGCTGAGCATGATATCATATGATGTGGAACATCCCTTTTGTCAGTTTGAGTCAGCTGTCATGGTTGTGTATCTTCCTAGCTTCTGTGTCCCCCAGCCTACATGCTAGTGGGATCATGTGAGATGCTGAAAAGTCTTCAACTTAGTATAAGCACTGCTTAGTAACAACTAAAACATCACTGTGTTATCAACAACATTCTCATCCTAAATCTAAAACACAGCACTATACCAGCTGGTAGGAAAAAAATAACTCTATTCCAGACAAAATCAGGAAACAGTTTTAATATCCAAAGTTCTCAATTTCAAATTTAATTTTAAAATCATTAATAATTACAATGTATTTTAAATTAATCTTGCGTAAATGCAGATTTTATCTACTGCCATTTAAATCCGAGCACATTCCATAAGCTTTTTCCTCCATTTGCCCAAATCTCCATCACTTTAGACTGGATATCATTTATTTATAAAACTAGAAAATCGTATCCTAAGGCAATGCAGGAACCTTTCTTGTTTAAATGACAGCTATTGAATGAACAAGACATGCTACAAAAATAATGCTAGTGAATAAGAGCTTCCATTATAAGAATACATTAAACTGATGCATTACCTAATCTCTTTGATGTTCCGTATCATTTATCAGCATCATTAAGAATATGAAAGTTTTATTCAGAATGACTGGTTTCTTAAATCTGGCTTTTAACATTTTTCACATAAAATATTAAACAAAAATAATAATTTTACTTTTGTAAAAAAATGGTATTTTGTTACAATAAATATATTGTTTCTCCTGAATATAAATTAGGCAGACTGTTAGCTGAGATTTGCCAATGTTAACAGAGTAAAGACTGACTCCCGAGCACAGGAAAGAATGTCTTTTTACCTCAGAGTTCATAAAAATCAAATATATTTCATATTTTTGAAAATAAGAATGGCTTAACAGGAGAGTATGAAAATAATATACTAATAAGGACTGAAGTATTCTAAGATAAGGAAACTGCAACTGTTTAAAAGCACTGATGATCTCAAGTCCTAATGGCCTCTCGTTGCCAATCAGTGCTTACTTTCATTATTCTTTCATTTTTAATTTTTTCCTTCTTTCTTCATATTCTTGCATTCCTACAGTAGGAATTCAAGTTGTCTCAACAGCTGATTCTGGTAGAGAAATCGATATAGTTATTTCAAGGCAAGATCTTTCAAAAGAATGTAGTAGTCATTATGTTAATCCTAAATTTTACTGCAGTTTAGTAGCATAATCATAGACTACTGTTCTGAATCAGTGATCTTAGAAGAAGAATCTAAGAGTCAACACTAAAGACAAGCTAGTAATTGTACAAGTACACAGGGACAGAGAAAGGCAAAACATCAGCTTCATCTGCCCAAAAGGATAAAATAAGGAGACATTCTGAAGAAGTCAATAATAAACCACATATTTCTGATCTCTTTCCCAGATCATTAAAGAGGGCTGGCTTTTCAGCAACAACTCAGACATTTCCACTGTTCTCCCCTCAGCTGCATTGTTAGGACACTGTAGAAGACCCCAAATATGGAGTATTTATGAACAGTGTTAATGCTTCTGTCTGGAAATCTGGTATAACAAGACTGGTGACACAAATTGTCCCCCAAAAAAATCTCATGACTGTCCCAAACTTTTGACAGTATTATCCAAATGTCTATTTGTTTTCCTGTTTCAAAATACTTTCAACTTAACGGAAATTAAAAGAAATTTATCATGGTAAAACTATTTACCATTTTCAGATCATTATGCTTTTGCCTCATACCTCAATAGCAGCACTTTCTAAACTACAATCTCAGGAAAGAATGAATGAGGCTGCTAGCTTTGGAAATGCCAAAATGACTAAGTTGTTTGAGAGTTTCTGTGTATCTGTGTGCAAAGGGGCTCATAACCAAGTCACTGCAGATACTGTGATAAGAATTGGCTATTTCAGCTGGTAATGTTATTACAGAGATTGAAATGTATGTGCACAAGAAATGTTATGATATGATTTTTTTGTTTAGAATTTAAAGGTATGCACATGATTATTCTGCTTCAGTAAATTATTTTTTTCTTCAATGAAAAATTTTCTGAGTCCTTAAGGGGCTTGAGATTTTTGATTGCTTTTAATTAACAGAATTCAAATGCAAGATGATTCTGCATAGTCAAAACTCAAATGATATTTGATTGCAAATACAGTCCTTGCTTAGTGATAGAAAACTAATACTTTTTTGCTTATGTCTTTATGTAATTTCTAAGGAATTTGATAAACAGATTAAAAAATACCTCCAAGAATAATAGACACTAAATTTATATTCAGTGCAAACAACGGGATTCTTCCTGATATATCAAGCATAAATGGGACATGAGGAAGATGAAAGAGTAATGAAATAGTAAACCTTGCTAGATGGCAAGAAAATACCCACAGGTATGATTTCCCTACAGTTTCCTGTCACAATACCATGATATTTGAAACTATAATACAAGTGTTCTCAGTTATGAAGCTACATTAAAAAGAGCTCTGGAGATTTTCAGTGACTTTAATGATATGACCAAACTAAAACCAGCCTATAGAACCACAAATAAAATTGCTCATACTGCCCATTTAATGTGAGATAATCAATACAGATATTGAGATGTTGAAAAAATGTGGGGAGCTTATCTGTCTCCTAAATTGGAACCATCACAGTTGAACTCAGCATGGTAATGCTCCAGAACTGGTACCAGCTTCCTCCTGTGCTTCAGAGCAGACTGATTTTCCCCTTCTGCATCATATAATTCAGAGTGATGAAGTTCTAACATTTTGCTTTCAAACATACACTGACCTTGCTGTAGACATGACACCATATTTAGTGTTTTAAAAGTACTTTATAATTTATAGCTCATAAAAGCAGATCTACAGGAAGAAATTTAAAGAAAATTAACATAGCTGCATACGTAACACAAAAATCTAAAGGAGGAAAATTAATGGAGAAGCTTTGCTTCAACTCTCAAAAAAAACCCAAAACAAACAAACAAACAAACAAAAAAACAACCAACCAACCAAATCTGTTTACTGAGAGGATGATAGTATCGTTACAGCAAAAGCTGATCATAGAATCTGCCTGCTTGGGATAGCCAAAGTCTCAGGTCCTGCTAAATTTTGGGTTTAATTTTAAAACAAAAACAAACAAAAAAAATTTTCAAGAGGCTTTATATCTTTCGCAATGTCCTCAGATTATTTTTTTCTGTTAAATCTCACTCAATAATATTTTTAAATAAGAATGCACTAATTAATGAACATGGTTGAAGACTGTTAACTAGCATCCTTGGTATGAGTTTTGAGGTCTTAAACAGAAATCATTAGGTATTTAACTGAACACATAATTCAAAAGCTAGCTAGTGATATCTATACAAATTCGGTGTTATTTGCTCTCCTAATTTTGTCCCAAGAATACTTGATTTCAATATTTCAAAGCATAACAAAACATAACACTGTTAATAGAATTGGATTGAAAATTGAGATATCTTGGTACCATTATATTAACAGTTTCTTTGGTTGGTTTCCTCACCCCCACAACAGAAGGGTGGAGTAACCTCCATTACTACATTTCCATCAAGAATTTGCAAATAGAAGGCAGCTTTTAATCATTAAAACCCTTCCAATAGTGACAAGTAATTCAGTGTCTACCTTGGCAAACTCACTGATCCCTCTTACTAATTTGAACTGGATGCTTTCTTGGTAAAGGAAGGATTGCTACTGATTTCTGCCATTTCTAACAAAGAAAGACCTCTTCTACATGGGAATTTACCAGTACAACCAAGTACCAAGCACACACTGTGCAAAGGTACAATGTGTGAAACACTGGAGATTTGGTTTCAGGTGGACTGAGTTGAATTGACTTCAAATAAACCACCCAGTGTATTCCAGCTCTTTCACACTGCAACTGTCTGTTTCTAAAATCAAAATTATATCACTAAGAATCTTTTCTACCTAATTTGTAGGAACCATCAAGCTGCACTTTTAGGTGTCTAAATAGTGCCAACTGTGCCTACAAATAACAGTATGCTGAAAAAATAGAACATTAACTTAAAAAAATAGAGATCACGTAGTTCTATTGTACAACCTATACAGAGTATGTATTTTTTTTTTAAAGAATGAATCATAATTTCTCTACAATAAAAAGGAAGAAAAAACATACCTTGCTACAGACTACACAAGCATGTGGGCAGGAAAATTCATCATAAAAGGTGTCTGAGCAAATCCAGGGGGAATTAATGATCTGCTCTACTCAAGAACATCTAAAAAACAATGCCATCTGGTGTTAAGAAGAATTCTAGCCAAGAGCTGGCAGTAAAATACATTTGACAACCTTGACATAAAAAGTACCTACTTTCAGTGCCAATTATGTTCTTCTTGCCAGTTCAAAAGCATATCTTTCCAAGAATGGCATTTAACCCCTACTGGGATTTGAAATACTAAACAATCTTTGCACCTCAGAGATTAAAGTGAAAACACTTTGGCAAAGCACTAAACAGAAATAACATAATAATCTGGTGTGGTAGTTTAGCCCTGGCTGGGCATCAAAAGCCCATCAACTTGTTCTACCAGTCTCCCTCCTACACTGGACAGGGGAGAATGAAATAAAAGGTTTGAGAGTCAGGATAGGGACAGAGAGATCACTCAGCAATTAGCATGACGGGCAAGACAGATTCAACTTGGGTACAAATGGTTTGATTTATTAATGAAAAATCAAAACAGAGCAGGAAAATGAGAAATGGGTCCTTCCCATGGGCTATAGTTCTTCATAAACTGTCCACTATGTATCCTTCCCCTGAGGCAGCTCTGCACATCCTGCCACAGTGTGGGTCATTCACTGGGAGAACAGTCCTTCAGCTGCTGACTGCTCCAGTGTGAGTCCCTCACAGGATTGCAAGTCCTGACAGAAAACATGCTCTGATGTGAGCTCCTTTCTCCAGTGTGGGCTCCAGTGTGAGCTGTTACAACTGCACAGCAATTTATTCCCCTTCTCCAGTATGTTATTCACATAGGTGTTACCTCAATCACTAATTGGCCAGGCCTTGGTCAGCAGAGGGTCCATCTTAGAATTGACTAGCATTAGCCCTGTCAACTACAGGGGAAGCTTCTGGTAGCTCTTCATTTCAAAAAGCCACCCCTATAGCCCCTGTGCTACCAAAACCTAGCCCAGGCAAAACTACAACATCTGGATTAACACAACAAATACTGCATTCACTGTTTTGAGATCTAGTAAGAACTGTCATCAAATTGGAATAAAAGAACTTTATGTGGTAACACATAGTTCTAGGCTTTTTAAGGAGTGTATCATTATTATCTCTTTCAGAATGGAGGTAGGAAAGAAGAAGGCATTAACAATGTTGCTATGCTTAACTAAATGTGAAAGAGTAGGAATAAACGTTTCTGTCATCTATATATAGTGCTGTAAATAGCTTCTATTGATATGTTTTTTTATAATTCATAAGATTGAAAATAGTTCAGGCAAAAACATGTAAAGCTTTATAAAAGAGTCAGAAATAAAAAACCAAGACAGAATACAAAATTTGAACTGATTTATTACCTTTGGTCCTACTTATAGACTTAAATCAAATTGCAAATATGACAGTAGCTTCTTAAAATCTTTGTGTGCTTCAATATCACTGACTCAGCAAGCTAATAATATTAAGCCATACAGAAGACTTAAGACATAAGACCCCCATGTACTAAAAAATTGATGTGTATAATTATTTATATTACACATATGATATATTTAGTCAGGTGTCAATGAATATGATCTTTCAGTTACTTCTGTCAAAAACAGCATTTAAGAAAACCAACAACAACATGGAATTAATGCTTCCACTCAGAAGATTATGTTTCCTGGTTTGCTATGCTGTAGTAGGTGTCCGGAAGATCTCGGATTGTAATGCGAGGGGTGAAGAGGAAGTGATAGGTCTGGCACGGGGCAGAAAGAGAGGAGGTGCTTATGCCAGCAGATATAAGGGCATAACATAAACAATAAAGGAGACTAAGCATCATCCACACCGTATGTGCAGTGATGTCTTTCCCCTCAGCAGTCGGTAAGCTGGAAGATCAATCTGGACTGCCGGGCAGTGTTGCCCGCAACGGCAACATCTGGTGACCCCGACGGGATCAGCAGAATGCAGGATGTCCGCAGCCATGACACAGATGGAACAGGTGACGAAGATACTTAAGGCAGTGGTGCTTGAGGTGGGCGGATGGATTCATTGCACGCCCACGGCCGATCGTATACTGTGGTTGCAGAGACGGGAGGTGCTGCAAGCACCCACAGATATACTGAATGCAAAATACTGGACGTCAGTGGAAAAGGAAAAGCTGGAGGCTGCTATGCTGGGAACTAAGGGAACAAAGCGGTTTTTAAAAACGTGGGGAGAGATCAAGAGAACCCTGTCTAAGGCAACAGAGAGGAGACAGATTATATTAGCAGCGCAGGAGGCCCTCCGGGCAGGGGGACTGAGTGTGCGGGCAGTCGAGAAAGTTTGTAGCAAGCAGGAGGCACAGACAGAGAGCTCGGGAGCACAGACAGGCCATTTGTTATGCAGAGATGTAGAATGTTGTAAACTTGATAATGAGGAGGAATGTGAGGAATGCAAGGATACAGAGCAGGCTGAGTCCGGAGGAATGGAGCCAGAGAGCAAATAGAAGATAAGAGAGTGTGATCCTGTGCTGTTGGAACCAAGAAAGAATACTCAGAGAAAAAAAATATATACTAAGTGCGGGGCGAGTGGAGTCAGGGGGGAGAAAAACGCCAGCTGTTACCAGAAATTTAAAAAAGATGGCGCCGGTAGCCTGTGTTGTGGGCGGGGCAGCTGGTCGAGAGGCGGGGCCGAGAGTAGCCGGAGAGGTGGTGCAGCTGGCCCAGGGGTCATGGCAAGTGACCCAGGGGGGCGTGGAAACTAGGAAAAAAAAAACAACAAAAAAACTCCAAAAAAAACCCCACAGCACTGACGTTGAACCAATGTCGTTCATCAATTTCAAATTTGAAAGACTCCTCA